>VMRM01000006.1:11519813-11904813 GCA_010277075.1 Poeciliopsis retropinna
GAGGCACAAAGAGACGAGACAGGAAAGCATCACGGGGAAAGCTCTAATGAGAACAGGATATTTTTGTAGTGCTTGGCTCTTCTGAACTCTTCGATGACATTTTTGGCATAATGGACCATAGACTGGATTTCCTTTGGTTCTGGCGGAGAGCTCAGCTTCCTGATCTCCATTTTTGCTTTATCCTGCACAACGAGAAAAACAGTAAATAGTCGGAAAGTTTCCAGACGGAAACTATTGCACAGAAAACAATGGCATGCATGTATTTTTGTGCGTTGCTTTTAATAGCAGTGACATACAATGCCTTACAAAAGCATCGACTTTAACCTTTTATGCCACTTAAATGCAATTTGATGCGATGAGCAAACCAATTGTTTTGGTAAGACTTTATTTGAAGGGATTTTCATAAACAAGACACAAAGAGTCATTCTGTAAATAATGACACTTTTAATGGAAAGTTGACTATTAGTAGACTTTTAGTGTAAGTTTTAATGCAACTTTGCATAAAAGTGTCACTATTTTCGTTGAATGGTGCTTTTCTGTTCATCCTTAAATTTAGATTATTTCCATTAGCCTGACTCTTTTGTTTGCTTTATTTTGGCAGAGAGCTACACAGAAGCTGCTTTTCTTTATAAGGCTGGCAAACCAACTCAGCGGGTTGAACCATTTGTTTACCAGAGAGGAGGGGAAGTTTGGTTAATACTTTAGTTTAATTGGATTATTTCTTTAGCGTTTCTTGTTTTTGATAGTTAGTTCAGTTCTAATACTATTTGTTTAATTTAAAAATTACTTAGTACAGTTCTGACCTGTATTTGTTTGTTAGTTAAGCTTTTGTGTGTTTATTTAATTACCCAGCGGTCTGATCAGCCTCTATTTAAGTGTTTTGTTTTGTTTGTGCAGTCAGTTTTTGCTCCAGTGCAGTTTGTCGTGTTGACCTCTGCTTTGGGCTCAAATCCTCATTTTTGCACCAGTTTTTGACCATTTTTAATTAAATTCAGATTTTTTTGGAAACCATTTGCTCTGTGTAGATCCCTCACATTTACCAAATAATGCTACATTAACACTTCTAATGTACTTTAATGCAACTTTGCATTAAAGTGTCATTATTTACCAAATGACACTTCATGACAACATGACTCCTTCATGTTTATGACAGATGTTATATCATTTATTTTCTTTTTTCCCAGCTCACACCAGTCATATCTGTGTTGACTGTTTATAACTACACTGTTTCTATCCTCATTTTGCTTTGGGTGAAAAGAGTTTGAGAACTTCAGCAGCGATCTCTCGTACCTTAGATCGGGTGGTGCACTCGGTGCACTGACACATGAAGAAGTAGGACTCTAGTAGCCTCTCTCTCCGATCCTCTGTTGGATATAGCAGGTCTATGTAACTGTCAAAGATCTGCAAAAATTAAAGCAATAAAGAATAAAGAGGAGGACATTTTTGTTTACATTTTGGCAAACACAGAAGCTTTGCCTTTTACCTCTTCCCCTGGGTTTATCTCTTGAACGACTCTGACCTCAGCCACTGTGCCTTTATATGTCACAATAACATTTGGACTACAGCTGTGGTTCATCAGCGCTACACTGGAAGGAGAAGGCATAATTTAAATTAATTACATCTAAAAAGGAGATAAAGATGGAAAAATACCTGCATAACAGAAGAGGAGATGGATATGTGTAGGGCTGCTGAAAGAACAACACACTGAACGATTTAGCCAAAACTATACAAAAAATACAAACAATTTGCATTTAAGATGAAAATATGTTCAAGCCAGGACTTCTCAGGTGCCAGTTTTAGCTTCACCTGGTTTAAACTCTGTAAATAAAAATCAAAAGTGTCTTTTGCAGTCTAATTATTAATTAGTTAACTCCCAAAATAATCGACATATCAGTCCCACACTGTATTAGTTTTAAGTCAAGAAGAAAAACCTGAGCTTTTCACGTTGATGTTAAAAGTATAAATGCTAAGTTATTGTCTTTTATGTGACAAAATGTTTATTTTATGATTTGTAAAGAGAACTGAATGACTTGTTTACTTACATTTTAAGTACTTTTAATAGTATATAAAAATATTTAAATTAAAAAAAATTTAATTTTTTCTTTTTAAATCGGCAAAATGTGGCAATTTCTTTACCCAATGAATTGTCAGAATAATCAATACAATAATCAAATACAAAAACAATAATTAATTGCAGCCCTGGTTATACAGAGAGTATTTAACTGAGCGTTTTTTGTGATGGTTTGTAAAATATTTACTCAGGAAAAACAGCTGATCCTAGATGGGAGAGCTCTTCGTCCTCTATGGTGAAACCATTACAGTTTACCTGAAAACAGACAAAAAAACAATAAAGAAACCAGAGTTCAGATATATGATGACAAAGCAAACATCGCAGACTAAAGTGCTGTGAAACATCCGATAGGATGGAGGACATCCTGCAGCGGAGATTAAATGTAGCCTTGAGATAAGAGGCTAAAGAGGTTGTTTCCATTAGTGCAGTGTGAAAGCAAAAAGGCCGCGGCTCCGCCAGACGGATCAAATTAAAGCGATAAGAGCTGCAGACCGGATCCAGTCAGCCGGCGACCAACAGCCTGCAGCAACCAACATGTGCTGCTGCTGGCCAATATAAATAAAAACTCTTCCATTTCCCATTTGTTTACCGTTTTATTTGGTAAAGTTGGACAAGCAGCTCATAATATAATATATATAATTTGAATGACAACATCCAACACTAAAACAAACAAACTTTGTCAAGTTACAATCACAAACTTTGGAAAAAACAAATGAGCACATAGTGTAAGCATTTTTAGTAAATACTCTTTTAAATGTGTTATTCACTATATCAGACCCTTAACTACGATGTCACAAAATAAAAACATTTAAAACTCTTTTTGCAACATTGTATTCTTTTAATTTCTAGGGGTTAAGAGCTGCAGATCTCTGTTCAGAGGTCACAATTAGTAAAAAGTAATATAATCTGAGCATAAATCCAGCTGCTGCATAAGAAACTTACTTGCATAACCTTTCCTTTAAACAGCTGCACCATATTTTATTCTGGTATTTCAGGGTCAAAGGTGGCGATTTAGATGCACTTCATTTCGGTAAAATATGATAAAGTTTGTGGAATGTGAAAAAGTTGATTGGTACAAATCCTTCTGTAAACATTTAGTATATACATCAACAGAACTTTTGGTCAAATATGTATTTTAGAGTCAATACCGATGCTGTTTAAGCCCCATAAAGGACTGGCCGGTGTAACTCAGTGACCAGAACGAACCATTAGCTCATTTTGTTTATTTTATTAATGTTTCTGATCAAAATGTTCTCAGATTTTACCTGTGCAAAGAGCTCGGTGAGAGCCTGGTCGTCAGGGAGGTCACTGATGTGTTTGGAGTAGAAATGGTGCAGAGCTGCAATGTCAGCCTGGTTTAACTCCTCCTTCTCACTGTCCATCTTATCCAGATCTGTAAAGAGGCCAAAAACAGAAAATCAAAGGCGAGACATGAGGTAAAGAGTGTTGAACATTGCAACAGAACATTACAGAGCCGTAAATAAAGAAGAAAAGATTAGAGAAGTGGATTTAGACCGAAGTTTCAAACACTCTTCATTGTGAAACCAGACTGATTAGGAATCTAAACAATTAATCTACAATTAATGGCCTATTAAATTAAAATGCGTTTCAATCGAGTAACTAACAGTGCTGCAGTTTGGTCGCCATCCAGAAGAGGGCGCCACAAGTTAGCCAATACGAGAATAAAAAATGGCGGTTAAGAGTAACGGTTGAAACAAGAGTCCGATGCGGCGCGCAAAATTCACTTACTTTCTGTTTTGACATCTGCTGTACAAACCGCGTAAGGTTGACATTAACGTCGATCATTCAGCCGAACGTCGTGACGCAACAATTATTCACGTGTTACGAAGCGACAATATAACGAGAGAAAAGCGGAGCAATTTCATATGATAAGGAAAACGATGCCAATAATCAGTGTAGATTATGAGTTAAAGCTCTTCATTTAGCAAAGTTGTAATTTTCCTTTAAGAGCAACGATCGACAGTATTACTGTATGAACTCGCTCTGTTCATTTGCAGTTAAGCGTTTCACATATTATTTTATTTTTGGTATGTATCAACCTGTGATGTTCCTGTTTAGCTATATTAAACTTAAACATATTTATAAAATAATGTGAGAAAAGCACAACCGATACAAAATAATGACCAAATTTAATGTTTTTACATGTATTACGCATGTTCTGAAAAATGTGTGCTTTTATATTGAGAAAGATGGTCGGCCATTTTGATGCAGGAGATTTTTAAGAAAATGGCTAGTGGATCAATAAGATGAATCAACTTTAGATTAACTTTTTGTTGCATTTTTTGTATTGATGTTACTTTTATGTAACTAGTTATTGTCATTTTAAACTTTTCTTTATATTTTGTGTCGTACTGCAGCCTTGCACCTACTTCCAAGACAAATGTCTTCTATGGGGGACCAATAAATTATCTTATTAATAGATAACTTGCATCCCCAGTATTGGTGCATGTGCATCAATATCAGGTACTAACATCAACATGAAGCTAGTTATATGTTTGCTCTGAGTTCAGAGAAAGAGTCATGAGTGTTAGCGATCCTGTGGTGAAGCAGCAGTTTGTTTGCAAGTCTGTCCCGGTACGATCTCTGAGAAAGTGCCTCGCTGGAAAAAAGAAGTGGCAGCAGTTAACGGGATCACAGAAAGAGAATAAAATTACAGCACCCTGTAACTTGGGATTTAAGTCCCACAGCTCTGCAGTCACTGAGTGAAAGAGACAGAATCAGGACTGGAGGCTACAGCGGAGAATATTAATAGATTCTGCTAAAACTACAGCGAGATCACGCACAGATGAGCAAATTAACACACCGTGTAACTAACAGTGCAGGAAGATGTAACCAAACGCTTGTGCTTTAATTCACAGACTCGGATGATGACTCACGTGCTTCGAACTCTTTGAGCAGGAGCAGCCGCTCTGAGGGGGTCCGATCCGTCGTGACTCTCTAACAGAACAGTTCAGACACAGGAGGACAGTTTAATCACAGCACATAAATACGCAAGAGACATTCAGAAAGCTTCAACCAGGTCTCACATTCTAAGATATAAACTTGCACCTACATTATGGTTTTTCAGATAATTTATTTGCTGAAAACTATAGATTGATCATAAAACACAGTTTCTATCAAGAGTTCACTTTCTGAGTTGTAGAGTTTGCAAAACTGTTCAAAAAAACTATTTTAGAGACATAACACGTAAACAATACTTCAAGTATAAACCAATCTAAATGGGACAATTAACATTTAAAAAGAGGTCCACTAAATACAATCTACCTCTACCCTCTTTTATTATGGTTTCTATATGTATACTAGATTAAAATGGTTTAGATCAGAGACTGCGGTGGCTCATAAGCTTCACACCTGAAACCTGAAATCTGGTGACTGTTACCTGTTTCATGATGATTCTGGCCACCAGTCTGACCGTCTCTGATGGACACCAGTTCTCCCCATATGCACACATGGCGACACACTCCAGCTTATGCATGGGCCAGTCGCCTCTCTGAGAGGAGAACCACAGAGGACTCCAGTCATAAATAAGGAGGCCAGTAAATGCAATTAACAGGGAAATAAATAAGCAACAAATAAAGAAAATAACAGATTTTCTCTTTATTACTTAATTTAAGATTTGTGTGAATTAAAAAAACTGGCAATCTTTAATATTTAAAACTCTAACCAACTAACATTATGCAAGTTTGAGCTAACAACATAACAAAAACTCATTAAATACACACTTTCTTATTTGTGGATAAGATAACAAAATGGCTTTGGCAAAACTTGCTAATTGTAATAATACTTCTCAATTTAATGGAAGAAACAATAACTTAATTAATCTGTAATCCAATATGGAATTTTTTTTTTCCATCCTTAGAACTTTTTGAAAGCTAAAAATTGAGAGTAATTAAATTATGATCTACAAAGACCCTGCAAAAAGATTATTTTATGTAAAAATAGAAATCCTCTCATGATGTCCAAAAACTATCCTCAAACATAAAACCCTAAAAAGACTTTGGCTCCATTTATTTCCAGGAATAAATAAGCCTGCGTGTAAAATAGCTTAAATCTGCAAGAGTCCCACACAATTTCAAACCAAATTTGAAAATCTCTCAGTTCCTCTGATTCGTTTTGGAAAAGGGAAGCAGAAATTAAACATTTCCAAAAGAGGAGAGAAGGGAGAAAAAGCTCCTCTTACCTGACAGTCAACATTGCAGTAGTAGGCCTGCTTACATTTACCGCATTTAAAAAGATCTTCTCTCCTGCAAAAGTACAAAAGTACGATTTCATGGTGATCCAACTCTAAAATTCACTCCAAATACAAACTTTAACTAAATAATCTTACAGCAAGTTAATAATCAACAGGTTCTAAACTAATATTGTAAAAAATAAATCACTTTGATTTGTTAAATCTGAATTTAACCATCCCATAGGATTCTCATGTCAGTGTTTTTCAGCCATAATACTTTTTTCATCCTAAAAATAAAGTAAAATTCACAAGTGTCAATGCTAAACATCAAAACATCAACATGTGCAGCATGAGGTGCAATTATTAACATGACTGTCCTGCAGAAGGAGGGTTCTGCATTCCAGCATTGAGATGATTGCATGTTCTGCACATCCCTGCATGTTGTGAGGAAAATCCACAAAAACAAAAAAGCATTTTCTTCAAGTTTTCCATCAGATTCAAACCTACGTCCACGATCAAAAACCCTGGAGCACATAACTGTTTAAACAAATAAATTACAATCAGAACAAGTCAGCCTGACACAATAACAAACTCTGATGGACGATAAATTGATCCAGAATTTATTGTGAGGAATGATAATATTGTTGTTTTGAGACATGAAGGATGATGAAGAAGAAGACTAAGAACTAGAACCTGCAAGACCCTCGACCTTCCCTGCTCATTTTTCCACTCATGTCTGGGAGCAAAAGTTGTTTGTTTTTATTTATTTTTGGCTTATAGACATATATATATATATATATATATGCCGGTTAATCGGCAGAATATTTGATCGTTGCAGCCCTATAATTAAATATGTGTGCTTGCATCCAACCTGGTCTTTAACAGAATCATGCGCCGCGGCCTTTTCCTGTCCTGGGACACATGGACAGCTATATTTAGCCCCATAACCTTTTGGTGGTGCAATGGCAGCCTGCGTGGGACACATGTGACCAAGTGAAAAACTGCTGCTGCTTCCATTAAGCTAACTATTAAAAAAATGCCAGATGATGCACCAGATGTTGCGGTAAACAAGGATGTTGGAGAGGTCACACATCACCACCAGCCCTGTCCTCTGTTGCCCAGGGCAGTAAATCTGCCCCCTGCATAGCAGGAAGCAGGTGAGCTGCCTCACTGACCCAGGTATTGGCGTCGGCTGAGTCAAGCTGACCTTTGAACCCAGTGTTTAAAGGTCCAGGGAGCCTTGGAGCGGGTTACCTGGTGAAGCAGTGCTCGCAGTGAGCGCCTCTCTCGTTCACCGTCAGCACGTAGGAGTAGGCAGGACAGGCGAACAGCAGCTCCCCCACCGCGAAGTGCCTGAGCGCCCGCAGGCCTCGGCCTCGGCCCGGGCTCAGGAACCGCTCCGTCCCCTCTATGCCTTCGTTCTTCATGGTTTATTCGGGGCGCTGTTCTCCTCAGACCCTCCACAGCCTGCTGAGTTCGCTAATCCGCTTCTGTCTGCGCTGTTTTCTTCCTCTGCGAACCTCGGCAGGGAAGACTGCAGGCTGACATCCCCCCCTGCTGGACACGAGTCGGAACTGCACCGCGGCACAGAACATGAACAGAACCGAAATGTATTTTTATTGGCATTTCAGGGGATAAATTAATGCAAAGCATATTAAATAATATTAAAGTGGAAGAAAAATAAGTATTTAACGTTTTACAAATAATATATATACAAATGTATATATTGCTCCCTTTTATGAAATCCCATTTCCACTATTCTTTCTGAATCTTAATGTATTTTATGCACTATGGAATAAAATAATACAAATATTAAATAATTGTAATGTGGAAGGAAAATTATATATATATATATATACACACATATATTCACCACTATATATTTAAAAAATGGCTCCAAAGTGTGTTAGTCTGTTCCCACTACTCTTGATTTAAAAATAATCTCATAATTATGACTTAAGGCATATGAGATAGCATGTCGTACCATTTTGTAATCGGCCGTGTTTAGGACTGAGGTTTTTCAGTAATCTCCAGAACAGAACCAGCCCTCTTTATCAGGTCAGCAAAACACAAAACCATATTCAATGGTACATTTATAACCACACTGAACACCATTTAATTTATGTATATAAATGCTTTTATTTAATTTAATCAGTTCTCCTCATTCAAAGGTGAATTTCTGCAGTGTCTATAAAACAGGGAACGGTTAGAAGCGCTGTACAGTCCGACAACAAAACTAGGAACTGCTGCTAAGTACACTGTGTATATATGTACATACTGTACACACACGGATGTGGTATATACAAAAATATACACCTTTACATGTGTGACCCCGTGAGTCAAACGTTCCACCTCCGTACTTAAACACCAGAATTAAAAAAAGAACCACACTGTTCACAGATTGCTGCTGATTCCTGGTAAATAAACCGTCAGCAGCGTTTTGTCTCATTCGCTGACTCACTTTTACCCACAGAAAATAAAAACCAGTTGTGCGCTGAACGTCAAACGTTTTTGTTTTTGTGTTTTTTTTGTAGCTGCTGGGTTCAATTGTTAAACTTTAATTAAAGGGTTTGAAGTTTAAACTTTTCACCCTGTTGAAAAGAAAAACTTCTTTAAAACAAACTGGTGCTACACTCTCCTGAAAGGCAAGAAGTAAAACGCCTGTCTGCAAGATTTCTTCCAAAAACATTATTCAGCTCAGAGGATCTGCTGCAGACTTAGGGAGACGAATCAATTACATTTCAAATATTCATCGTCAAATTTGAAGATTGATATTTTCTACTTTGCAGCCAACATCAGTCGACTGAAACCGGCACAGAGCAAATCATCAAGCATCTACCGACACAAAAATCTAAAGAAGCTTTGGCACATTGTGCAAAAGATGTAAACATTTATTTATCTGATCAACTTCACTGTCATTTCTAAAGTCCTCTTGGTAAAACACGATTAGAAATAAAAACGTATCAAACATCTCATCTGGATGGAGAGAAAAGGCTTCATGTCATGATGTTCTGGTTGATCAGATTTCCTAAACGAGCTGCAGCTCAGAGCAGAGGATGCAATGAACCGTTGAACATATTTTTACTTTTTAAACTTCATTCTGGGTGAACAACAGGATTTACTGAAAAACAGCCAAAATGTGCAGCTGAAACTTCAGTTTAGGTTAACGGAGAAAGCGTGTCTAATAGTCAGTAAATCTCAATCTTATCCAGGAAACAATATGAAATTATTACGTTTATTTGTGCTCAAAAGTAAAAAGATTCATTTATTTTGTAAGAACAGGGACGGTTTGTTTGTGTCCTAAAATAATAATAAAAAATAAAATAAAATAAAAAAACTTGGTATAAAATTTGTTGTTGTTTGCTCTTCTAATTTCAAACACAATCTTCAACCAAAGAAAACTTCATGCAGTGTATTTTTTGGAAATTAATATATTGTCCTTTTTAAACTAATCAGAGCAACATTTTTATTTTGTGCCACTGATGCACGTTCAAAATGTGCTACTTCTTTAAGCACTTCTTGATTTATATTAATTTTCTGGTAGAAATCCTTTTCAAAAGTCACACTTAATTCTTCGACTGGACAAAAATCTTTTGTTTGTGTTCATTGAACCGACCAGTTTGAATGTTTGGGATAAAAAATAAACTTTTTTATGACTGGCAGCCAGAAGTTGTTGCTGTGGGAGGGTCTGTTATTTACAGAGAGTAACCGCTCTGAAAATTAAAGTTCACGAATAATTGCTAAAGATTTAAGAGATTAAAGTTAGAAAAATGAAGAATTCACATAAAAAAATGGTAAAATATGTTGATTGAAGATATTTCTAGAGCAACCTTAAATAAAAGATTAAAAAAGCATTTCACCGTCTCAGGTGCGGAAATAAAACTGCTGCCAGTTTTCACTTCAAAGGTCAACAATAAAAACACTAAAAATAAAATTGATGTGCTTTTTCTTACAAATAGAAAGAAAAAATGCATATGAAAGTATACTTTTCTATGGAAATATTTAAAAGACACCCAGGGGAGTAAAAATGAAGAAACTTCTGAGGGTTAGGTAGAAAAAAAAAATCATAATTTTTCCATCAGATTTCCAAACTGTCCCCTATGAAGCACAAACCAACTAAACACATTAATGTGCGTTTTAAAGTTTTGTCCTAAAAGGTTTTGTCCCATCTAATTCACCCATTGAATTATTTTATACATTTTTGATGCCACATCAGTAGATTTGGCGGCAGATCCTCCCCGTCACACGAAGAGAAAAGCCGAAAACAACGCAGAGCAAAACACACAAAAAGAGAGAGAAACACAGAGCAAAGTATCAGACAACACTCCACATGTTGTCCTCGTCTGCTGGCTGCTTGGGACGGAAAATGTAAACAGGAATGTTTGATCAGTAATTTTTGGCTTTAAGATCAGAGGCGCGTCTAATTTCCAGTTTATCTCAGACGAAGCCGAGCCGCTTGTTCTGAAAAGAGTTGAGATTTTGTATGACGAACCAGCACAGAGTGGTGAATAAATCGACAGCATCACAAAGAAATCAGGGTTATGAAACAGTAAACAGGACAGCACACACCATCTTCACAGTGAAACATGGTGGCGGCAGCATCATGCTGTGGGGATGTGTTTCTTCAGCAGGGATGGGAAAGCTGCTGATCGTTCCTCTCCATCTACGCTGACTGAGGAAGGCTCATTTTGCAAAAAAATCAAGACATTAAAAAGTTGTGCAAAGCTTCAATCATCTTCTCATGACCTTTGACCCCTCACCCCGGCCATCCTGAAGTAAAACCTCCTCGCAGCATCATGATGCCGTCACCATTTCCCAGTGTTGTCTCGAACTTAGCAGTGATCCAGAGACGATTAGCACTTTAAACTTTGTTTTAAAAACACAAAACAAAGTATTTCTGGTGAAAAATAATTTATATAAAACAAAACTAACGAGGAACTTTTCAGCAAGATACAAGAGCTTATTTTGAGTCAATAATTCATTAATAATGATTTTAAAAAGTACTAGATCCACTGGCAGTTTTTCACTTTTAACAAAACAATTTCCTATAAGTGAAATAATCTCACGTTGGATCCAGTATTTAAAAAACAAAAATCTAAATTAGGAAATGATTTACTTAAAACAAGCTCCTTTATCTTGCTGAAGTTCCTCGTTAGTTTTGTCTTAATTCAAGTGCATAAAAAAAAAAAAACTAGGCCAAAAATACTTGTTAGATTTTGTGTTTTTGCAGTGTAACCTAACCACTTTTACTTGTGAAATATTTGGGAAAAGCATGTACATTTCCTTTAAAACTTTTGCATGATCACATCATTAAATACTAAAACATGTTTTCGAATCTATGTAACTAAATGTATAAAAGTTCAAGGACTGCCAATACTTTAGCTTGGTCCGATGTAAGATGCAGTGAATTTCCAAATCACAAATCATTGGTGTTTGCGTCGCTCCAAACGTAATCAGAGCCAATTCTCCTCAATCTTCATAATCATTAGTTATTAAAAAAACAGAACTGAAGAGAATAAACAGCAAATATGATGCAATAAAGACGCTAAAAAAAACAAAAAACAGAGGGAGTCAAATTACAATGGAAAGAGAAATGAACTAAAAATGGCTTCTGTAAAACTATCCAGTTGCTGCAGATGGGGGAAAAAACGCCACTGTGATGATTTGTGACACCAAAATATTGTTGCTATGATCGTCTGTTGGAATAAAATAAGAAGCAGCTTCCCACTTCAGCCACGGTCAGCATGAACAGGGCAGCAATGCCTGAGGTACCAGGAAAACCTGCGAAGCTCACGCAGAAACTGAGAGCACGATCAGTAAAACTAAAATGACAGACAGGCAGAAAGCAGAAAGACTCAAACGACCCGGTGGTTCTGTGTGATGACAGGATGCTGATGGCGGCTCCACAGCGACATGAACACGTCTGACGCTTTTGTCAATCAGAAAGTAGAAAAACCGAAACTATAGTAGTGATTATTTGGCCGTCAGACTCAGACTGTTTCTGAGATTTACTGACAGTAAATCTCAGAAACAGAAGCAGACATGGACCAGGAACTGGTCGAGGTGTGCTCTGAGAAGGTTGTTTTCATAACTTTGTGTAGATTCTGAATCATTTAGGACAGAAAAGTCCATAGAGCTGAACTAAAACACGTTAAAGGTGACCTACTATCCTTCTTTGAACGGGTTAGGTTAGATTTATGGGCTTCACAAAACTTCACTTTGTTTTTTTTACATAAAACATTCTAACATAATGAGATTTTGTGTCTACTTTGAACTCCTTTCAGAATGAGCTGTTTTAGGGCGTCCTGTCACTTTAAATCCAAATAATCTGGTACTGGCCACGCCCCCAAGTCAATGTTCACACTCACAAATGAAAATGGCTGCAAGCACATGTGTTATTATAGAACCATACATCTTTGAAAGACATTAGTGGAGCATAAAGCAGGAAACCATTTGACCAGATGTGCCTGAGTTCTGCTTGAGTTGCTAGGTAACGGGGCTGGACTCGGCTAGGGTTGCTAGGTAACGGTGCAGAGCCCATTCCAGACACCAAAAAAACATTAACTTCTTTTTTTTAAAGCACTGGTTTAGTTTTAGAAGCAGTTGAGACCCAAATGGAGGAACAGAAACAGGAAGAATGTGAATTTTGAAACCTGAGTGATCAGAAGTGAAATGTATTCAAAAACAAAAAGTTATGGGCTCAAAACTATGAAAGCCATCATAAAATTGTTAAAGCTTCCCTTTAACGAGGCGTCAGAGAACCTGCTAACCTGGAGAGTGCTGCCTTCCCCTCACCTATTGCTGCACACTGTTGGTCAGCTGGCTTTAAAAAAAAAAAAAAAAAAAAAAAAAAGGAACAGTTTTTTTCCCTCTTGCTTATATAAAAGGTAAATTCAGCTGTTTGGAAATACTTCCAGTCGTGAAAACCACCAGGCCGTTATGGAGCAAAACATCTAAATACAAATTTTTTGTATGTTACCAGGTGTTATCATTATTTTTGTATCAAAATAAAATAAATATTTGTGAGTATTATTACTATTACGTGTGTAATAATCATTGTATGTTATTTTATAAATAGAAATCATTTCTGCTCCTCTGTTTTTGGTTAAAATAATGAAAGTTTTAAGTATTGTCATAATATTTAGAATATAATTTAGTGAAGTTGATCACACCGTCCCATGTCCCAACCAGTAAATGTAAAGATGTGAAGACAGGCCACCAGGAGCAGTCAGAGAACAGCCACAGTATGTAAGGAAAAACTGTCTTTAATTGCTCCTCTGGTCCTCCTGAAACTTAAAACAAACTCTTCTTTCAAATCTGGTGTCATAAGGTGACAAGAGTAAACAAAACAAAGACTTATGATGTTTGTTTGATTTTTCTGTGCAGTTTTTAAGAAACAATAAAGTGTAGAAGTAAGGATGCTGCAGCAGCCAGCGCTACATCCTGAAAACCTTAGAGACGGGCTTCCTGTTTCAGACACAACCCTCCGTCACAAAGTAAAGACTTTCCCAAGGACAACGGACTGGAATCAGATGCACAAAAAGTAAAATACAGAGTTCTCTTTTCTCCTCCTCCATCTCTTTTTGTCAATTCTGTAAACTAGAGAGAGAACAAAAGAAGAACAGCTCGAAGAATCGAGTCCGTGTTCCTCCTCCCATCATCACTCGACACCCAAAAACCCCCCATAAGAAACCTCCACCTGCCCCAGCAAAAATCACTTAGGAACAGAACCAGCTCCAGCAGCTCTCAGCAGAGATTCAAGAATAAAAAAAAAAAATACGCATAAGAAAAATAAAAATAATCCACCCAAGAGTTTAGTTTGTTTTCAACCAGCATTAAAGAAGAAAAAGGAAATCTCTCTGGAACCGTCAATGACAGAAGGCCGAGGTATGTCGTTGGAAACTAAATCCTCTTCATCGCTTCCTTCCACCGCATGCAGTCAGTCTCCGGTTCGCTCCGACGCCGTCTACAAGCCCCTCCCCCACTGGGCGTGGCTCGACGTTTAAGGGAGGGGTGGTGGTGGGGGAGAGGGCTGTAGAGAGAACTGGCTGCGTCTCTGCGGAGGACGAGGACTATTCCAGTCCATCCTGCTCCTCCAGTCTTTTGCTCGTATTTCTGTCTTTTTGTGTCTCAGTCAGATATCCAGGGCTCTGCAGCGCCCCCTATGATTGTAAATTCAGGGTGAACTTCCACTGTTGGCTGAGGTTCGGCCCACAGACCTCCACGGTTAGCCCACCCATCCTGGCGCTGCGGCTGTCCAGGCAGAGGTTGCTGCCCACGTGACGAAGCTTCGAGTTGGATTCGATCTGCTCCCATTTCTGTAAAAATAAATAATTAAGACAACATTACAGACAGACGCCAACGAGAGCTAAATATTTACTTACACTGAGATAAAAGACTCAACATTCAAGGTGACCAATTCCTTGAACTAAACATGTTCATTACATTGTTTTTTTTTTTTTAGCTCAAAATCATAGATAACCAGATTTCCATCTGGTCAGTTCTGCCTGTTTTGAGGTACTTTCAGAATGAGATGTTTAAGGGCCTCTACCACTTTAAATCTAAATAATCTCCTGGATTAACTCAATGTTTATGCTCACACACGAAAATGGCTGCAAACAGATCTGTAACTATACAGCTGTACATCTTTGAAAAGCAGTCGTGGAGCCTCCAGCACAACCAACAAAAATGCAGCAAATCATTTCTGGGTGGAAAGCAGATAACAAAACTTGTCTTGGGTTGCTAGGTGACAGGATTGGCTCGGTCGGTGTTGCTAGGTAACAGTGCAGCGCCCATTGAATACGACTTAACAATCGTGAAGTTATGGCTCATTTTTCAGACCCCAAAAAACATGAACTTATTGCTAAAAAAACATCTGTTTATTTAAGCGCTTGGGTTGTTTTTGTAGAAGCAGTTGAGACCCAGATGGACGTATTAAAACGAGCCCTTTAGGGGAATTAAACCAAATGCTAAGGAAATGTAGGTGAACCTCTAATCTGATGAAAGTGGCCAAACAAGTCCTCCTTCCTTGTTCTGCATTTATTCCGCAGAAATAATCTTAGGGATCTTGGCTGACTTAAAACTAGTAAAGTTTTGTCTGATATAATGTCAAAGAGTGAGAAATAAAAGCTTATTTGTTTTTTACTGCAGTGTGTTTCGTCAGTACCTGTCTGCTGTCGTTCTCTCGACATCCTTGTAGTTTGATTAGGGAGCCGGCGGTCCGGTCCACCACCGTCAGACAAAGGTCCATGTGTTTCACCGATTTGTCTTTGGTTAGGGCCCATTCCTAAAAACAACAAATAAATAAATGTACAAGATTAGTGGTTTGAGTTCAGGACATCAGCATCTCCATAGAAATATTCTTTATGACTGATGTGAGCTGATATCAACATCTGATATTAATAACCCTGTTATGGCCGATAACCGATATTTATCAATATTACATATATTTCACTACCATTTCAACACCTTTGGAAAAAAATCCCATTTCATATATCGAACCAATATTGATAAGGAAAACATGACTACAATCGTCCGATACTGATGTTTAAAAACAGAATAAATTCCATATAAAAAACTCTGGAGTCAATAGTCTTAGTTCAACTTAGTTCAACATAAGAAAAACTCCCTAAAAAGGCACAACCCAAATATAGTGCATTATCACAAAAGTATTTTATCCTTAATTAGTTTTTAATTAATTTAATGTGTTCATTAAATTGTGTGATGTGTTCAGATTGATGAAAATATGAATACCTCTGATTTTTCCTCACATTTGTTCCATTACGATGACAAGTTTTTTATTTTTATTTTAAATGACAGGCTAACACAAAGTTGGAAATGTTTCAAAACACTGTGGCTGAATTTGCACATTTCTGGACAAAAACCCTATAAATTCAAAATTCAGAGATATTCTTAGGATATTTTCTTTACTTGGCACATTTGTGGAGATATCTACACATTATCTTTCTCAATCACCAGTTTTACTAACAGAATCCAACCACATTCCTTCAGTTCATCTCCTCCCAGGTTTCCTGTGTGTTTGGTTCTTGACTCTCTACCTGATTCCCTCCGGCGTTGTGGCACTCGTAGACGCCGACCACTCCGTCTGCAAAATGCCCCAGGGTGTCCAGGCAGTTTCCTCCCTGCTGCAGCGCTCCGAAGGCGATGTCCTGATGATCCGGAACCCTGAAAACACCAGAACCAGGTGATGTTCTCCTCCTGCTCTGACTTGGTGTTGACTGTTTATGTGATTTCATCATCTCGTTGTGCGTCTGTGTTGGGGTCAAATGTCATTCTTACATTTTAAACGTCTATTTTTTAAAGAACTTTGTGTTACACTTGACTAGGAATGGGAATCGATAAGAATTTATTGATACCGATTTCATTATCAATCTTGCTTATTGATCCTCATTGAGGTAGGAAATAAACTCTTTAATTCAAAATATGCACCATGTTTCATTGATTCAAACAAAACTAAAACTTGTATAAACAATAAAAGTCCTTCTGTAACAAACATTTTAACATGAAATGCAACTTTCTGCACAACAGAATAATAAAGTAGCTTCTTCGTTGAATATATTCTAATTTACTGAATATGACTGGAAATGTTAACGTGAGATGGAGATTATTCACGCAGTATGGCGATAACATTAATACAATAACCAGTTTCACGTTACCTGGGACGCCGCGCTCAAAGCTCCGCCCTCGGTTGCGTATTAACGCTTTACATTCGTACAAATCGTTTGCTGTGTGGCCAATCGTTTGAGGACTTTTCCTTCTTTTATTGTGATTAAAGTTCTGAACATACTGCGACTGGCCCTCGTATCGCCTTTTCTTGTGAAATATAAAATATTTTGGAGCGCTTCTGCCGCGACACCATCTTGGATATTCTCGAAAGCGAAATACAAAGCGTGAGCTACACGTCATCACGCAAATACGTCACGCTACGGCAACCGATAAGCAGATTAGTTAAGACGCTAGCTTTACGATTCTCAGTGGCTCCATTACTTGGAATTCTTAAGCAATTAGTGCGTATTTGCGTGATAATGTATTGTACACATTTCGTAGAATTCCCATCCCCACACTTAACTAGAAGTATTCCATAAATACATTGATTGATTGATTGATTGATTGATTGATTGAGCTCTTACCTCAGTTCTGGGTAGACGTTCTCCAGGTACCATTTGAAAGGCTTACATCCTAACCTCTTCTTCATCTCCAAGCGACTCTGGATACTGAGACACACACACACATTGAATGCAATCAGACGATAGTAACTTGCGGTCTGCAGTGTGTTTCTGGGGTTTGATTTGATCACAGTAATAGCCGGTGAGGGCAGGAAGTGGAGGCTCGTCTGATTGGCTGCATTAGGGGAAAATAACCGCTCAGCCTCACTGATACGCCAGCGGGGTTCCCACAAGTCCAAATAACAACCATTTCCATGCTGTCAGTGTCAGAAGCACAAAGAGG
Source organism: Poeciliopsis retropinna (assembly GCA_010277075.1). Lineage (NCBI taxonomy): Eukaryota > Metazoa > Chordata > Actinopteri > Cyprinodontiformes > Poeciliidae > Poeciliopsis > Poeciliopsis retropinna. Next base: position 11,537,546 of record VMRM01000006.1, read on the forward strand.
AGACAGATGTGTCAAACCTCTTTCAAATTTCATCAACCTTAAGAGCAGGGCTGTCCAAAGTGTGGGCCGGGGGCCATTTCCGGCCTATGTAGTGATTTTATGCGGCCCGCGACTCCAATTCAAGAAAATACAAATTCCTCTAGTGAGACTTTGATGCACTCAGATCTGATCTTAATGTATTTATTACACTTAGCCACAGACTTTTCAATGACGGTGACCTAAATCTTGATTTTATTGCAAAAAATTAACAGAAAATGCTTTATTACAATTCACAAAGTGGACGCTTCTCTTTTATGAGGCAAACCTGTAAAATCCTTTCAACATTTTGGATCTACAATAATTAACACATCCAACTTGTACTATTTTACTAATTTAATTAAATTATTGCAACATGGTTTGTTGTTGAGAAGGCAGGTTGTTCTTTCCCCTCATTGTTTTGGCCAATTAGTCCTTTTGACAAAAAGTTTGAACATCCAAGGATTATAGGATAAATGATTTATCAAATTTTTAAAAAACTAATGCATGAAAATCTCTTATTTTGGATGAAAATGAAAACATTCATCTTTTGTTTCTTGGGCTTTTAAGCAATGAAAACCATAAAAACTTTACAAGGGGAAACAAGTTCTTTTTCATATTTACGGAACAGTTACAAAACATTAAATAAGTTAAAAAACTAAATAAATAAACCTGTCTGTAGCAATATGTATCATCTTTCTGTGGAAATTCCTTGCTGTGAAAACACATAAAAGGTCTGATAAAAGTATCTCCCTGCATACAAATATTGGTCATTTCAAACAATTTTGGCCAGAGGCAGGAAGGTCCAGAACGAGAAGCGAAACGAGCCACCTGTGGCTCTGGAACCACAGGTTGTAGACCCCCTGCACCGGGACATACGCAGACCAGACAGTCAGTAGGCCGCGCCTTAAATCCTCCTGCAGGTTTTGATGCATTTTTAATGATGAATGGTCGTATTAGTAACCCAGACAGCTCTGCTTCCTTATGAGCAATACAGCACACTTTTTTATAACTCTCCACGCAGATTAGAAGTTATTCTCCCATTTCTTGTATTTACTTTGGTATTTATTATCATAATCTTGCTTCTATCCTTTTAGATGAGAGGCTCTCCAGTTCTGACCCATAAAACACTGGCCTCGAAGTACAGAAACATTTCTCATGTGAGCATCAAACTAACATCTCCACCAGCTTTTTAATTGTTTTCTTGCTATTTCTCCATTTATGAACAAAGTTTCGTCATGTCTGCTGCTAAAAATCAAAAGTTGTTCCCGTTCTTTCAGATTCAGGTCTGGGAACTAAGATGACCATGAAAAACGACTCATTTAGTTCAATTAACCTTTTCTGTGTTGATAGGTTTGGATAATTTTCCTGCTTAAAGACCCAATAATTACAAAATAACAGGTTACTGGTAACATCCAGCAGACTTTTATTTATAATCTCCTGCTATTTTAAGGAGTTCAAGCTGCGTCCAGGGCATTAGAAAAAATGACCCGCAGCATCACACCTCCTTCACCCTTTGCTGGGAAATCTCATTCCAAGCTTTGTTTACCTTTTTCCAGTTGTTTTAAACTTTAAACAATTGGAAAAAGACATTAAAAAGAGCTTTTTTTCTGCTGTCTTTTAATGGCTAATAAAGATCAGCACGTTGCTCCTTTCATAACAAGGTTCTTTCCCGAACTAATGTTAAATGGGGGATTTTATATTTTCCGGTGTCAGATTATGCTGTTATAACAAAATAAATTCATTTCAAAGCTTTCCAAATGTATTTCCTACAAATTGAATGTGTAGGAGTTGAAATACTTGTTAGAAAAAGTTATTTTCCATTTACTTGTTCCTAATTGTTGTGAACTGATGTGATCTAGGAACCTTGTTTACTGCGTTTATTTAAAATCTGACTGGACTCACTTCCCATAGGGAACGTTTCTCGCCGAGGGAACAGCAGCGTAGTAGAAGTTCTTGTACTCGTCCATCCACACCTCTGCTGCTCGTCTTGTGTTCCTGAGGAAAAACGGCACAGCTCAGCCATTTGAATAGAAATTAAAGAAATTAAAAAGTTAAAAACAGAGAAACCTGAAAATGGCGACAAACAGATTATACAACATTACATCTTTAAAAAGCAGAAGTGGAGCCTCCTGCACAACCAACAAGAAAGCAGCAAGTTGTCGACTAACCGTGTCTGGATGGTAAGTCGACAACAAAACTCTTGTTTTTTCCAGCAGCCATTGTATAGTGCATGCAGCAGTAAAACCAGCTGACCAAATGTGTGGGAGCTCAGATTGGGTTGCTAGGTGACAGGCTGGCTTGGCTGGGGTTACTAGGTAACGGGGGGTACCTGCTCATTTTCGACATTACATTAAATCAACTTATTTAAAAATGTCTGGGTGAGTTTTTTCAGCACTCCGGCTGTTTTTAGAAGCATTTGAGGCCCGAATGAAAATATATAAGTGTGAAAAATGTGAATTTTGCATAATTTGTCCCCTTTAAGGCAATTCTACCTCCCGTGGAAAAATCATTTTGTTGTTTTTTGTTGTTTTTAATGCACCTCCAGATATTTCTAACTGAATTCAATTAGCTGATCACAAAAATGATCTATTCCAAGATACAAGAGTGCAAGTGGTTTCAGTCTGCAGTCAAGACGTTTTCTCAGAATTGCCCATCTGGAGGAGAGCAACAGATAATGTTCCTCTGAACTTTATTTAGGTGCTTTACTTCACAGTCAGCATGAGCTGGCCCGCCCTCAAAAAGCCCATTGTTGCATGGCTGTGCTGGAAATGCTGCTCCCTCTGGGACAATTACAAACTTGCCCAGGCTCACTAAACAATGTCTGTCCTGAAGCTTTGGGACACTGTCTGGGACTATTTAAAGGGCGAGACGGGGAACCGCAGCCACCCACATGCAGATGGCACTGCTTTTCACTGCACTGCTGCTCTCCGTTTGGACTCAAACACTTCAGCTGAGGCGAAACGGGGAGTGAGACTGACAGGAGATGCTTAAACTCTGCTGCTGAAGCTCATCCATATCCACAGAGTTTATTTCCATCCTGCTCAAGAACCATCCAGAGCAACTCTTATCCATCGCATCACAAGTAGCCAACTGCTGTATGTTGTCTGACATTTAAAAACTTGCAGATTTAAACTTTTTCTCCCCTCACTCATTACTGCACATCTCTCAGATAAACACAGACGTATTAAGTGTCCACAGAAATGTCAGGCTCTTGGTTAGCAGCTGATAAAAAGCATTTGAGAATTTAAATTTATGCCCAAGGGCAGGAAAAACGTCAGTGACCAAGAACCATCATCAAAAAGACATTGTAGGGAGCTCTGGCACTGCCAACAAGAAGGATTTATTTTGGTGGTTTTAAGCCAAATGTTCTAAATTTGTTGTAATTTTTCTTTTTTATACTGGATTTTCAAATAGTACAGTAGAGTTGGAGTGAAACATAAATTTTTTATTGTTCTATTAAAACTGGATAAAAAAAACATATGAGGACATTAAATAAAAAATAAAAAAAAAGCAATTTCAGGCGTGTAAAAGGAGTTTTAAAGCTTAGACACAATAAATCTCCAGTTTAGATGTGTCAACCCGCCCAAAAGCAAAACTCATTTCTCTATAAACTTACTTTAGTTTAGCTGAATTACATAAATTTGTTCCTATTTGGAGAGTCTTCACTCGTTTCAAACTAAGATTGTAAAGATAATGATCGACTCTAAAAACATTCAGGTAAAGACAAGAGTGAGTGGCAGTAATGTCAAAATTCTGTTATATTTGTTTTTTGATGTCCTCAAATATCCTTAATCAATGAATGATCATGATGAATTAAAATTCATTTAATTCACTAATTAAATGAATTAATTTTAGTTCATTTAATCATGGAGGGGGAAAAAAAATCTCTAATGAGATGATTGTAAAACAAACAAACAAAAAAAGACCCTGAAATGTCTGTGGAAAAAGAGAAGAGCTCATGATGCAATGCACTCTAACACTGCAACTAACGATTACTTTGATAATCAATCGTTCTGATGATTAATTGGAAAAAGAAATTGGCACATTCTACTTAGTTTAGCCCCCACGCAAGAAATGTTTGTTCTTTTTAAATGAGAAAATAAACATTTCATTGCCTGAAATGCAATGGCAGAGTGAATTAGAACCAGGCAAAGTCAAACCTAAACCACTTGAGGAGTTTTTATTATTAATATACATTTACAGACATAGTTTTTTTTATCTTAGATGCAAAATGTGTAAAATATATTTTGTATAATTTTAGCTTACTTGCTGCTCTGAATATGTTAGGGTTTTCCAGTTAGTGCGCTTTTTTGAGTTTGTATACTTCAGTTAATGATTAATCGATTACTAAATTAGTTGATTTTTTTTTATAACTGTTTCACCCCTAATTCAACGATATTCTCAGGGCTTTTGAAAGTGAAACTGCTCTTATTCTAATCTCACCAAAGCACGCCGGTCCAGTTAAAGTCCCAGTAGCATTTTGAAAACTATATGTTTGTGATGACTAGACAGAAAAAGCTTTTCTCCGCTCACTAACAACCAGCTGGCAGGTATGGAGTATCTAGAGGTTACCAATAAAATAAGAACGATGATAAAACCTTGGGAATCGCAATAAAAGGTTGAATCATTTTTAGACTTATTTGAAATATTTAAAGTTTAGGTTGCAGATTGGTGGGGTTCTTAATTCATTAATTTATTTTTCTGGCTTTTCTGGGAAAAGCCAAGATAAAAAAAAAATTCTGTACAAACTAATTTGCACATTCACACACTGAGGGAGAGCTGAGAAAAGACTGTGGTTATTGCGTGTTCTGCATAAAACCCTTTAATAGGTGGAGTGGAGCAGTTTCGGAACGGTTCTTCTGTGGATTTTTGTTACTGCTGATTGCAGCCAAGAACTGGGAAGGAGGGACGCTCGGATTAGAGAGTTGATGCTCCCAGGCAAACAGGGCGCATAAAGGACACAAAACGTTGAGTTTCCAGCAGGACAATGTGCGTTTCTGTGTTTTTGGTGCATTACCTCGCAAACACAGTCCCGCTGCCTCCAGGAAAGGTGTAGGGGTGTTGTTTCCTGAAGACGTGGCCAACCCGGCTGCAGGGGATGATCTCCAGGCTGCCGCCACACTGCCACACACGAAACGAGATCTCTAAAAAAAAAACCAAACAAACGCCCATCACAGTCTGTTATTTATAACAGAGCCGCCAAGGGAACATGGAGGATTGTCTTTTTTTTGTGTTACCTCGCAGTAATTTACTGGTCAGTTCATGCGGCATGATTGAATACTGAAAGTCGTTCTGCTATGATAAGGTTTTCAAAAGCTGAGCTGCATGGCGGAGCGGAGTCAAAAATTACTGATGTGCTAAGATACGAAGACCAGGATAATCTGACAGAAAAGTGGAAATTTTTTTTTACAATAATGGAAAAAGACATGATGGCAGAAAATTTCCATGTATGCTTTTGTCTCGTTTGTGAGAAGTCTGAAGTTTTAAATATCCTCATTTAGAGTAGAAATGCACTACAAATCTATGTGCAAAATACAAAAGCAAAACAGGTCAAATGTCGACTTTCCATCCCTTCTAAGATACAAACAGAAACTTTCTGCAAGAAGGAAAGAAAGAAAAAATACATCCAAACTATTTGGAGTATTCCTGAGTTATTTTCACGGGGTAATGAGTCATCTGACAGTTTTGATTTTGTGTTGTTAGTCTGAATGGTTAATAAAGAGCCCTTTTCATGTGCAGCTTCATCTCAACCTTACACAATAGACAAAAAGTGAATAAATCGATTCTGATCCGCTTTTTGCACCAAAGAGTTAAGAATATAAAAACACATTTCTATTGAGGCTTTTTAAATGTGTGACATTTGTGACTGTATACAAAATAGACCAGGGTGTATTTGCCAATTTATTGTGAGGCAACACAAAAGAAAACTGTTTCCCCATTTCCCTGGAGGGGCTCCATAATTTATAACAAAAACTATATGAAAAGAACTACTAATTTAGTCTCCTGCACCTTCTAAATGTTTGAAATGTGTTTATAATTTGCAGTTAGCTTTGTGACATCCTCTGGGTTTGAATGAGTCTGGACTGTCAATCCAGCTCTGAGTCTCTGCCTGCACCTCCCAGGGAGCGCCGTGAATCGCTCTGTCAGCTCATCCCGCTTCCCAACTGAATCCAAAACAAAGGCAACAGGGAGACAAAGCTGCAATTATATCACTCCACAGTTTGCAAATGATCTCCACTGTGTAGACCAGTTATTTTCACCCAGCGTTTCAGTTGTGTTATTATCGAAGCACCGTTGTCATTTCTGAACTGAGGATGTAATCACTGAATGGCTTTCTGCTCGTACTGCTTTTGGCTCGGAAGTGCAGACAATTTCCTGACGCAGCATGAAGCACAAGCAGAGAGCTTCATCAGTAAACATCGCACAGAGGAGTGGGAGTTTAATGAGTGGGAAGTAATCAGTGGGAGCCAAAAAAACAGATTACAGTAGGGTGGCAGATTATGAAATAAACTTCCACTGAACATAACGTATAGCTCTCTCCTTGGGGTTAATGAAGCATTCTTGCATTAATTTATGCTACACTATAGAGAACATCACTGAATTGAACTGAAATGAATCAGAATACATGAAACTGACAGAGTAGGAAATTTTCTGCCATCATGTCTTTTTCCATTATTGTACATTTTCCCTCCACTTTTCTGTCAGATTATCCTGGTCTTCGTATTTTAGCACATCAGTAATTTTTGACGCCGCTCCGCCATGCAACTCAGCTGAATCATCAATTTTAAGGTCAAACTTTAAGAGATTGTCAAGCGTTATATTTCAAAACAGAACCACACATAGAGGGTTCTGGTTTGAGAAACGGTCGCCATCTTGATTCCTGTAGGAACGGTTCTGCTTAAGAATGACAAGTGTTGCCCTCTGCTGGATGGTGGCCAAACTACAACAGTAAGAAAACGTCTCATCGGACATTATTAGTTAATCAATTGGAACTAATTTTAATCTAATAAATTATTGATCGACAATTAATCTCACCCTAGGCTTATGTAATTGGGTATATATTAATAGTTGTATCATGACACAAAATGTGTTTCTTTAATACATTTGTCTGTTCCTGTGTTTCCTCGTGTCTATCATTCAGGGTTTGGTCCTCCAGCTCCACCTCATTCTCTTCTTCTTTTGTCCAGGAACATCATAAATACTAAGTTCACAATTTCCTCTTCCTTTGTGTTATTTATTCCACTAGGAAAAGGCAAGTTTTATAATCCACTACAATCCTTTTAAATATATGATTCAAATTTTTGTTTTTTTTTGTTTTTCATGTATTTATGACGGGTGTTTGAATATTTTCTCTTAAGTCGTTATTACACCATCACAACATTTGTGGTCATAATGCTTGGTTATGACCAAAAAACCAAGCGTTTTGCGATCATAACAAAATGCTTGGTTTTGTTATGACCACAATGTGCAATGCATGCTAACACTATTATTTTGTATAGAAGGGGAGGGACATGCTATGTGCTAATGCTAATATATCAGGTTGAATAAACAGAAATCGCCTCTCAATCCAGATGCAGAAGTCCACCGGTCACACTTATCTATAGTAACTATGTGAGAAATCTGATTAAATATTGTTTTCTTTCTGGATTTCATATCCAAGTGAGGTCATTTGGTGTTTTTTTGACCCACAGTAGGAGTGTTGACCCGAACTCTGGGAACTCACCCAGATTTTCGCCTCCCCAGACGTCCATCATCATGTCGTACTTTCCTAGTCGCTCAAAATACTCCTTATCCATGACGAACAGACCTCCAGCAATCATCGGCGTCCTACGTGTGCGGTGAACAGAGAGGTCAGGGGTTCACAACAAACACTTGGGTGAAAAACTGAGCCATTTTGTTTCAGGATGTGAGTATAACTCACTTGATGGGGGCGATGGGGTTGCCTTGTCTGGCTCGTCTCTGCTCCAGAGTCATATAGTCCCATTTAAACACCAAATTCCAGTCAAAGCCTACCAACAGAACCAAAAACAAGACGACAGTTATCATCAGTCACTTAACAAGTTATAACAAAAGCCATAGTGAGAGACGTGAAAACTGAAATGACCTCCTTTCAGATCGGCCGAGGCTCCCACATACTGAAAGTTGTCCATGTTGATGACGTCAATGATTGGAGAAACTACCCTCGTTTTATCCTGAAACACAGAAAAATATTTATTTTCCTTCCACTGCAGCTAAACAATGACAGGGAATCAGGCGCATCAGTAAATATTTATCAGAAATCAAAGGACCTCATGGTGAAGGAGTTCAAGCAAATATTTCCACTCAAAATATAGATTCATGCGCTTGTGTTTTGAATTTACTTTCTTTTTGAGTTTCAGAGCTGGAAAGCTGTGCAGCTTCGTTATTCCCAGCAGAGCTTCAGTAAAGTGAGGCTCAGGTGGTTTAAAACAGATTCAGACAAAACACTGAACACATGGCCCAAAAACACAGAAACAAACCTCCAGGTAGAAAATGAGATCCTTTATTTTATTGTGGTTTCACAACCACAAGGAATGCTGTTTCTGTCCTCTTCCATTATTTATTAAACAAAATAAGCAAACAATAAAACAGTTTTAGCAAACAAAAACAAAAACCACACCACATAAAGCAGTAAAGTTAATTTATTTTGGCTTTTTAGAGACTAAACTGCTAACTAATGATCTTAGCAGTTTGTTCAAGACAATTAACGCCTGTTTTTGTTTGAAAACCTGTTTATTTAATTGTCTCTCTTTCACTTTTACCCATTAAGGAACAGATATAAGTTTGATTTAGCTGTCTTGATTCATTTTAAGCTATTTTAAAATCTTTAGTTTAACTTTAATTATCTGTGATTTATTGTAAGTAAATTTTAATCCTAAAAGATAAACAACTTTTGATTCTTCTTACTTGAAAGGTTGAGTGTGATTTGTTAATAAACATTTTAAAAAGTTAAAGCAACTTAATATTACCACATCGTCTATGAGGAAGAACATTTTTAAAACCATTTATGAAAGTTTTTAAATGTCACATGACAGTTCTTTGCATTTGATGGTGTTAAAGTCTATGCATTTGTTTCAGGGGAATAGTTTATGAATGTAAAATAAGTTTTGTTTTTGAACAGTGAATGAAACATTTCTGTGTTTTTTTTTGTTTAAGACCCTGATCTATATTTGTAGGAAAAGGGGGACATAAACATTGTAATCACTTGGGTGTAAAAGTTTTTTCTTAAGAAAACAAAGGAAACAAAACAGCATCTCTACATTTTTCTCCTCCGTGAAACTACTTCAAAATCCATTCATAAACACATTTCACACACGCTGTCTGAAGTATACGCGCTCTGTTGGCGGAAAGAAATTGATTGAAAACAAAACATAAACCTTCATTGGTTATTATGAACTGAGAACAAAACAGTGCTGGATTCACATATAAATAAATGTCATTTCAACCTGTTCTGAGCAAAGAAACTGGATCACACGAACCTTCAAGCTGTCAAGCGGCTCTGGATGGGATGAGATTAGCATTTAGAGATCGTTTCATTTTAGTGCTGCTTTTTTATGAGGCTGTCGGAATCACAGCGTCCTATAATTTTAGTCGACAACTGATCTGAAAATATTGTAAGAAATATGAGAAAAGCATTTGATTTGAAAAAATTATGTTAAATATTCGGTGTAATTAGACTGTGTGTGTGTTTTTTAACAGTTCATAGTCCAATAGACCGGGTTTGATTGGGGATCAGAGTTGCAACATTTGTTATATTTTCAGATAAAGCTGTTTGCTTTCACACTGAACTGTGTCTAACAATTTAAACCATTTGAAAAACCTGTTCCCCTCCTTGCCTGTAGTGGTGTGGCACCAAGAACTGCTAATGGAAACGACACACAAAGAAAACAAGAGCCAACTTTCTTCTTGACGAAATGCAAACAAAAATGTAGTGTATGAGTATTTTTACTACGCTGTTGTAACCCAGTGTAAAAAACATAAGCAAGAATAAATATTGATTAAATATTTTTTTCTGCAATAAGATTTAAAAGTATAAATAAATACATTACATGTAATATTCTACAATAAGATTTAAAAAGTAATAAAATTATCAATAAGTTCATAAATATGTTCATAAACGCATATAAAAAGTCTTAAAAATCTTTAAAAACTGTGCAATACGCCTTTAGTGATCGTTTTTAGTGATGGCTTAAACAACCAATAGCTGGCGCAATCTGATTTCACTTCAGCCAATAAGGTTGATTGTCCCGCCCCTTTAACTGCGACGCCGATATTTTGCTGATTGAGTCAGACCCGCCTGAGAGCTCAGAGTTGCGGTTGCTGCTGCTAATAGCCAGGAAGTTTTTGTAAACTTCGATGAAGAATATTGTAAATTGGTAAGAAAAGCAATGCTAAAACAGCTACACAAAATATATAATTCAAAATAGTAAACCCGTTAAATCCCAGAAGGTTTCCGTCGTGAGTGGCAGAGGCCCGGAAATCCCCGTGTGGCTCGTGAAGGTTGCTAACATTGCTGTGCGGCGTTAGCTTTAACTGGTAGCGACTAATATTTACAAGCCACTGTCTTCTTAACCCAGGATCATTTGGAAATTCATGAAAACTTAAAAGCCCATTATATCAGGAAGACAACAATGTTTATGGTATTGCTTTATTTGCTTCTGAAATACGAGTTTGTCTTTCCTAGCTGTCAAAGCGGCAGCAAGAAAGGCTCGTTTCACTTATGCGGATGTGACGTCAGGGCGCAAAGAGCCCATTCAGAATCTTCTGATCAGACCCAACATCCCTTATAAGTGGTATCAGTCATTGAAGTAACTTAACTTACCTGCCATCTACTAACTATCAGGAGTATTTGAACTAACCTTTCTTGTGGGTTACACACTTCTTTTTATTTTACTAGAGTAAAAGTGAAGTATCATTCACTCCCTTGAGTAAAATGTTTGGATTCTCTACCAACTGAATGAAAAACAAACATGCATTAACCAAAAATTCACTAGACACAGACACACACCTACAGTTTTTATTAAAGTTTTATAAGTTTTTTATTGAAAGAAACTGAATTGAAAAGATCTTTGTCTTATTTTGTTATTTTTTGTTACTTATATTTCCACTTAACTTTGTTTTGGTCCATCTGATTATGTAATTCTTAAATACTAAATGTTTGATAATTTGATCTTGGATGGGAACCTTTTACTTTTATTTAAGTAAAAATATGTTGAAATAATGCTCAACATTACTCAACTAATGAAGTAGTATCATGTTTGAGTACTCTTCTACCCCGAGTCTTTGGTAAAAGGTTAAGTTGATTTACGCAGAATGCCCTTCAATAGATGGCTTCCTGCTTTTGGAGCAGCCTCCGTTCTGCTTGGTGTTCACATATATATGCAAACTGAGTTCACTTCAACCGAACCGAGACTAGCGATAGGCAGATGAGGCCTCATTGGGTGTATGGCACATTTCCCAAACTGTGTCGACACTGTGTTGAAACTATGTTGCTGTATCACTCAATGGCGACATCTGCTGGATTTAAAAAGTAAATAATTCCACGGTAATGCCTCAGCATTGTGCAAGTGCTCCGGTTACAGTAAGACAGCACCTGGGAGCAAATCCTACATTTCACCTACAATAGAAATAAAAGTTAATCCATATAAACTAATTAAAATATTCTTCAGAAAGAAATTGGAATAACCCGACAGAAGAATGATCAATAGTGGAAACGAGAACGTTATAATAATTTACCTTATTCTCCGTGATAAGATCAAAATGATCCCACACGGGAGAAAACTTCCTCTTCCTTGGTTGATCCATAGTTTTCGATGACAAGCCAAACACCAATGCAAAGCAAACAACACAAACTATCTCCATCCAACAAAACCCACAAACGTGTTGATACATTTTCTGTTTATAAATACAATTTGGCGCGTTCAAAACCAAACGACACAGGAACTGTATCGGTCACGTGGTTTTCCTTAAAGAGATACACGCACCGACACGGGGCTTCGCCTTGTTTGCTCGGCGCATGCGCCGAGGTTTCAGTGTCGTCAGACCCATCACTAACCGAGACCAAGGTTTTTAGGCGGATCAGAGTTTGTGTTTTTGGTCCATGTCAGAGTCCAATTGCATATTCACACCTCCACAAATGAACCAGATTTTCCAGAGAATCAAACTAAAGTTTGATTAAAGCGAACCAAACAGAACTGATCTGAATTTTGTCTCTGGAATCTACTGCAGTGAGACACCAACCAACAGGCCGACTATCATTTTCGTATGCAGAATGTGCATCACAGCTTTTAGCTAACAATTATGGCATGCCTAATAGTCTTTTAAAATATTAATATTAATCACACTGATATTGATATACTGTGCAGCACTAATGTAAGGTATTAACACTCTTCTAAGAGCTCAAAGACAAACAGTTAGTGCCATTAGTGCATAAAAGAGAAAGAGGCTAGAAGCAATATAACACAACATTAACATTTTGTTGAAATTAAATGTTTCTGTTTCTACAAACAGCCACTGTTGGCTCACATGTTTAAAGTCCATATGTGGGTTTATTAACGTTCCTCACAGTAAAATTCAAGAACCGTTCAAGCATTTTCAAGGTAAGTTTCAAATTTCTCCAGCAGCACACTCTGGATATAAAAATAATACAAGTAAACTAAAGAAGACAGTTTGAATGAACTATTATACGATATCATTTATCACTGTTATTAATAATATGTTGTGATGATATTTTACATTCTGCAGCATGGACAAGGTAAACTAAAATATAACAAAATTTTAAGTTTTGAAATGTCTGTTTTACACACCTGACTGGTTTTAGAAAGGTACAAAAAAACCTAAATAATGTTCTTGATACGTTTTTTGTTATTTAGCACAATAATAAATAAAAACAAAAAAATTTTTAATCTGATTTCACTTCCTACAGTGTGAAAAATGTGCCAGTGTTTTTCTTTATTATATTTAAATATCTGGTAAATAAAAGTTTCTAAATTTAAGCTTTCAATCAAATATTAGATTGCATTTTATCTCAAACTTGTGCAGATTGAATATTAAGCACTTTCAAAGACTTTATACAGAAATCAAGAACTTTCCAAATCTTGAAAACCTAACTGAACTTCAAGCATCTTCAATAAAACAATGCAGGTGGGAATTTAACTTTGATTAAAAGGTGGCTTTAGAGAAGAATGTGTTTGAGGTTACCTCAGCCACTCTCTCCAGCAGCGGCTCCAGCCAGTGATCGTTACATTCACAGTGAGAGTCCAGGAAGGTGAGGACTGGCGCTGTGGCGGCATCTGCACCGCGGACCCTCGAACGCATCAGTCCTGAGCGAATGAAGACGCTTTATCAGAACAAAACGGTTTCATCTTGTAGACCACAGAAGGACCAGCTGACATTTTCTATTTATTACTCTGTACCTTCTCTGCGGTCGTTCCTGAGGATGCGAACCTTCTCGATCTTCCCCAGCAGGGCTCCATCCTCCGCTGAAAAACACATAAATTAAGACTTTTTACTCACTTCTACTCTCTGATTTAAACAGGATGGTTGGTGACGGGGCAGATGACTCACGGTTGTCACTGTAGTCGTCAACCAAAATGATTTCTTTGACCAAGTGAGGAGGACTTTTCTTTAAGACGCTAAATGGAGAGAAATATGAAACAGATGAAGTCTGAGTCAATAAATCAGAGAATAATAGCATAGAGAGCACAGCTTTACCTGACGACAGTCCGCAGCAGAGCAGAGCGAGCCTCATTATGGAAGGTGATGACAACACTGGAGGCTGGCAGGTCTGACCTCCACTGTTTACTTCTGCAGCTGAATGCAAAACCAAACAAGACAAAGATGAAAACACACCTTTTTTTAAAATACCCTAACATGAATAAAAGCTTCAACACACAAACATACTGCTGAATGTACAAGCCAGGATGTTGAACAGATCCTGAAAGCTGACCAATTATGATTCCTTGGAGAGGCTAGTTTAGATCTATGGGCTACATGAAACATGTTCATCAAACTCATTCTTAGATAATGAGACGTTAGTTTGCATTTCTGTTTTGAGCTCCTTTGACAATGAGCTGCTTTAGGGCCTTTTGTCACTTTAATCACCCAAATAGCTGCTACTGGCCGTGCCCCTAACTACCTTTATAGTCGCACTGAAAATGTCTGAAAATAGATGCACAGTTACACAGCTGTACATTTTTGAAAAGCGTTAGTAGAGCCTCCTTCACAACCAATAGTAATTTATCAGATGACGCTTCTACTGTAAAACGGCTGGGTGTAGAAAATAACACTTTGAACGTTTAGATATATACCTTACTGTTCTTTTGTATTTGTTTTAAATTTATCTAGTTTGTATATAACTGCTTTTTTTTTTAAACACTAAATAAAGTCAAACTAACAAGAAACGTTTTCTGAATGGTAACTCAATAATAAAACCCTTGTTGCTAGGTAACGGCGCAGTGCCCATGGAATGAGACTTAACAATTTTAACAGTTTTTCAAACGGCTTCCAGATGTGATATGCCAAAACATAGCAGGGTGTTTTTTAAGCACTTAGACTGTTTTAAGAAGGAGCTGAAATCCAAAATGGAGGCACAAAAAATTGTTCCCTTTAAATCCAGATGGATCTGATTCTGCTCAAAAAAGCACGGAGGCAAAGCATGAAAACACAACATAAACGTGAAGACTGATGCTCTGATGAAGAAATCCTGCCTCAATTTAAAACCCAGTGACACCATCCAGACTGGAAGCAGTGAGTCCAGTAACCCTGTGACAACACTAAACACTGTGCTGGACCCAGTTCAGATAGGGGATGGTTTCCAGCAGCCAGACCTCGTGATTAACTCCAGATGTTCAGCCAGTATAAAATGTGTAAACTGCTCCTAAATTTATTTTTTAACAACTGTGAAACTTTATTCTCCTGCTGAAACAAATTGCTAGAACAAATGATTCAGTGTCTTGCAAAAGTATTCGCACTCTGAACTCTTTCACATTTTGTCATCAGCATATTTATATAATTTTATGTGACCATCCTTCCACTACTGCTCAGTTCAGGGCTACAACTAATGATTATTTTAGTAGTCAATTAATCCGTGGATTATTCTGGTGATTTATTGATTAATCAGACAGAAATAAAATCAGTTCTATTTAAGCCTTTTTATACAACATTTCAAAATACATTGAAAAATGCAAATAAACAAATGATTCAATCCATTTTTTTAAGTAAAATGAACATTTTATAGTCTAAAATGTAATAAAGGAGCATTCCTTCTTAGTGAACACTTAATCATTTGTAGCTGAGGATGCATCTAAAAAATACTGATAACATATAATTTCTGTACAGTTTTGGCTTAATTGCTGCTTTGAATAGATTGTTTTTTCAACAAATGTTTTTTGAGTCTGTAATCTGATTAATCATTTCAGTCCTGATTAAAACTACTGACAGGTGATACGGGATCAATCAAAGGTTTGAGAGCCTAAATGCTCCAACCTTTTGTCACAAAAATAGATTCGGATGAACTTTAGCATTTAATCCGCCTGCATTAATCTTGCAGGAAGCCGTTCCGGTTCCATTTATACTGGAAAGGCATAAATACATCATCTGACTTTACCACAACCTTTGTCAAGCCTAAAAGCACTTTTGATCTGGTCTTGAAAGTGCTGTGACCCTGGATTAAACCGACGATAAGGAAGCAATCAGAACTGATGCACATTGTGCAAATGACACATCAGTATTGGATCAATGGACTCGTCCCAGCGCCGTCAGCGGGCTAATGGCCCAGACAGTCTGAGTCAGGTCAATATATGAGCAAGCATGTCTGTGTTCATAGAAACACCCCAAAAATCACAGAGCACATCTCAACAGAGGCTGCTGCCAGAAACCACTGAATGGATTTAATGACTTGCTCCATTAGCATGATAAATGCAGCGTTTACACGTCACTGTTTCAAAGGAGATCGTCCTGTGAATGGTAAAGAAATTAACAAACACATTTCACTGGATTATTGATGCAAAGCTTAAACCATTTCTCCAACAAAGACACAAATATTCTGCACTATTTAAAGATTAATTCAAACCTTTGTACAAGGAAATGCTTTACACTAAATATGATAAACTGTCTTCGTTAGATAGCACTGTTGGCGTCAATGTCATAATTATTATTGTTGCTAATACTACTGGAGCTACTATTAACATATCATTGAATGTAATGCATTAGTCAAGAATCTGGAAGAGAAATACTTATAAATAGGATGACATCATTTTGTAATGTTGCTGGAGAAGGAGTTGGTTTTAATAAGTTTATACTTCTACCCACTCCTTTTATTGTTTATTGTATTGCTGTAATTTTATTTGTAATTTATGGCGTTCAATAAACTTCATAAATACCAAAAATATGTATGTTTAGCAAGAGAGTCAGTGAAGTTGGTCCAGATTTTAAAGCTAACAATAAAAAACCAGACATGGAAACGATTGATTCAGAGTTTTCTCATTGCCCAGGACATGAAATGTTTACGTCTCTTCAGAGTAAAGCAACACAGAATCTCATCATAATCAGCATCAACACAGAGGAAGAGCATGAAATAAAGCCAGAAAACTGACAGCTGAACCTGAAACCTTTGAGCATCATGGAAAAATGAAGATGAAAAACAGTGTGAGAGCATCTAATCACAAAGAATCAGCAACATAATTTCAGCTGAACTTCTCTACAGCTCTTTTTTTCTGGTAACTTTATCAGATTTTAAATACCAGATGTTGGTAGTGTTTTGTTTTCTCAGTTGTGTAAGGCAGTTTTTTGATAAAATAAAAACTATTGAAAATTGCATTTCTTTTCAGTCACATTTAATTCTATACTCATAAATAAAATGATGTAATTAATCACCTTCACAAGTCATCTAATTAGAGAATTAAGTCCATCTTTGGGCAACTTTACACAGTTATTCTTTCAAGAGTTTTGCTGGGGATCATCAGTAAAGGTCAAAGAAAACATTGTAGTTCAGAGATAAATGTGAGGAGATTTAAGCAGGATTAGCCCACTGAAAATGATCAGTTTCTATGATTTTACTTTTTATAAGTATATGTTTGAGTAAAATGAATATTATTCTTTTATTCTGTGAACGACTGACAACATGCCTCCGAAAAGCCAAGTAAAAATTTTGTATTTATTATCAGAAAATGAGAAATGGTCAAACTAACTAAAAAGATGCAGCGCTTTCAGACCTCAAATGATGAAAAGAAAACAAGTTCATGTTCATTTAGAAAGAACAATACTGATGTTTAAACTCAGGAAGAGATCAGAGATCAATATTTGATGGAATAACAAGGAGGTTTTCAATGGGTCTCTTCATTTTTCCCAGATCTGTAAATCGTAACAGATTACTCTGATGTTTGTGGTCACAATGTGAAAAATGAGCAAATGATCAAGAGTTTGCAGGTTCCTGTGTGGGCATGCTAATGTCACTTATTTTATGCAAAGTGACTATTGGCTTCCTAAAGGGAGCCCATTTCGCAGTGGAATAATGTAATTGTTACACTTTGTGATTCCAAATGAAAGGTTAAGGGAAAGCGGTTATGTAGAGGTCAGGCTAGTAAATGGGATTCAGCCCAAAAAGAGCTTAATAACAGTTTATCTGCATTCAAATGTTAAGGCTAAATGGGATGAGAGGGACATGGCATTCTGGCTTATTAAGAGATAATTTACTCTGATTAATTCACTCAGCGGTATGCCAGTTCGTTTCTATCTCCTATAAACCAAACAATCGCCAGCCGTCACTGGTGGAAGTGTTGCTTTACGTCAAGGGCAAAAAACATCAGTGAGTTTGCTCAGCGGAGACTTCCTGGTTTTATCTCAGACAACAATGGAGGGAGTTCCCAGGAGATCTTATCCAGTCTGGTACCAATTAGTCAATCTGACAGGCGACAAAGAGCAGCATGAAGAAACGCAGTCACACACGCAGCAGATGTCATTAACAGGAACAGCAGGGTGCCTTCACTGGCTCTCCGCTCGTACAGCGGATGCTTACTGGTCGTGTCTGGTGTCGGGAACGGCTCGGTCCATTTGCAGCTTGTCGCTCTCCACCTGGTTGAACTTGTTCCTGGAGTAAGGATCCTGACCCGGTCGGACCAAGGTGGCGCCGACGTAAAGGTTCTGGTTGAAATCCTGCCAGCGCACCTTACCTGCACACAAAAATTACAGTACAAATGGTAGCAGATCTTAGTGCTTTTAGTTCCCAGGTGAAGCAATGACTAAAACAAAAACAAAATGTGTGAAACTGATGGGGAATATGCTTTGTTGTGCAGAATTAGTTCCTTTATGCATTTTCATGTTTTCCTTGTTTATAGTCACAGAAATTCAGTATGTGAGAGACAGGAATGTTTCATTTTAATTTCTCTATCTTTGTTTGCAAATTATTATGTACAAACAACAGTTACTCTGTTCTCAACACGTAACGTTGCTTAAAGTGCTGTCCTTGATTAAATCAATTTGAACTGAATGTGTCAAAATGTTTCAAAACTCTCAGGTTATAAGTTAAAACAATCACACTAAGACCAGAATAACAAAACAGATTTTCTTCTGTTTTGTGGTGAGTTGTCTTGCTTAAATGTTTCAAATATAACATTTCAATTTCAGTATTCAAATTCAGACTTGACTACTGCCTCAGCTCAGATAGAACCTGTGAGACAACATTGAAAAGCATTAATAGAGCCTCCTACACAACCCTCAAGAATGCAACAGGTCGTTTCTGGATGGTAAATTAGCAATAAAACACTGGTCTTCTCCAGCAGCCATTGTACAGTGCACACAACGGTAAAACCAGCTGATCAAATGTGCAGGAGCTCAGTTTGGGTTGCTAGGTAACGGTGCAACGACTTAATGGCCTAAAAACAGGTTGGTGGGGATTTTAAGCGCTTGGTCTGTTTTTAGAAGCAGTTAAGACCCAAATGGAAGAATAAAAAAAATGCAAAAGTAAATTTTACGTAATAGGTCCCCTTTAAGATCAGTTTTTATGAATTAGGAATTGAAAAAGGATTCCTCCTCACATCTGCCAGACATTTGGGAAGATATTTTATTGACGGATGGATATTTTGAAAGGTGTCTAATCCACAAAGAACATCATACCACCATTAAAATACATTGAGGGAGTCTAAGTGCTTTACATTTAAAAGCTTTAACCATTTAACTTCAAAATACCAGTGGAGAACCATTTAGATTAGTCAGTCTTTTATCCCACATCGACAGCGTCCCTCAACCTTTAAAACGTGAATGTCCCTGAAGTGTTAGCATGCTCAGAGTCTTAATGTCAGATTTTTAAAGTTAAAGTTATAGGAAACAGCTTTCAGGACTTATCTGTAGCTTCAGAAAACACCACGATTTTTTTAAACTCTAAATGTCAATTGACAAGAAAGAAAACCACACTCATATTTAACAGCAAAAGAAGAAGTCAAATTAATTCAGGAGTGAAAAACTGCCCGCAAAACAGGAAAAGCCTGTCAAAAAGCCTGAAAATGTGTTTTTGTACTCCACAGTGGTGATACTTGACTGGGAGCAGCAGCCCGTCTGATGCAAGACTCCATCAAGTGTGGCAGTGAGAGCTGCAGCTCAACAAGGCGGCGCTCAGAGAGGCGCTCAGAGAGGCTGACGGGGAATTTATGCTGCATGTATGCATGAATATGCTGAGTAGAGCGCGGACATGGAGGTTGATCTACAAGACACGTTATGAACCACTGTGAGTCAGGGGGGGAACAAAAAAACAAAGGTTTGTGTTCGCACATTTCCTGCAGCTTTAAATAATATGCAAACCAACAAGCGCAGTTTATTTTTAAGAACAGATATTATTAGGGTCTTCAGATGCAGTGTGACCAGATTACAGGGAGCGAACCGCGCTGCAAACTGAGTTGTCATATTTAATTTCACAGTTTAACGTGGATTAATGACGCTCAGAAAAACACAGATATTAATACAACCCATTAGTACAGTTTAGCTGCTGGTTACTTGAGGGAAACATGTGGAAATGTGAGATTACGGCGTCTCTCGGTATAGACGAGTGCGTGTGCTGCAGACAAAGAAACAAGCCACTCTCAGAGGAGGAGAGAGCGAGTCTTTCATGTGTCTGGCATGTTAATTAGAAGAATGATCTACAACAGAACTGGAGACGCCGTAGCAGGCGACTGCGATGTCCTTCCTGATATATGTCAGGAGGAGGAGTAATTAATCACTGTGGAGAAATTTAAACAGCAATGATCTGCATGTGGGTTCCTCCCTGCAGCACAGGACTGCTGGTGAGGTTACAAACCTCAATCAAATGTAGAGCAAAAGCAATCAATCGTGATGAATTTAAATAATTGTCAACTAATTTAGTAATCGATTAATTATTACTAGAGTATATAGACAAAAAAAAAAAACCCAATGTAGTCAGGGAAGTAATCAATCCAAAATAAAAACTCTTTTTCTGCAGTCAGAACTCTTCCAGTTCAGTTTTATCTGAAACTGGTTTAATTCAGTAAAAAATATCTCCTGTTAATCACCCTTTGCTGTCCAATCATTAATCAATTAATCCAAAACTGAGTCCCAGTTTACTCTTACACTGTAATGATAAGTTCAGCAGAAAGAGCTGAGCTTTTCACTTTCCTGTTTTTTTTATCTGCAGATGGATTCTTTGCTACAAATGATCAAGTATCAGTAAAGAAATGTTTATCTTCTTGTTTATTTGCATCTTTTAACATTTATAAAAAGTTTACGTGGTTACATTAAAAATCTGCAGAATGCTGCAAATTTTTTAAATCTGATTATCGACAGAATAATCACTTACAAGTTGATCTCTAGTTGCAGCAGTAATATACTGTTGAGTTCATGACAGTAAAAACATGTTTGTCTTTTTTATGGGTTGCAAGGAGAACGTCTCTTCTGTCCAGAAGGAAGATTACAGCAACACTTAATTTGTAAAGTTGCACCTGAATAAATGCATGAGACCGTAACAATAATAAAAAACAACACAACCTTTCAGTGAATATGTCTCACAGCTTAATCTTACAGTGTATAGTGAAAGGTGAATATGCCAGAAACGATAAAAGATTAATTGTTACGATAACATTCTTATTGCATAAATAGAAGCTCAACTTAAAGTTGTGTTAAATTCATATTTTCTCCACTTCTCTCTTTCTCATCAGACATTAATCTGCTCCCAACTCTTCCAGTGACCTTTAGCCTCCTGGGAATCATCTCTGTTCAGCAGGGGAAACATGCAGCGGAGCAGTTCTCCACACATGGAATATAATCAGTGCACATGATGCTTTTGCTGCACTGCAAAAACACAAAATCTGACCAAGTATTTTGGTCTAGTTTCTAATGTAAATATTAGTACACCTGAAACAAGACAAAGCAAACTTACAGGTAACTTTTAAGCAAGATATAGAAGCTTGTTTTAGGTTGGCACATTTTTTCACTTATAACATGAGGAAAATGTCTTATAGGTAAAATAATCTGCCAATGCAAATAGAACTTTTCATTAATGTAAAAGAATCATTCACAAAAAAATAAGCCCCTATATCTTGCTTAAAAGTTAGTTTTATTTCAAGTGTACAAAGATCTTTGAACTAGAAACTAGACCAAAATACTTGGTCAGATTTGCAGTGTGCAATAAAGATATCTATCAAAGTGAAAGCACATTTTCCTGACTGTTCTTATTCTTTTCCTTGATCAAAAAGTCCCAGCCTCTCTTTAGCATCTTCATCAGCAGCAGCAGGGCCAGAATATTACCGGCATGCAGAATTTGCATGTGTAAAACTTGAAACTTAGCAGCAACATATTGTGCCGCTCTGCTGCAGTCCAAACATTACACTGCACATACTGACACCGTTATGGCGACAAATGCGTAATAAATTGTCCAGCTCTGCTGAAACGCTGTAAACATTCAGCTGTTAAGATTTATTCAGTCTTATCAAACATTCTTGTAAGATATGAAAGCTGCAGGTTTAGCATAAATGGGACTGAATTTATAAAGTGAGAAGAAAAGAGAGACGATAACAATAAGGGCATAGATAACATTTTTATTTAAAATTAGCAAATAGAAAATGTTACCCACCTACAAATGTAATGTAAGGTTGATTTTGTGCAGAAATAATGTTAAAAATAAAAAGCATTTTATTCTCCGGTGGTTTCATGATTTCGGTCGGCTGTATCCTCCGATCTGCTTGAAGCTGACGTGTTCATGTTACAAACCTGACTTTTAGTTCTTTCATGCATAATTTAAAACATACTTAAAACATTATTAATATTTTCTAGATTATATCGTCTCATGTGAAGACTTCAGCAGAAAGAAAGCTGAATACAGCTGACAAATGTAAAACTGATGTTTACTCTTCTGCTGCTTTATTTTTATTTACAAAAAGATAAAACTTGAAAAAAGTAATCTAATTAAAATTCAACTTTGTGTTTTGTTTGTGAAGTTTTTATCCTACTGAATCAAATCTGCTTTATCTTAGTTCTGTTTTTCTTGATAAGATTCCCTTTGTAAAGGATTTACGAGTTATGACAATTTATTTCTGTCTTTCTGAAAACTTTTATTTTAATGGACCTTTTCTTGCTGGGAAAGTTTATTTATTTGACATTTCCCCTCCTCTGTAAAGTCTGGGGAGAAACATTCGTCTAGTTTAAGCCAGCGGTTTATTATCTCCGTCAGTTTGAACTCGTCTGGCTGCAGTGCGATCTGTGGAACCTCACAGATGTTTGAACACTTTCTCTTTCTTTTGACTCTCTTCACCAAGATGCTCCAGACTGAAAACATTCAGGAAGTCATGCTATCTTATTGTGTTTCCAAGTAATAGCAACAGAGATGAAGGATTTATGTTCAGAAATGCTCTTTAGGACACATCTGTCCTAAAGTGACACCACAAACACTGAACAATGGTGCACATTTAATTCAATTATTTATAAGCAGAGAAATATGAAAATGTTAAGATAGAGTTAGAACCACTCAAAGCAATTAGGACAGAAATGATTAATCGAATTAATTGTGATGAATTGATTATTAAAATAATCGTCAACTAATTTTGTAATAAAGTTATAATTAACTGGAGTATTCAGACTCATAAAAGGCCGTTTGCCAACTTGGAAGCAGTACAAAAATTTAACAAGTTACATTTTTTTAGATGCATTCTTAGCTATAAATGATCAAACCCCAGGAATGCTGTTATTGTCTTTTAGGGAATAAAATATTTATTCTCTTATTTTAAAAAAGAATTTAATTATTTATCTGCATATCCGAATGTGTTTTCTAATGTTGTATAAAGCAAAGGCTTTAGTGGTTAAATGAAAAATCTGCAAAATGCAACAACTTTTAAAAATCTGCTTAGTCATCGGAATAATCAATAGAGTAACTGATTACTAAGTTAATAGTTGCATCTCTAAACACATAAGAAGGAACAAAGTTCTGACAAATAGTAAAGATGTCAGTCAAGCTGAATACTCCAGCTGTCACCTCATTTTCAGCAACTGCAGCAATAAAAGTATCAAAGAGGGAAAAATGCGGACGAGTCTCTGTGTTTGGTTCTGGATTCCTGTAGTCAGGTGAACTCCTGCATCTGTCAGCCAAATATTCACCAAAGATACCAAAACTCTGCTCATCCTATTGCAAATGCAAATACTTGGCATCATCATAATTACCGTATTACCTTACTATAAGCCGCACCTACAACGTTAAAAAAAAAAAAAACCTGGAAACGTACAAATCCAAGGAGCATCTGGCTATAAGCCGCTGGTATCTCCGCCGTTCTCGGTTTTTCACAAGGTCCTTAATACATCAGCCCTCCGTCTCCAAGGCCGAACCATGGATTCGTTCACGCCGAGCAGCGGCTCCATTTCCCTCCTGTATGGCCAGATCTTTATCCTTCAATTTAAAAGCTGCATCATGTGAACTGTTGCCTCCACGATGACGGGGTATGAGGTTAAAAAACATTTGTCCATCGTGCCTGCTGCTAGCTTGTTCTAAATGAAAATTAGCACTTTCTTCTTTGATTTCCAATGATTGACTTCCTGCTAAAGCGCCCCCTGGTGGTTGAAGACAAATCCACAGAAAGCCGCACTGGGCTACAGGCTGCCTGGTTCAAATCGTGGGGGAAAAGTAGCGGCATATAGTCTGAAAAACACGCACAAAGGTGCTCATTTTTGTCTAATACAGATCATACATAGCTAAATAAATACTGACAGATTAAAAACATGCACTCCATCCTTATAAATGAATACTCTTACAAGTTAAGACATATTTTAATGAGTCTAACATTTTAATGTGTCTACGGGTAATTTAATTTATTAAGGGAAAAGCTTTCAAAACCAACATGGCCCTCTATGTGAAAACATTTTTCCATCCTTGGCAGCAACAACTGCCATCAAGTGTTTGCGCAAACTGTTGATGAGTCACATCACTGGAACTGGAGTAACTTTCACCTACTCTGCTTTGCAAAACTTCGGGCATTTAAAGCAAAAACGACCTGATTAGGGTTATGACACAGCTTCTCAGTTTGGTTGAGGTCCAGACATTGACCAGGCCTCTGTAAAACCTTAATTTTATCTTATTTTAGCCAGTTAGAGGTGAACCTGCTGGAGTGCTGTATCATCTAAATGAGTTTAAAGGTCAGTGACTGATGGCTGGAGATTCTCTTAGCATTATTTTTTAGAAAAGATGTTTGTTTTGTGCCTGACATAACAGGATAAAAACCTTTCGTCTCATCAGTCCACAGAATATTTTCTCCAGAGTCTTGAGAATCATCCGGATAATGTTTTTCATAAATTGCATTTTTACTAGAATCAGACCTGAGTATGGTAGCTAAAAATTAGCTTCCCAAAAGTGTCAGGTCAGAACATTAAACTGATGTACCTCAAAATTTGTTTTACAGCTAAAATTCAATCCATTTGATGCTAAGCTAAAATTAGCTTCTTTAATCAGTGGTTTCAGATCTGCACATGGCAGCACAACCAGTTTTAGAGCAAAACTAATTTTTCTTTGCCAACCATGGCCGCCATCTTGAAAAATGGTAATCATTTAGACACTTTGAGTGGCTTAGACTCTTTTTCTTTTTCAAAACCATTTGAGCCAAGACAGGTCCTTGCATCAACATGTGAAAGATTATGATAAAATATTGAATTATGGGCTGCACTACAAGTGTGAGGCTTCATTTAAACCTCTGACTTGGACGAGTCCTGATCATCGATGAACAACGTGTTCCTAAAACACATTAAAAATTAAACTACTGTCTTCATATTTAATGTATGTATGGTAAAATGTAATCTTTAAGGAGAACATTTATCATTCCAAGCTCCATTAGAGGGACCAGATGCTGCATCACAGCTGCATCATTCCTTTCTGTGCAGGAATCTATTTTGAAACCTGGTTCATAAAGAACTTACTGACTAACATCTGGGCCAGAATCAGCTAAAAAACACAAATCAATGGAGCCTCGGAAGAAAACAGATGGTTTCTAGTTTTATACATCATAATATTCATAGATGATTATCTTGTTGCAGCCCATCTTTCTAAAGTAAGAATTATCATTTACAAGTGAGAAACACTGTGACACCTTGCAGACATTTAGGGATACAAACATTTGATGATGTCATAACCAAGGACCACAGGGTCAATTTGGGCTTGGTAAGAAATTAATATATGAGCAGTATATTTCTTATTGCATAACTCACAATGCAAACACACAACAAGAAAGTTGAAATAGAAAACAATGAAGGTGGAGAAGGGGTAGGTCAAAGTTCACCTCAATGAAATTAAGCAAAAGTTCAAATAAGTGAGAGATCGTAATAAAGGTCAACAAACCATTGAAGTATGAACTGGGTTAAGTTTCCCTCATGTCTGCGGTACATTACACAAATATTGGTCTGGGTTTCAAAAAGCAGGCATTAATTAACCTTTAACTAAGCATTAACCTGAATCCCATTAAACATTTATGTGAAGTGTATGAGAACCAAAAAAGCTACTCAGCTTACACTGAATAAAGATGATCAACCATTCAGGAAACAGGCTTTTCAAAAATTATGACATGGTAACTGTGCAGGTTTAGTTCATTATCTGCTTTAAATATTTTAGTGTGAGGACTTTAAGAGCATTACAACTTCCAGAGCGACACATTTATGAATGGCAGGAGGAAAATGCTCCATCTTTACATTTTTCACCTCCTAATCTTTTCATCTTTTCATCTTCAAACCTCATTTCCAGATCCTTCTCTTCCTCCATTTCTCTCTGCTTATCTCTTTTTTTAGGTGAGTTACTGTTGAAAGTTATATGTGAAACAAATTCGAGCGTGAAGTCTCCCTGAAGTTGAAATGTCCTGATTTCTACGGTTGGGTGAGATGAAAGTGTTCGGCAGATGCAGGTCTCAGTCATGTGAGGGATGCGAACAGGCTACTGTGGCACTGAGTCTAAGTGGTAATGAGAGATAATCAATCAGCCATGTTCTCCAGCTGTTACTCTCAGTTCTACTATATGCCAAAATATCTGATATAATGCTTCCCAGGTCAGGCTGGATACACAATACTTTCTGACATTATTACCCTTCTATCTAAAATAAGCATTTTAGCTAATTTTTTGAAATAATAGCTAAGTTTAGCATATCATGCTAGTGAGTATTTTAATGATAACTCACATGCGACTGACAGCATCTTTACTAAATTTAGCTTATAAAGTTTGTATGTTGATTGGCGTAAGTTTATGTCAACATTATAGTGACATCCAAAACTATACTGGTAGCATTTAAGCTAACATTAGCATTTTAGCTAATTTTCATGTAAAAGTTAAGCTTCACATGCTGAATGATGTAAGTCAATGTTAGTCAACATGCTAGTGATGCTATTGAAAGGTTTTTATCTAACCTTCACATTTTTACTTGTTTAGCTTAGACAACAGTTTGCATATTAAATGGAGGAAGTCAATGTCACGCAATAGCCTACACACTTTCATTTCATTAACATTAACATTTTAGCTAAAATGTTAATGTTTAGCTTTACATGCTAAATGGAGTAATTTAATGTTAGTCAACACGATGGAAACACTGTTGAAAGTATTTTTATGTGATCTTTGCATTTAACAAATTTTAGCTTTTACACAGGTGTATATTGACTAAAATAATAATAACTTACAAACATTCTAAAACACTGTTCTTCAATATAAACAAGAAAACAATGAAATGGAATAAGTTAATGACTGTCAACATGCTTGTGACAATGCTTGTCAGGTTAACTGAAAACATTTCAGTTAACCTTAGCATTATGGCTAATTGTAGCTGAATGTGTGCACACTAACTTGAGTAAGTCAAGATTAGTCTACATCCTGGTCATAGACCACATGCTAACCTTAGCATTTTAGCTAATTTTAGCTTATCCAGTGTTTGTATACTACATGGAGAATGCTACTGGAGGGCATCGTGTTATTGATATCCCTCATGCTAATGATAGCATTTTAATCTAAAGTAGGATTTTAGCAAATTTTGATATAAATGCTAAACTTAACTTTCTGAATGAACTCAGTAAATGATAGTTGTCAACACCGTAGTGATAGCCAGGTGCTATTGACATCACTTTAACTAACTTTATTATTATTACTTTATTATTATTTTAGTCAATATACACCTGTGAATTTGTTACTGACGGTCAACATGCTACAGAGAACATTTTAGATAAAGTTAACTACAGCCTTATTTAACCATGCAGTTCACGTGGTTAGCAATTAAATTCAGTCACTGCTAATAAAAATGACTTTCGGGGATGTTTTCTCCATTAAAGCAGGACTGAAACTAATAGTGATATGAGAAGTTTTGTGCACCGAAATGTCTCATGTTGATAGAAGAAAAATCTGTAACCAATGAGGAAACATTCAAATGCAAGCATGATTCACATGGGGGTAGAACTGTGGTGAAATAGTCAGAAAAGCAGCAGAGGGAAAAAAGAAACTAGCCTCATGATTTCCCTCATGCTGAAATTAGGTTTTCCAAATATGATGCTGTCCAGCAACAATTGCACAACTGTGTAAGTCCTGGAGATCACAGGGTGGTTTTAATTCTGTCTACACCGGTCTCATCATAAACTAGAGACACTCTCACGCTTCAAAAATAAATTACTATAACTTACATCCTGCAAATAAAAATAACTAAACATGAAAATGTTGAGAAATGTGGTGTAATATTGAGAGAACTGTATTTGTTTCTTTAAATAAACAACAAATGTTCAAGAATGTGTAACAATTCCCAGTTTTTGTTTAACATCTTGGACATAAAAACTGTGTTGATACATAAATGATGTTAGTCGTGATGGTTGCCAGCTACTAAACTGTATCCTGCCAACACAACCTTTCAACTTGTGACAATTCTTTGTTATTTAACTGTGTGGGAAAAAGAAAATTGCATAAAATCTATCAAGGCTTCAACTGAAGCTACAGCATTCATTCAAACAGAGCCTTGCTTGAATAAAAACATGAAGGAAATGTAGGTGGAAACAAATGTTCTCATCAGCCTCGCCTTTATCAGATTGCACCAAAACCTGCAGGTAATCAAGACTGATTTTACATAAGATGAGCACCAGCAGTTCAAAGTGCAAGGACAAAGAGGCTTAGAAAAATTACATTTGGGCTGAACCAAGACTGTTACCTTCAACTGATGCTGAAAATTAGATTTTTTCTTTTTTAAAATCTAAGAAAGTAATAACCATTATGTAAATAGTTTCTCTCTTGCTCAGTTTTCTTTCGGTCTACAGATGATCTGCAGGCTCATTGACGCGAGGCCGTTTGAGGAGGTGTGTCGTCCCACCTGGTGGCAGAGCGTCGATGGCGTGCACCTTTTCATCGGTGCCGTGAGATTTTCCCCGGCTGGATGAGTAACTGGAGCTCCATTCATCCTGAAAGCAAACACAAGACAGACATTTCCACTTTAGATATTTAACAGATTGCTATGAGAATCCGAGTTGACCAAAAAGTTTGATTTAAAACAGGGTGGCAATGAAAAATACAGCCTCTGAAATATTCATACTCCTTGAACATTTTAAATTAAATCTCCAACTATGGTTTATTTTATTGGATTAGATCTTCACAATAACAAATTGTGCTGGACCATAAATTGTTCTAGAAGTTATTGCAATAAACAATAATATTGTTGTTTTGAGACCATTTTATCATGCGATTAATTTATTTATTATGACAGGTTTAACCACCACGCAGTAGTTCAGCTGGTTTTATTTAAGAATTTCCCTGGATTTAGCTCCCTTTATCTTCCCATCTACTCTGGGAAGCTGAAGAAAAACCTTCCCTAAAGCATGATGCTGCCATCAACATGTTTCATGATGTGGACGGTGTTTTCACTGAGTTAGTTTTGCATGTAGGATAAAAAATAAAAATAGCGGATTTCAACTCCATCCATCCATCCTTGCAGTTATTCTTTCATTCATCATCAGTCATCAGTGACAGTCTGTTGAACATTATTAGCTCGAATAATTTCTTCCTTGAAGATTTTACTCTTTTTCATCTGAGGTCTGACAAATTTCAGTTGAAACTCTCTCTTTTCAAACCATGTGATTCTCTCCTATGCTGTGAATCATTCAAGCATAAGTAACACTGTTTTATTTTAACAACATTGTAGATGTGAAGTTTGTCGAAATGTGTTTATCCTGTGAATCTATTTAGTTTAGTCAACAAGTTGTTTCTCCAGACATTTATTGGGGCCTTAAGTTCTGTTCAGTTTTGCCTCTTGGCAGTTACCGGTTACCCCGGTAACCGATAACTGACTGGCTCCTCCCCTTTTTTTCTGTTGCTGTTTGTAACCGTGGTGCGTATCAAAATCAACTCTGTTTTTTTTACAAGTATTATATTTTAACAAGTTTTAGATAAACTTAATGGTGTTTCATCAGTAATTTTGCCATGTTTTGCATATATTTTCAACCTGTTTTCATTCTTAGTGTTGTCCATTTTAGCTATGTTTAATTTGACAAACGTTAACTGCTGCTAACTGCTCATTGGGAAATATTGCTCTCTAGTTTGTCATGAAGTCGACCTACTGAACCTGACATGAGCATAGGAGGGCTACACATAAACATACCCTGGACTAAAGACTATAATTAAAAATAAATTATCCCATTCTGTCATCACTTCAGCTATCTACCTTAGACAATAAATCTATCAGATTTAACCTCATTTATGGTTTAATACTGTCATGGAAACGCGCTAAATCCTTAAAAATCCAGACATCTTTATGTTTCAGATAATCCTTCACTGAATTATACAACAAGACACCTTTGGCTTTGTCTTTACCATACACCATTACAGAGCCATCCATCTTTGGATCCACATTAAAATCCAGTGGATCAATAAGCAGAGAGGCAGAGCAATTAGTACCATTCAATCCCTGTTCAATCTTGATGCACTCGGTTTAATAAAACTGTTGTTCAACTCTTTTTTTTACCCAGTAGTTCATTTTCACCTTCACCCTCTGTCCAAATGTCTTATTGATCCGTTCTTTTACTTTTTACTGCTACAGGACGATTAAATGCCACCACTGCAGCGTTCAGCAGGTATTTACTTACCCCTCTGAGAAATTATTTTCTTTTCTTTATTCAGTTTCATCATTTCTTAAGCCTTTCCGACACCAGCACAGGCAAAAAAGAAGCGCTTCATCATTTGGATTCTACGTCTGAGATATTTTATTTCCCATTCTGTGGAAAGAGCCGGAGCCCACTCAGTCCAAAACCACCACATTTACAAAGTGTGGGAACACAATTCAAAACAACCATACATCAAAAAGTTTACACAAACATAATGACTCTTAGTGTTTAGAAAAGATGAGTCAGTCAGATGGTAAAGGCTCAGCGTGGGATGGAACTTAAACCTGTTAGTGTTTGTCACATTCAGCCATTTTAAAGGGGAAAAGAGGACAAACATTAAAAAAGCTGCAAATAAAAAGTTTACTTTTTACAAAATGATCTTGCTTTAAAGTGTTACAACTGGAGCTTAACGTTCATAGCTATTAGTATTAAACCAGTAAAAAGTCTCCTAATGTAGTTGTTAAATCTATAATTGAAAGTAGCGCAATAATAGATTTAACAAATTAAAATATCCTGTTCTCCATTATTGTAATTATTATGGGTTACACCAGTGGTGTCCAAAGATTTTTGCCCTGGGAAAATTAAACTACTGGTAGACCAAAAAAATTATTTATTTATTTATTTTTTTAGTTTGTTTTACCTGCTCACCAACTCATTTCAGTAAATTTGAATTGGTTGAAGCTAAAAATACCACTGGAGGAGTTTTGGGTAAAACATATTTACAGACAAAGACAGTTTGTGTATTAAAAATAAAACGTATATGCTTTGTAAAATTTTGGCTTAATTACTGATCTGAATATGTTGGGTTTTTTCACCAAAAAACTTGTATACTCCACCTAATGATTAATTGATTACTATATTAGCTGACAATTATTTCAATAATTGATTAATCACCAATAGTTTCAGCCCTGCTTAAGTCTCCCTTTGTCCGTGCAAAAGCCGATCCATCTCTTTAAATCCCTGGAAGCTTCCCAGCCCACAGCTCAGCCAAACTACACAGGAAACTCCACACTAAACCTCTGTTGTAAAAACACAGCTTCTCATTAAAACATCCTTCAAGATGCATGAAATCTTTGCGCCGAAGTGCAAAGCTAACATTCAGAAATGTCTGGGATGAAACAGCGCTGGTGTTCGACTTTATAGAAGATCTTTACCACCTCTAAGTTAGAAGAGAGAGAAGGAAAAACCTGCATGTATCACGTTTCCAGTTAAGAAGCATGAGTTACGAGCCTTTTCCCCATATATAGAAGGAAAGGCCAAGCTGTGACTAACAACATTAACTCTGTTCTTGCTGATTGTCAGTAAATGATGACTGCGTGAAAACAAGCCTGCAGCATTAACACCGCGACCCTGCGAGTGATGCAGCTAAATGGCATTCAGCCATTTCAAATTAATTATTTACTCCTCCTGCTGCGACGTACAGCTTGCCTTCAGTCAGACCTGCAATCCAGAAGCAAAACCGCCGCACATTAAAAACCTCAATCGACTCCAAGAGCGTCAGGCTACCATCAGTGCCTCGTTTGACTGAGGAAGCAAAGCCTAATGGGACGAGGCGGTGGGGGCGGCGGCTCGGGAGTCGCAGCAGTTTGACTCCTGTAATCACTGGATCCTTGGTACAGCCTGTTAACGCAATGACACTAATAAAAAAAACATGCAGCTAGAGAAAATCACTGCAATATAAAGCAGATCCTGCTTTTTTGTGAGCACAGTTTGCGTGTCCGGGATTTGTGGGGAACTGTAAGCTCAACACGGAAAATGACAAGACAGAACGCATGAGGAGATGAAGGGAAAAATGCAGTGCTTCACCAACATCTGGATGCAATAAATAATGCTGATTGACTCATGATTTAAAGGGGCAAAAACAAGGACCAGATGCAAAAAAGTAATTTTTTATAACAGGCATCACATGAGCGGGCCAACCCTCAGCTGCCTCTCAAACAACAAGCCTGACTAACACGAAGCTCTAATAAAAGACAAACAGTTAAACAGTAAAAGTTGTTTTATTTGGACTTATGGCACCCTGCTGTGGTTACTTTCAGTCAGAAGTGGGTCACTAAGAGCTTAGATTCTCATTATTTTTGTCTCCTGGCGTCTAAAGCGAAAAAACAAAAACCTGACTGTCTCCAAATTTATGTTTTTGCTTATTTCTTAAAATAAACGTTTCCTCAGCTGTTGCTAAACTTAACAACCAATAACGGTCTATGACGCCATTTCTAATATTTTATTGGTGCTCAAATAATCAGAAAGGTGTGAGGTCCAAATGTTAACAGTTAGGGAAATTATGTAGATATTGGCTGTCACACTCTAAACCTCTTCACATTTGTGATATTACTGCTGTAAATCTCAATGGATTTTACTGGGACTTTATTGAGTAGACTAACAAGAAAATCAACCACTAACTTGCATGTGTTTTAGGAACACCTACTACACAAAATGCCTAATACAATAAATTTATTTTATGACTAAGTAAAAAATTGAAAAACATTTTGATATATTCTTTGAAGTGTTGGAACAAAGTAAATAACATTTCTATTAAAAAAGTGAATAAACTTCCATTCAGAAAAAATAGTTTGTAGATATGTAAAGAATAAGAAGAATAGTTATATTCTTACTGTGTTGTGCCATTTGTGTCATTTGATGAGAATATCCTATGAAGATGTTGCATAAAAACTCAGGCCAATTACAAAAACCAACTTTTCTGGTACTTTTATATATAAAACCTCTGCTCAGTTTTATTATTTAATATTCAGTTTATAGAATATTCACTGAACTCTGATCCAGATGTAGGCAGAGAAAAGACTTTGGCCGCTCAACTTCTCACAGCCAGCTATAGGTTGGTGGAATCAACTAACTCACTCACTCTTTGGTTACCTAGCAACTCACTCATTCTTTGGTTACCCAGCAACAACCTGCTGAGTAACTCCCGCAGAAGCAGTTTAAGGTTTCTCCACAGTCCTCATAGCTGCTTGAAACAAAAACACCCACAAAAAAAACAACAGCCGGGAGTAAAAACAGTGGATAAAACAGGAAAGATCTCATTACCAGTTTGGCAGTACTTCAGATATTTAAAACAAAAAACTAATCACCAATTATCAATGTCAAATGGTATGAAACACTTATATCGTGATAAGTTTTTCTGCCAGCCCTACTTTGGGAGCAACATCTTGAAATTAACATTAACATTTGGTGATGGCAGCATGATGCTGTGGGGGATGCTTTTTTTTCAGCTGTTCAGAGTTGAGGGATTTTAAGACAGGATAAAGAAGATCTGAAATCTGGAAAAACACCTCTCTGTGCCGCTTCTCTGCAGTCCTGGTTGACGAATCGCTGCTGCTACCCAGCTCACAATTAAGATTAGTGTAATTTTAATCCTCATCTCTCTTTCATCTCTCCATCATCTAGCGGTTACTGTTTGTCTTTTTCTACGTTTCTGCCCTCTGTTGTCTCGCTTGGCTGTCTATGGTGGGTCTGCAATATCACAGATGGTCGCGACACATAAAGGCAAATAAAAAAAACCCTCTCACTTCATTTAAACATTCTGAACTGAATCAAACACACACACACACACACACACACGCACACACACATTGGCTTAGCAATTGTGCAAGGACAAATCCAAATCCATAAAACCCTGTTTGTACTAGATTTTTGCTGCCAAAACAAATATAAATAGAAGTACAATTTTAGAGGTTGGGCGAAAAAGCAAACTGGGTAGATTAGAAAATAACTTTTGAAACATTTATGTATGTCTGAATAAAAGTTAGTGACGATACAAATCATTGTTTGCTCATGTTTACTTGTGCCCTAAACTGCAAAAATATAAAATTGTACCAAGTGTTTTTTGTCTAGTTTCTAGTGGAAATAACTAAATATACCCCAATAAGACAAAACTAACTTACAACTAACTTTTCAGCAAGATATAGGAGCTTGTTTTAGGTAAATAATTATTTGATATTGATGAAAAAATACTTGTGCCATTGACATTTTCCCATGTTATAAATTAAATCATCTGCCAAAAGAGTAAGTACTTTGTCATCAATATTGTCTTAAAACAATATTTACTTTTCAAGTAACTTTTCTCACTGAAAAGTTACTTGTAAAGTTAGTTTTGTCTTATTTAAAGTGTACTGAGATATTTGCACAAGAAGCTAGACCAAAAATATTTGGTAAGATTTTGTGTTTTTGCAGTTGCACCACTGTGCAAGTATATAATCAGATCTCTCCCAGTATTTTTAAAGTGAGGCTTTATAAAAACTGAGCTTTAAACCCAGAGTTAATGTCTGTGGCCAGGAACTCTGACCCTCATTTAAAGTGTTTGCACATTTTTGGCCTTAAATCTGTTTTCCTACCTCTTTTTTCCCTGTTGACAGCAACTGATTTGTTTTTCTGCCCGTTTTTTATTTCTCTGTGCTTTGGTTTTGGTTCGACGCAAAAAGAAGAAGAAAATTCATGTAGGCCAAAGGAGAAAGATCAATTGTAGAGTTTTCAAATTCATGTTTTAACTCAATGGGGTAGAGAATTGAAAGAAGTGAGAAGACAACTGACTAAATAAGAAATGTAATGGGAAATAACATTGAAGATGCGCTCATAAGTCAGAAATCACTCCTGTTTCAGATCGACTGTAATCAAATTTAATGTCTAAGCCTTTTTCTTTGCCAAGTGAATGAACAGCTCAACACACACACAGATCCAGGAATTTTGTTTTTTACAACTACATTTACGCAGGTGAGGGTTCATACACTCAACATCCCAGATAACTGTCTGCAGGTTTGTTTGTCGACTTGTCTTGTGTGAGCTTCCAATAATCAGAATAATCCACTCTAATCTGATCACATCCGCTGATAGATTACAGCAGATACGAGTCAAGAGTTCACCAGCGACAGACAGCACCTGCAGACAGAACATAATAGTGGCTATCATACATTTTGCTGGACAGTAAATTGTCCCGATAATAACTGCGATAACCAATAATGTTTTGAAACCATTTTCACATTATAGATAGCATATATAAAATTTAATTTAAAACAAATACTACACACTGGAACTGGAAGACATTTGAAATATCCAAAAACAATAAGCTAAACAGAATTAAAACCAAAAATAAAATAGATTGTAATGTCACCATGTACAAAATTACCCATCAAAAAATATTAATTATCTGGATGGAAATTATTGAGCTAATTTTAACCTATCATGGCATTAATTGATTAATTGCTTGTAGTGATGGGCTTAGTCACACCCAACCTAAAACAACTGAACTGTAGAGCTACAGAGTGAAGAGAGAGTAAAAGAAAGACACAGGAAGTCCAGATTGTCCTAAAAAAAAAAAAGAAAAAAGAAATCAAGCTGTCAAACATGGTGGTGGTAGGATCATGCTGTGGGAACTGTTCATACTGTTGAGACGAGGTATTTCAAACTCAAATTCAAAAGTAATTTTTTCATCCCAAAGGAAATAAAATGCTATTGTAATTTATATGAATTAAATTCTTCAGATAGCTATTATAGACAGTGATGATTGTTGGCAGGAAACATCTCCTGTAGAAATCTGTATTACGGCGGTTTTGTAGAAGCCTCTGACTAAAGACTCTCTATTTCACCCAACAACTTTTCTCTGACTAAATGTCTCCAGTTCAGTCAGATAAACTGTAAATGGCTACTGAGCATTCCCATTCAACCAAAACAAATCGGATTAAATCAGATTACATTATGTGTGACGCATCAAGTTGTGCCAATGATGGGATTTTCTCTGTAGATTAAATCCATCACAAAAGCAGCAAAAGACAAACAGGCAGCAGAAAAACTGTCAGGTTGCAACCTTTTTTTCCCAACCTCACTTTTTTTTTTCTTTCCACTAAACTTTCTATTGATATTCAGCATCCTGAACAACCAGCTTCTTTAAGCAATGACATTTTGTGAACTTGTCTTTCACAAAATGTCATTGCACTAGAGGGGTAGTGTAGGACATAACATGTTCATAATGTGAATTATTTTTAAATCTAACGTTTCCATTAGTTTTATGTAATATTCAGATTTCCTGAAAAATATTTTTTTTGTTTTCATTAGCTGGAAAGGAAAGCAATCAGAGAAGCAGTCATAAATGCTTGAAATATAACTGAATAATGAATTTATATAATCTATTATAAAAGTTTCCCTTTTGGAACTGAATTAGTGGAATACATGAACTTTTTAATTATATTCTGATTAGTTGTACGGCTTCATGTACCAATTCAAACAAACAAATTATTTTCTTCATCTGGAAAGAAAACTATTGTATAGCTGTTTAATGAAAGAGCGTGTAACCAGGTCTGAAACACTTCAGGGCAGTTCTGAAGCTTGAATTAATCAAATAAATTGTTTTTTAGCCACTGGACAAACATTAAAAGTAGTCCATGACAACCAGCAAATGTGTACGCTTCAAATACCCTTCACTAACATGTTGGCATTATCACATTTGCTGCAATATGCTGCATGAAGATGGTAGTCTTGCAGTCCTATTTAATTGTGTCATATGTGTTAATAATAACTAAGCCCATAGAGGGAAACGCCATCTGTGGAAGGCGTTCGCCTGGAGGCTGAGCGCCGGTTCTGATCTGGTTCTGATCCGATTCTTTATCTCCTCCACTGAGGTTCAAGTCCTGACGACTTCCAGCATCTGTCCGGCTGAAGTCCCCATATGCAAACAGATATGATATCTAGCCTCAGGCCAACTTTGACTTCCCGGCGGAGTGAGAAGAGGGAAAATCTCACAGAGTCTCAAAGCACAGTCACAAATCTGTGAATCAAACCACAGCTTTCCTGAGAAAAGGCTTCTTAAAGCAAGATGTGTCTGTTTTGTTTTTTCTTTACCACTCAGACTGAAAGGAGGATGTGTTTAACCAGCCTGCCTGCTGGGGTAAACACCAAAAACGCAGCAGAGATTACTTTCCACCACAGTAGAAACAGCCATCAACCACCTCCGGTAGCAGCGTGGAAAACGGATCCTTTTAACAGCCATCAACCCCCCATAACCCGACCAATTCAAGACAAATCTACAGAAATCAAATGTTCTCTCCTGCTATTACTCAAACGTAATCATTAAATTCAGATAATTCCTTACATGACACTTTCTTCCAAAACAGAACTATTCTGCAAAATTTACATTTTGCACAAGCATTAAAAAAAACACCAGCCATACTTTGGCAATGAGTTAATGTTTTTTGGAATCTGGAATTAAATTGGAAAACTGTTGGACAAAATGGTTGAATTATGTCCAACATGTCAGATCTGATTTTGAGTAATTAACCAATTTCACAAATATATATTTTTTATTTTCTTTTCCCCCCAGTGATGTTACAATTAGTTTATTCAAGTTTATTCGTGATGTACAAAAACTAAACATAAGCCTAGCCCAACCCCGTTACCTAGCAACCCAAATGGAACTCCAGCACATTTGATCAGCTGGTTTTACCTCTATACAACGGCTGCTGGAAAGGACAAATGCTATGTTGTTGAATTAAATTCAAAAAAGAGCTTTGTACAATGTGTGACTGTAAACGTTGAGTTGGAGGGTGTCGCCAGCAGCAGCTTATTTTGATTTAAAGTGAAGAGAGGCCCTAAAATAGCTCATTCTGAAAGGAGATCAAAATAGGCAAAACTGACCAGAAGAAAATCTGGAATGATTTTGTGCACAAAATGTAGTAAACAGGTTTTAGACCTATCCTGTTCAAAGAAGCATAATTGGTCACAGAACATTCTCAAAGAGATTAACATACTTAAAGAAGTAATATTTGCACAATATTGTTTTTACTGCAAATTGAAAGAGTGCTGAAATGCAAGCATCGAGAAATCCTAAGCACATACGTACACATAGGTAGACAACTATAACCAGGAAGATATTAAAATATTTCCCGAGTCCGCGGTCCGTTCTTCTTCTCCCTCAGAAAAAGGTTTCTCCTAAGCTTTTTATAACTCCGACTGAATAAATGATCAAGTACTGGCGAATAGTTATGTTCTAGTAACTATTCTCTAACTCAACAATCACCACCAATCTGCCTTCCTTGGACAACATGTTCTCTCGTGTAACTCATTTTAATGAGTAGCTACGGAAAAAATGCCTCTGTACTTTCATTGCACATGAAAAACAGATGCCACGTGTTAACAAGTACAGATGTCAAAACTAACATTACTTAAAGGAAATAAAAGGAGAAGTTACAAAAGAAATCAGTAAAATTATTTTTGATGGAACTGGTGCAGCAACAAAAGCTGAGGATATTTCAAGGGGTTTTACACACTTTTACGAGAGGTGCCAGTAAGTCTGAAGGGCACTGCTGACATAGAGAAGATGGAAAAATCACCAAACTCTGACTTATCAAATGCTGATCCTGACCTTCAGTCGGTGCCTTTATGCTAACTGAGGGTGTTTTCACATCTGATAGTCTGGAACACTCAGTTCCATCAGGACCAAGATTAAAAATGCAGCAACTGTTACGTTTTCACACTGCATTGTGTCATCGAACCAGGCTAACTGAAAAGTCTCTTTCCCTCCTCGCCTATGGGGGCGCTGCTCCAAGAACCACTGAAGAAAACATGAAAATCTCTGAAGAAGACATGAGCACAAATTTCTTCTTCAAGAAAAAATTGAGAGGTGTCAGATTTTAGTGGAGGTTTTGTCGTTCACCAAACACCACAAGCATTTCCTTTGGTTGCATTTACCCAGAATGCAATTCTGAACTCACATCAGAGTTTAATTTAATAGAATAGCGGCCTAGGTTTTTCGGCAGACCAGAGTTTGCTTTTTTGTTCTGCATCAGAGATGGATTTTGCAGTCACACCTCCCACAAGCTAACTGGACTTTCTAGTGAACAAACTAGAGTTCTACTTAAGTGGTGTGAACACACCCTTACTGTTCTCCAAAACACGAGCGCAGGAACAACAGTCAGTGCGGTATGCATTTTCTGCAAAATAACGTGACTGCTCTGTCTCCGCGAGTGAATCAGCTGCAGTGTGCCCTGATTAATATCCATACTTCAGGCTCCCCGCTGTGATCTGATCGCCTCCAGCTCTTGCTGAAATTTGCTTGAACAAGAGAAAAATATTTAACAAGTTATATTTTTTCCTCCTTTTTAATCCCAGCTCTGTCTTCAGGCCCACAAACACGCAGGAAACACGCTATAAGAGCATCTTCTGGCAGCGGCTCAACTGGAGAGATGAAAACAGAGAAAAGAAGCTTGTTGGAGGAAACAAGGCCTCAAAAACAGCCCTAAGTGGGGTGGAGGAGGCAGATTAAGGCTGTTGGCGTTTGCCCTTATTTCACTCAATACGGTTCTGAACCTGCAGCATCTAACTGACTTTTCCCCTTTGGCAGTAAATTTAAAAGGGGAATAAAATGTCATCATAACTGAGGTCTGTTATGCAAAATTCCCGTTTTGTAAGTTTTTATACTTTCCTTTGGGTCCTTAAAAAAAAAAAAAACAAAGTAAAAACATACTCATGTTTTTTGGTATCTGGAAAATTAGTTGTTTCAAAAATTTTTACATTTGCCGTACATTGCAGCATTAGCTGGCAAACCCAGTCCGTCCGTCACCAAGCAACCCAAGCAGAGCTCCAGCATGTTTCGTCAGCTGGTTTTACTGTTGTATGTGTTGTATAATGGCTGCTGGAAAAGACAAGAGTTTTGTTCTCAACTTTCCATCCAGAAAGCACTTGCTGCACTCTTGTTGCGTAAAGGCTCCATTTACGCTTTCAAAGATGTACGATTGTATATTGTGCATGTTTGCAGCCATTTCCACGCTTGAGTGTAAACGCTGAGTTGGGGAGACGTGGCCAGCAGCTGTTTACTTTGATCGATAGTGACAAGAGATATTATAACAGCTCATTCCGAAAGGAGCTTAAAACAGGCAGAACTGAGAGGAATAAAATCTTACCATCTAAAAATTTTTATTTTTTTTTTTTTGCAAAAAATGTAGTGAACATGTTTTGTGTAGCCAGTAGAGCTATCCTAATCTATTCAAGGAAAGCTAATCGATCACCTTACACATTACAGATGTTTTCCTCCCTTCTTCCTGTGTCTTCCAACTTCATTTTCACACATCTCGTTCTCTCTTTCATCATTTCTCAACTCTCCTCCCTTTGCTCACCCGTCACGTGCTTTTCGCAATTCAGCTTTCATCGGGACACTGCAGCATCCACTGCTACCTGATAAACAGCACAAAGCTATCAAAAGCACATCAGCATCATATCCTCCTCAAGTGAGAGCGTAGCGCTTCTTTGTGAAGCACATTGTGCCAGATTTGACTTTATATAACTGCTCCCAGTTAAATATTGCTGCGGGGAAATACAGCAGAACAATGTGAACTTATTCACCTTTCGTGAGCAAAATGAGGAGGAGAGCTGAGAAAAAGGAGGAAACACTCAAGTATTTCTAGGTTTATCATGTAGGTGTAAGAAGAACATATTGAACGAGTGGACTGTGTGTTATTAGATAATTCCTCTTTTTGCATTAAAGAGTCTTCACCTGCAATCTCTACCTGTGTAAAACAAGGTGCATGATGAAAAAGGAAGGCTTTACAATCTGATTGTATATATCAGAGCAGACAAAGGAGTGATGATGTAAAAATGTAGTTCAGCCCAGAAGTTAGATTTTAAGTTACTTATTTTTATTT
The DNA here is from genome assembly GCA_010277075.1 of Poeciliopsis retropinna. Taxonomy (NCBI): domain Eukaryota; kingdom Metazoa; phylum Chordata; class Actinopteri; order Cyprinodontiformes; family Poeciliidae; genus Poeciliopsis; species Poeciliopsis retropinna. Next base: position 11,578,798 of record VMRM01000006.1, read on the forward strand.
TTTGTTTGTTTCTTATAGGAAATTAAACAGCCATCTCTCAAAGGAAAATAAGTTTGGAAAAATATATCTGTTTATTCGGATTTTATTCAAAAAGGTTGGTGGAAAAATCATTCAAACCAATAGGAAATTCTTTACTGACATTTTAGCAATCAAACCCAGCTTATAAATGCTAAGTGTTCTGACCATTTATTGTTACAAAGTCATGATTATTTTGTGTTAGAAGAAACAATTTTGGTAAAATTAAGACAATTTCAAGTCTAAATCTTTCAGGGGAATGAATCATTTGGGCGTTAGCTGTATTTGAAAATCTGGTGCAGCTGATAAGAGACATTCCTCACATTTATTTCTGCATAAAATCGCTGCAATGCTTTCAACATGTGTGCACCAATCGTACGTTTTGACAGGAATAAATATCTTTGCTTTTAAGTCCAGTTAGTAAAAAAAAGTTAATGCACAAAAATGTGGAAAGAGCAGTTAGTAAAGTCCTTAAGAAACCCCTGAAGCCTTCATTTGGTTCAGAATTAAGATTGGACTGAACAAACTGTGACAAGTATCACCAGTGTATATGTGTATGTGTGTGTGTGTGTGTGTGTGTGTGTGTATGGGTGTGTGGGTGTGTGTGTGTGTGTTTGAGCTTGCTCATAGTAGACTCTCTCACTCTCTCTCGCTCTGTCTCAAAGGAACAATTGTGCCTGCTGGACTCTGTCCCGAAACCCCATCTGCATCCTCCTCACACACACACTCGTGCACAGAGAGGTACACACAGATCTGCAGACAAACTCCAACTAAGCATCAAATCTAATACATAAACATCAGTTCCTGTCCCTTTTTCTCAGCGTGATGCCGCTTAACGGAGTTGAAGTCTCAATCAAGTGAGTGACTTTAATTTGTCAGTCTGCCAAACATCCCAGTCACAGTTTCTGCACACGTAACTCTCACTATTTACTGACATATCTGATGCTTTACTGTCAATAAAACAAATGTTTCTGAACAGTTTTAATAAATATCATTTACAAAGCACTCACATGGTTGGATGAAGGATTCTCTATGGAGATTTGAGCTGTGTTTTTTTGTCACTGATTCTGCTCAGCTGCAGCTCCATGACTGGACAGCTCCTGTTCCAAACAGACTTTTATTTATTTCTCTGCAAAGCTGAACAATCTATGGCATCAGATTCAAAAAGCAAAAGCAAAAAAAAAAACTCTGGTACTTATCACTTTAATGCTTTACTGGAGTCAAAGTGTGTGTGTTTGATTTTTATGGTCTGTTAGATAAAAGTGGAGCAATATCTCCTACACGCACCAGAGCCAACAGATAAAAAATGACACGCTTCAGTGTGAAGTTACTCAAAGTCAGCCATCTTTGGTTTCTATGAGGTTTTTAAATACAAATCAGAGGAAACATTAAGTTTGCTGAAAGGTTTTGGAAAAAAAAGTATTTTCTATAGAGATACATTTTGTTCATTCAGGCCAATTTTAAAACAGATGAGAGATTGTTGCAGGACAAACACTTCACTTTGTTACATTCACTGGATTTACAAACTTTTCCCCACAATAAAATACAAGCACTTTTCAGACTTTTTCAGCAACAATAATGCTGCTTAACGTAATTAAACTTTTAATTCAATTACAATAATGCATTGAACCATTAGGAATAATAAATATTAATTACAATGGAACAATCCAAACAAATCATGTTTGTTTGGATAAGGTAAATTACTTTCCTGCTCAAATTAAATACTTAAACACAAAATACAAAGAAAATTACAGAATAGTAATAGTTTTTTGGCATTTACTAACCTAAAGCAAGAAAAAATTGGTCTGATTTACCTTCACACAATGAGAAAAAAACATGTTTGTCTTTTTATTAGGTTTATGAGAAGATCTGGTTTTAACTGTAAAAAACATTTTCTAAATGTACGCTTTTAATTAAATGTAAATGTTAGATTGCACTTTATTTCAACGTTTGAATATCAAGCACTTTCAAGGATTTTATACAGAAATAAAAAACTTTCCAAACCTCGAAACCGTTTTGTTAATGTTGCCTGCATATCTACAACAAACGATCTCCAATATGGCTAACACTCACAATGCTAAGCAAAAATTAAAATATGCACCAATCGTTTCATACCCGCCTACAACTAAATGCAAATACAGGAGTGGGCTGAGGCTGAGGTGGGAGTTACCGCTGACAGCAGCCATGCATTGCAAAGGGAAGAAAAACAAACTCACCGAGTATTAAAACGGCCCGCTAGTCGAGTTTACCAGCGCCACTGACTGCTCATTTCTCGACAGTAAACAGCGCTCCTGACACCACAGTGTCATTCACACATATTGCGGCGTTGCAAGCCTTCACAAGACACGCAGAGAGGAAACAGTCTTTTCATGTTTCAGTGAGGAGAGCCACAGACAGGAGCCTCTGTGTTTCTGCCCAGCGGAGCAGCCGGGCAGGACGGCAGAAACAATAACGACACCACAGAGCTTATTCACAGCGGCCGGCAGAACGCTGAGGAGTTCCATGAGAAACTGGAAATAAAAATAAACGAGCATTTGATTCTGGAATTTATGAGGCTATAAATGCAGGTTTTAGCCATCAGCCCTTCTTCAAGGTGCTTGGGTGCCAAATGTGTGAATCAACTGAAGAACAAAAGCTGGAAACTTTTTGAAGATGCTGACCAAAGCTCATTTTATTATCCCAAATGAAACAAATCCAGAAACAATAAGCCACTTAGAGAGGAATAAGCTATTTATTCCAACAGCAGCACAAACAACAGTTTGCAAATGCACTCAGTGACCAAGAATTCATGCAAAAACAGAATACTAACAAGTATTTATGGTCTTAGTACACTTAAAAAACAGACAAAACCAGCTTACAAGTAACTTTTCTGCAATATATAGAAGTTTGTTTTAAGTCAATAATTGATTAAAAAGTATTAGATCTCGGGCAGATTATTTCACTAATAATAAGACATATTTCCCCTGTCATAAGTGAAATAATCTGCCAGTGAATCTAGTACTTTTTCTTCAATACTAAGAGATTATTAACATAAAATAAGTGCCTATATCTTGCTGAAAAGTTACTTGTAAGTTAGTTTTGTCTTTTAGGTGTACTAAGAAATTTGCACTAAAATCCAGATAAGAAAATACGGTAAGATTTTGTTTTTCTGTAGAGATACATCCTGTAGTCAGACAAGATCAAAGTTTCAAGATGGCAGCATCAGGATGTGGGGACATTTATCTGCACCTCCCAAAAGAGATGGAAGGGTGAAAATAGAAATGTGTGGAAAGCAACATCTCAAAACATCAGCCAGGAAGTAAAAGCTTGTTCACAAATCGGTCCATCAAATGGATAAAAACCCAAAACATCTGAACTAAATCCAACAAAAATAAAAAGTTTACAAAGAAGAAAAACATCTGTCATTATTCTGGCATTTAGTAAATGAAAATTACTTTACTAATCTTAACCGTCCTAAATTAGGAAAGTTTTAGAATATTTTAGTAATGGGCAGTGCAAAAAAAACAACTTTTGAGTAGAAACTGAAAAACAAAACAATAAAAATCAATAAAGAAAACATTGATGGGACACAGATTCCAGAATTTCAAAGAAAAATAATAAAAGTCCTCCAAAACACATGAGACAGCAAAACTGAATGGCCAACTGCCTCAATAAAAACAAAAGTTATAGAAAAGTGAAGTCCAAAAAAAAATGTCCAGGAACAAAATAGACAAAAAGAAAGTAAAGAGATCCACCATGTGTTGAGTGATAAGCACTCAGAGTCATAACACCATCATCTGGTTGTGTTCTCAATCCACTCAAAAACTGATTCACCACTTTGAAAAGAAATGTGGAGTCCAGTCTGTGCGATTCTCAAAATGCCAAATGTTGATATGATGGCGATTGTTCAGCGTTGTGAAAGCTGCTCATTCCTCTCCTGTTACATGGTGGGAGTCTGGGACAATCAATTCAAACAACTAGCTCTTGGCAGAGGCCAAGTTCACATCAAATCCTCAGAAAACCAGAGAACACCCAGCTGGACACACAAAACCAGGAATAATTTACAAAACAACAAAGGACGCGGGCAGACAAGGAGGAACGGTGAGGCTGAAAGACGGAGTGGGGAGGGAGACGGGAGAAAAGCTGAATCATCTGAGTGTGTGTCAGCGGAGGAGGAAAGTAGGTCAGGGTGGTGGGGCGCAGCGGGTGAGGTTGTTGAAATCCTCAATTCAGTTGTACAAACTCTTTCATCAACCACTTGCTTCCTCTCCTTTCTTTTCCTTCAGCCTTCCTCCTCCTCCTCACTGCCAACAGTAATTGATAGTCCCTCCTCAGTCACCACTGATTAGAGCCAATACACACATTTCTACTACAACTACAAGGAGAACTACATGTCATCGTGAAGCTTATTAGACACAAAGTTTTGTTGTTTGATCAAACTGCAGAGCCAGGTGTGTTAAAAGTGACCTATTACGATTTCTTGACCAGGTTCAATAGGTTGATGGCCTATACAAAAATATGTTCATTTTGCACAAAATTATTCCTTCTAAGTCATTTGGAGCTGATTTCAGAAGCCTTGTCACTTTAAATCCAAATAAGCTAACGCAACGCTTGCACTCGCACATGAAAATGGCCGCAAACAGAAGCGCAATTATACAACTGAACATCTTCGAAAAGCAGAAGTGGAGCCTCCTGCACAACCGACAGGAATGCAGCAAGTAGGTTCTGGATGGTAAGTCTACAACAAAACACTTGTCTTTTACAGCAGCCATTGTACACAGCATACAGTGTTAAAACAAGTAAAGTTTTACTGCTAGAACAGCAGTAAAAAAAATTTAAAATTTTTGTCACCTAGCAAATTTTTATTGCTAGGTGACAGGCTGGGCTTGGCTGGGGTTGCTAGGCAACGACAGACTATAACTTACTAGAAGGATTTTTGAAACAGCTCACTTTTCAATCACCAAAAAAAGCATCCACTTATTGACAGAAAACAGCTTATCTGGGGTTTTTTTTAAAAATGGAAGCATAAAAATGAGCAAAACTTGAATTTTGCATAATAGGTCCCTTTAAAAAGGAGAATCTAATGAGGTACATCAGGCGCCAAAAAGGCAAGTAGATAAAAACGACTACACCGACATCATCTGATTTCAGATAAAGACTAAAAATCACACCAACCCTTATCTCACAAAACAGGAGTGTGTTGGTGTGTGTGGAGGGAACAAGGGGGAGCTTTAGGTCTATAAATGTTTTCTTTACCCTACAAGGAGAACAGCTTCCTGTAAATCAGCAGGGGAACGAGTGTTTTTCCTTGATGGGAATCACATATGGTTGTGAGGAAGCGAGGGTAATCTATGTGTTTGGGTTTAAGTCAGCTTACACAGCCAAGCTGAAAGCAAGAACTGGATCCTACACACAAAAAATGAGAATATAAAAACAGAAAATGACTTCATTCATCCTACTGTAAGTTTGGATGCCACTTACTTTAAAAGGTGTAACTTATGTCACTAAACTGCACGAGGTGTGACACAGAGCCTCTGACATCACAAAAAATACTTTCCTGAATCTAATTATTTTATTTCTCTTCCACCATAACTATTTATTAAGCTCAAACTCATTTGTCATGGTCAGTAATGCTTTGAAAAATGAGCAAAAAACAAGTCAAAGGGCAAAGAAAATTATCAGAAAGCCTGAAGAATTGCTGATTAAAAAATAATTAAAAACTTCTGCACATTAAAACTGCATGAATAATTAGGAGTCTGGCTTGAATCAAAGTTCAGGAAGAAAAATAAGTTTTACAAAACAGGCTTGTTAAAAGACAGGGTAAGATAGGATTTAGAGGTCAACACGAAACAAGACAAAAATATTTGTTTTCAGTTAATTTATGAATAAAGTTTTAGAAACCACTATTTTAGTTTTTGACATTAACTATGGGTCTATTCTGAAATGTTTCATGCAAAGCAGAAACCTGAGCATCTATTCTGGACACCAACACAACAAAAAACCCTCAGAGGAAACATCTGACAGATCCTCCGAAATGCTTTTAGTACTTGACGTGTACTGAGTATAAAAATCCAAAGTGCAAAGTTCTGGTTTCTCATCAATTAGGGGTTAAAAGTCAGCATGGTCATGGTTCACATTTAGCTTCGAGGGTTGTAAACGGGTATCAGTTTGATTTTTCTGAGGCAGCAGAGTTAGTCAAAACCCAGAGGATAAAAAGAAGGAGAGGTGAAAACCGATTCCTATAATTATTTTTATTTCAATCAATAAAGTTAAGCATTTTGTTTCCTTCATTTTTACAAGCTTTTAAACCAAAGTTGTAAACAAGTAAGCCTCTGTGGAGGCTTACTCAGTTCACCTTTAACTGAACGTTCTATAGGGTTCAGTTAAAGGTGACCATTACTCTTCATTGAACAGGTTAGGATGGGAATATGTTCATTAACATTTGTGCCCAAATTCATTCTTCGATCGTTAGATTTCCGTTTGGTCAGCTCTGACAATGTTGAGCACCTTTCAGAAGTACTATGTGTTTATACTGCCATTTTATAGCACAATTGGTTAACTGTTACCTTCAGTTGTTATAAAAATGCTGTAAATATATCAAATATGACTTAAAATAAATTTTTCTCCTTAATTTATTGTCTTGAAATTGAGTTTCTGTCCCTTAAGAATCCCTGCTCTTTCTGAAACTCTGCCTTCAGGACATCACAACATGACTCCTCTGTTAACCCTTTAACAACGTTTTTACCAGCGTTTCACTGAGAAGTAGCTGGTATAAAGTGTTTCCTAATTGCTGCTGCTGGTCTGAAGGAGCTTAGTGTTAAAGATGCAGGGATAAACTGCTCTGTGAGGCGGAAACACTGCAGCTCCAAGGAGAAGCTGCATCTAAAAGGCGGGGCTTGGTCCACCCCGGCATTTGAATAGCTCAATGGTTGCCATGGAGAAGAACGTAAGCAACACCCCAAGTGTGTTATAACATGATATAAAGCTAAAAAAATTAATTTAATTAAATAAACACTGCCCCTTAAAAATCATATAATGAGCTGCTCCTGGCCATGCCCTTCAAGTCAACACTTACACTCAAATGTAAAAATGTCTGCAAACAGATGCATAAATTACACAGTTGTACATCTTAGAAAAGCAGAATTGGAGCCTCCTGCACAACTACCAAAAACGCAGCAAGTTGTCTCTGGATATTAAGTCAGCAACAAAACAGATGTCTTGTCCAGTAGCCATTGTACAGAATACACAGCTGAATGAGTCATGACCAAATGGGCTGGATCTAGGCTTGTGTTGCTAGGTAACGGGCTGGGATTGGCTGGGGTTGCTTGGTAACGCCCTATGAATGTGAATTAACATGCAGGAAGTTTTACAGGCACCAAAAAACATCAACTTCCTGCCAGAAAAGCGCTTAGGATGTTTGTAGAAACAGATGGGATCCAAATAAAAGCATAAAACCAGCAAAGAATGAATTTAGGTCCCACTTATTTAAGAACAAACCAAAAACAAAGCCGATAAAGGATTCAGCTCATATCATTTTCTCTTTCATGCTCGTTAGTGGTAATTAATCAAAAGTTTATTACTGCTCCCTCTGTTATGCAGTAATAAATTTCAACATACTCCTGGCTGCAGTTTCCTGATAATAGGACTTCCAGCAGCAGCAGCAGCTCAGAGCTGGCTGCTACACGACTCTAAAATGACATTAATGTTTGGTGATGTGTTTAAAGAACCCACGGGGAGCTGGAATGTTTTCTTTCTCTGTTAAAACACTGGATTTTGTGTTCTCACGATTCACGGCTTGTTTGTTATGTGTCATTCAGACATCTGGTCCTGATGGGCCCTCCTCGATGCACGGATGCATCACGTTGCTGCGCTGCTGCATTCCCGAACACGCAGCCTGTCAGTCCTGAGCTGCATCACGACCAAAAGTCAGGTCTGCATTAAACCCCACTGACGTGTTCAACAGGCTGCACTTACAGAAGCAGATGGAGGAGTTTTAATGAAGGTTGAGGATCCACTTTGCTTCCTGCTCTGCAGCCCTTCAGGCACATAAAAGTTTACATTTTTAATGACATACAATCCTTTTGAAACAGACACTCACCCTAAAACTCATCTGTGAGGGAAGGAGAAAGTTTTCTTAGTAATGACCAAGAGTTTGAAGGAAGCAGGGTTTTATGTTGAAGAATAAAATATATATTTATGCAGTCATTAGTTTGTGGTGCTTTCAAACAATTTGTACTTTTTCACACTAAAACAACAAACATCAATGCCATCATTTGGGATTTTATGTGGCAGACAAACAGAAAGTGATGAATAACAATGAACTAAAATAAAAGTCCTGAGGTAATCATTTGTATTCAGTCCGCTTTACTCCCTAAATAAAATCAACAACAAACAGGCCTTAAAATACTGAGTGAGTAAACAGAGTCCACTAGAGAGAATTTTGGTTTGACATTTCAATTGTCTTATTACTAATAAGAGCATTAGTAAAACTAACATTATTGGAAATGTTATTTTTATTACTATTTACTATTTTCTCTCCCCATGTGTTTCACAAGTGCATCAAAAAAGTAGCAAAATTTGAAAATATTACTAAATGCAGTTACTGTGTGCAGTTTAGTGATATAATTTTTTTAGTAGGGTGAGGATGGAGCGAAATAAACACACAATGTTAAAAAAAAACAAAAAAAAAACATGGCAGCTGTTAGAAGCTGCAAAATATAGTGGATAGATTAAACTTTCCATCAGGACAACAACTCCAAATATACAAGCAGAGATGGTAAGGAAATTTATCAAAGTATATTCATGTGAGAGGAGGCTAACAGGAATATGTGGCAAATATTTAAAGTTTATGATCACAGCTGCTCTCCATCGACAGAGGTTGGACTATTTTGCAAAACCAGGCAAAAGTTTCAGATTCCATATGTGCAAAGTTCGGGGGTTATGCAAAAAACTGCAACTGCATGCCACACTTTTCAGCATTGCTCTTATTTACGAAAAAAATATTGACTGACAAACTAATTTGTGCAAATTCAGACGACTCAATGAATGAATTTTCTCATTGGCCAGCAAAAGTCTGTCACCAGAATATGTTGTCTCCAGGCCTGTCACAATAAATCAATTAATTACATAATAAATTAAAACAAACTCAATAATTTGCATTTGCTTGATTTATTATTTTTCTCTTTTTACCAAAACTGAATGGTAAAAGTCGTCAGTCTGGTGCTTTGAGCTTTGAACTACCCTTTTTTTGAAAGATAATTTTGTTTACCAGATGCTTCATAATTCATTTTATTTGTTGTTTCTTTGTTTATTTTGGATATTTAAAATGTCTTCCAGTTTCAGTGTTTAAATGTTCATTACAATTTAAGATCTTTGAGAATGTGTTCTTGCATTTTTATGCCATTATTAACTGAAAATGGCCTGAAAATAACAATATTATCTTTTATCACAATAAGTTCTGGAACAATTTATTGTCCAGCCAGGTTTGTTATTATGACAGGCCTAGTTCCCTCATGTTTCATCTCTTCTGTCCTCAGTGACGCACACGATCATTAAATCATCTTCTTCGCCATCATTATGGTGGAAGCACTCTCAGTATTAGAAATTAGATCTACTTCATGGGATTCAGCTGAAACATATCAAATAATATTTATCCATCACATTTTACTGTTTCTGTTTGAGTAAAAGTTAATGAGAGCTCAGTAGTCAGACAATAAAGAGCGACTGAAAAACCTCAGACCTGCCTGCTGTCACAGTTTGTCCGAGCCCTGCCACTGAACTTCTGACAGTGTAATTTCATTCTGCCATGTTCCTGCATTTTAATTAGCCGGTCGGCAGGAGCAGCATCCAGACTTCACCAATTACCAGATAAGGCTGCAGATATCGAGGCGCTGCTGTATTTACACACTGCTGAGTCAATCATTCACCGACAGGAGAACTCTGACCTGTAAGAGCATCGCCACAGTCTGCAGCTGCCATCTTGTTAACGGGTGGCTGCGAGAAGGAGACATAGAGAAGAGATGGAGGATGACAGGTGAGACAGCACGTGTCAAGAACAAACAAAGCTGACAGCCTGCAGCTTGTGCTGATCTACACAAACAATCCACATATTCCACAGATAGACAGGAGGAAGCACCAACACAGCCCTGAATATCACAAAGGGGCCACAGTTCCAACTGCTTCCCACAGCCTGGGCCTGTCCAGTGAAGCTTCGGCTGCAGCAGAGGGAGCAGCAGATTTGGCTGCGACTCAAACGGGACGTTGGACTCTGGTTCATTTTAACAGGCAACAGGGAAAGCATGAAACGAGCCATTTCAAACCAATCCAAGTGACGGTGTTGGATGCCTTTAGCTATTTTTAGCTCATCTTGATGGGCTGCTGCTCCACCCACACCAGGATAAAAGCAAAGATAAATCAAACCAACCTTTTATAGCTGAAACACAGCAACAGTAGTGGGGGAGGGGGGCACAAGAAACCCAAGAGCCTTGGGTTTGTTACAACTTTTTTCATAAGTTTGGTTGCTGAAACTTTGGATTAACTGGGCCCAAAGTCAGTCACAGGCCTGTTTCTGTTGGGCCTGTAAAATCTGAGGGTACAGTGTAGGCGAATGGGCTCCCACAGCGGTCAGCTGCTTTAAAAGAACCAAATACGTGCAAAACCTAGATTTATTTATGAATTTTAAAGGCCTACATTTGTGCAAAAGCTGATAGGAGACTGTTATAGAGTGATAACATGGTTAAAATATCACAGTTTACGGGTATTTTTCAAATTCAGTAAATGTAATGTAGCCCAATCCAGTTGCTTTAAAAAAAAAAAAATCGTATTCGAATCGAATCAAATTATTAAAATAATCATCAGCTAATTTAGTAATCAATTAATCGTTAACTGGAGTATACACTCAAAAAAGGCCATTTACTGAGAAAAAATCTCAACATACTTACAGCAGTAATTACGCCAAAACTGTACAAAACGTATATATATCTTGCGTTTAAGATTTAAAAAAAAAACTTTTGTCTGTAAAATATTCTACCAAAAACTCCTCAAGTGGCATAGTTTGAGCTTCACCGGGTTAAAATTTTGTAAAAAGTAAAAAATAAACAAATAGAGTATCCCTACCCTGTATTGATGTAAAGTCAAGCAGAAAGTATTTAGAAGTATTTTTATTAGCTGCAGATGTATCTTCAAATGATCAAGACACACTAAATTAATGCTGTTATTTCACCTTCAATAAAATTTTTATTTCCTTATCTGAAAAAATAATGTAATTACTTGCGTATTTTAATGTATTTCTAATACCGCGTTTAAAATTTTTTAATAAAAACCCTTTCAGCTTTGTCATTGCTGCAGTATGAGGAAAAAACTTTGTCTTCTTCTCAAACCAGCTGCACATCTGACTTGATAAAAAAAAATCCTCTGTTTAACTACAGAGTTACGACACTGCATGTGCACAGCCGGGCTCCGCTCCCAGAGTGCAGATTACATGTGTCTTTGGCGCAGACAGATGACTGTGAACCGGAAACTGATTCCAACATACAGACGAAACGCACATAAATCAACTTTTATAAAATAAATAAATAAATTGAAAAATGAGGAGAAAAAAAAGTTAGCCTATAAAATTGTATTGGTTGTTTTACAGCTTTAATGCAGGTATTTATTCGACTTTCTTCCTTCATAAGACCTTGAATCCTGCTGGGTTTGAGCCCTTCAGTTGGTGAACCTGTATGTATTAAAAATAAACCCGTAGTTTCACCGTAAGAGCTGTATGTACACACACAAAAAATCCACAGTGTAAGCTACACGTTTACACTGGGTAAACGTGTACATAAATACACACGGCCAGGAACACTGGATGGAGAGCAGTATTCGACCTGAAGTTCTGGCCCTGACGGAGTTAGCAACCGTTGCTAACGTTACGGCGTTAGCAACCGTAACGTTGCTAACTCAAAATAACGTTTACAACTAAAAATATCTAAAAACTATACTCTACTTTTTTATACAGTAAAAAAAACAATCACAATTTTAAAATAAATATTTAAAATATACTTATTTACAAAATAAACATACCTTGTGTGCCTGTATCAAAGGGGCTGCTAATAAGATACACTTCAACTCCGTTACAACTTGTCTTCCGTCCTTAGTCGTTAAGCTGGCGTTCGATAAAACATACAGCGGAAGTTATTCTATCAAAATAAAAGCACCAAACCAAAGACCGGAAGTTCATCATAAATTATACAAATACAACTAAGTAAAAGACGTAAGCGCTAAAAGAGCGGATACAAACAAATAAGGAGCTTAATTTAAGGTTATTTACGTATATCATAGAGCATTTTTAGGACAAAATAAGAGTGATTACACAAAAAATGCTATATACAGCCGAAACTCACTCACTTATAAAATATTTTAGACAGCTTCAAAATTTAATTTAACTTATTATATCAAAGGGGACATATTATCCAAACTTCACTATTTGCATATTTTTCTACTTCCTTTTCTACTTCCTAACTGCTTCTAAAAACAAACCAAGTGCTTAAAACACACATACACACACACAGCTGCTTTTTGGCAATAAGTTAATACTTTTTGGTGTCTGAAAAAAAAACATGAGGTTTTTGAAAGCCGATTCAAAAACCCCCCAACTTTTAAGTCACATTCACTGGTCACTGCCCCAGCCAAGTCAAGCCCCGTTACCTAGCAACCCAACCGGAGCTCCAGCACATTTGGTCAGCTGGTTTTATCGCTTTATGTGCTGTACAATGGCTGTTGGAAAAAACTAATGTTTTGTTATTGACTTGCCATCTAGAAACCACTTGCTGTATTGATACACATTCAAAAATCTGAAGTAGACACTTAGCAAATATTCCTAATCAGCTCAATGTTATTTGTATAAAACATATCTGTATGTTAAAAAGCCTGATTGATATTAGTCGATTTGCTGAGGAAAGATTTTTAGGGTATTTTACTGTGAAAAGTCATTAATATAATTTTGATTTAAATTACAACGGCAACACATCTCAAGAATTACGTAAGTGAAATCAGAATCAGCAGGTTGCAGCTTTACAAAAGCCTGAAAATGGCCGAGCCAGAGGCTTTTCTCTGTGGATGCTCAACATATTTGTGTTAAAATTGAGGGTTTGGTTTAAAACCGAGCCATATGTAACTGACATTACATTAAAAAGGTCTAATTATACTACACCACTAACCAAGGACTCCATCAGAACAGGGAGTCCTACACAACAGTATCAGTGCCATCCAACAAGTCTTTTTATGCGCACCATTCATGCTTTTTTCTCATCAGAACTCCAGCAGCTTTAAAAGGAAACTTCACTTATGGATTTTTACATTATTTATCATGAACTCAAAAGGTCTAGGAGGAATCCGTCTTAAACCTAAAAGGTTAATTGGACTTCTATATGTTTTTTTAAGCCTTCTCCTTCTATCTAAAACAACAAAAGTCTCATATTTGTTCCAGTAACTGGAACAAATATAATCCAGGTTTTTTTCTCCTTTTTTAAAAGGAGCAGTAAAGACAAGTAGAACCGCATCAGCAACTCTGCTTCCTGAAACTGTTTCACAATACAGTAAAAAAAAAAAAAAAGAAAGAAACTTTACAGGCCTTTGCTTTGACTTGGACCATAACTTTAAAACTTTTACGCTTGACTGTGAGTGTGTGTTCACTTCAGTCTGCCTCATCATCATACAAAGGTTTTGAGATTCCAGAAAACAGCCTGTAGTTGTTCCAGTTTTAAAGATAACAAAACCTTGACAGCATCTGTACAAAAGTACAATCTGCCTTACGACCAGATTGCACTATTTCTGTGGCTGTTCCCAGTGGTCAAACCGGTAATATCTGTCCTTCATGTCGCTTTCAAAACCCAAAAAGTGACACAACAAGAAATGGCACATTGTTCATTCATTCAGTGCTGGCACAGAAAGGCTGGAGTCAGATAATGAAAGCTAAGAAATGGAGAAGGATGTGGCATTCACAGTGAATTACTGATGGGAGCTTCAAAGGATGGCATTTTAACACAAGAGAGCTAAAATGAACAAAGGTCAGATGGATGTGGAAATATTTCATGCCAGAAAAATCTTTAAATATCAACAGAAGAGAAGCTTTGCTTTGTTGTTAGAGACAACATGTAGAAACAAATCGATCTGGGCCTTGCACAGACGTATCTCTGTCACATAATTTTACAAAAAATAACTCCAGCATACATACAGGATCGGTTTCAGATCCAAATGAACCCGAACAAACATAAAAAACCAACAGGGGGCAGTGTAGCGTAAAGCTAAAACCTAAGTGAGCCAATTAGATTGCTTCAAAAACTACCACAACTTCCTGCTTGGAATTGAAAATGGTGCCAGTTAGGGCTGGACATTATTATGGCTGAAAAGCGTATCATGACACAAGCGTTTCAAATCGGTCAATATCGATAAAATTGATCAGTTTTTTGTTTCAAATATCTGAAATACTGTGAAACTGGTGAGCCGACCCTTCCTGTTTTATCCACAGTTTTCACATCATTTCTCTTATTTTTAAGCAGTTATGAAGCACAGTGGTGAAACATTAAACTGCGGCTGCGCCAGTTACTCAAACGGTTGTTGCCAGGTAACCAAAGAATAAGTGAGCTAACTGTTGCTAGGTAACCAAAGAGTAAGTTGGTTGATTCCACCATCCTTGAGAGGTTTAAGTGGCTAAAGTCTATGTTCTGCCTACATCCCCCAGAATGCTGTGCGGTTCTGGATCAGAGTTCAGTGAAACTACAGAATATTAGACGTTTTATCTATTAATGTTGATCGTGTGTTGATATGTTGCTATTAATTTGTTGCCTTAATTGGGAACAAACAAAACAACGTTCTGGATCTGAAGTGCTTTAAAGTAACACTTTATGTTGTAAATGTCTTCCTGCCTAGGCACAAAAACAGCAAACAAAGACATAAAACTTATCTGAATTCAAGGCAGAAGAACAAAGTCAGTCTCAGGATCCTGTGACCCAAATATGGTAAATCACACATTTATCTGCTTTGTCTACCAGGGAGAGAAGGAGGTGGGTGGACAGGATGTCTGTTTTTTATGCACCTTTATTTATTCTGACTATGTTTGCTATTTGATTTATCTGCGGGAACAAACAGATGAAATGGGGCAGATGGAGTAGCTTAAAAAAAGATACCAAAGTGTAAAATGTAAATATCTGACACATATGCTGATGCAGTCTGTCTATTATCTCCTTGGATTTGTAAGGATTGTTTAAAAAAAAAAAAAAAAAGAAGCTGAAAACAAGAGGCAATATTTGTCCTCTAACCTCGACTTCTGTAAAAGGCTGAAACTTTACAGTTGTGAGAATTTATGCACCCAATAAATCCTTATCACAGCGGCGCTGATGGAGGGAGCGCTGCAGGTAATTCTCTCAATTTGAATGCCTCTGCTGTGGAAAGGTCACAGGCAAAACACCGTGACCACTCGCGCACCATATAAGCTGCAAATTTGTAAATGCATCCCGATAGCAGCACAGATTGCTGCCAGCCCGGCTGTGAAGCCGCGACGGCTACATTAATACGGCGCTCTGCAATAAGCTGAACAATAGAGGGCTGTTCTGTTTTCTCTTGATGTGATAATAAGAAGCATCTCTTTGAAAACTTTCCTTCGCTGCATGAGCTCAAAGAACAATAGATATCATCGCTCCTTTCAACTTTCCCATTAAAGTTTGTCATCTGGCAGAAAGGGAAAAAAACAAATACGACATAAGAGGAAAGTAATCAGTTTAAAACTTAGACATGAATCCAACATGTTGCTGCGTTTAAGCAGAAGGGCTTAAATGACAGAGGGGCAACAGTAGAAGAAAAGCAGACACAGAAAGGAGGTTTTATGTCAGGCATCAAGATTTCTTGGCCGTTTTTCAGGCTCCATCTCCTTGTAGCCGTGCCATTAGATGGTAACTGGATTTTACATGCAGCTGCTAGAAATAAAGCCAGCCAAGTAGATATTACTCTTTATTCTCCTATTTGGGATCTACTGCAGTCCCATTATCAATTCTTTTCTGCTGTAGTTTCTTGCTCTCCATCTTAAACGTTCCAGATTTAAATAGTTTATAGTCTAGTAAACTCAACTTAAGGTTTAAAAGCAAAAAGCACTAGAAATTTGTGCTTCAAAAACCTTTTATAAAAGCAGTCAAATTAATTTGGCAAACTTAAAATGATCAATTTTCTGTATTACAAAAGTTTTTAAAAATTTGCAGGACTACCAACCAATTATCCTTCAAATGTTAGCTTGTTATTCTAACAAGGAAAGTGGCAAGTAGTTCAACTATTCTGCATAATAAGCAATTAAAAGCTGCAATTAAGCGACAAATAAAGCAATAAATGATTATTAGATAACATTGTTACAGAAATAATAAGCATTATATCATCTTCTAATTTAAAAGAAAGCAATTGGATCAAGTTGTGCATCTTCTGATGTAAAATTTTAAACTGTTGTACTCATCGAGAAACTTAAATGCATTCAACCTTTTTCCCATCGCATATTATGCTTGATACGTCCAGAGAAAACTGATCATTTCTACACTTTTCTCGTATCTTATTACAAAGGAATTTAAATTATGTTTGATGGCAGATTTAATAAATTAGCACAATTTAATTTAGAAAGAAGCATGAGAAAATACTAGCACGGCTTTTACCTTTAGTTACTCTTTTCCACATTGAAATAAAACTGACTTTTTAGTTTTCAGAAACTAAAAAGTCAGAAATTTTTAGTTTCTGGTTTCACCTTCATTTTAAAACAACGATGTGCAAGTTCACAAACATAGGAAGCAATTTCCCTCCATGTAAACTACAACAACTAAACCCTCTGTGTTAATTTCTCATTTCCAGATCCAGATGCTGCACTGATAAGTTTCTCGTCTCCCAGATTTACCAGCAGCCGTCCCCAGAGAAAAGAAGCTGTCGACCCTTAAAACCTCCCACACAGACTCACACATCTGCGACCCCACTCCGACACTCGCAGGCATAAGGTTAACCAACTCTAATGAGAGTGTGAAGTAGATTCTTGGCTAAAACAAAAAAAGGAAGAAAAGAAAAAACCCTCCCTCTCCAGTTAAAAAAAACAACCCAACTTTAATTAACAATTATTTCTAAACATACAGACGGATTGGGTAAAAAATCACTCATATAAAACTGATCCAGAGATTCTCTGCTTAATTTGAGTCATTGATTCTTGGGGTTGGCTCAATGAAACAGCACAGAGGGTGAGATTATATTATATTTTGGCAGCGTAAACATATCGAGCTGCTGAAGCCTCGCCGGCGTTGAAGCGATGCGGCCCTGCTTTAGCAGGAACCCCAACATGTGCGATCAATATTATGAGTAACGCATCGTGTGAACAGCTTTCAGGACAAAATCACAGCAATGAAAGGTGCAAGTCATAGAGTTTGGTCCGATATGGGTGAAAATGTGAACAATCTGGATATTTCACACTCCAATGTAGAGCTGTAACTCACGATTATATTAGTAATCGATTCATGTATCGCTTTATCTGACAATTAATCGGATAAAAAACTGGCACACTTTGCAGAATTTTCATTTAATGACTTAAGCAGTTTTGAAAAATATTAGACATACATTAAAAGATGCAAATAAATAAAAATAATGTAATCAAAAATAAACATTTTGTTGCCTAAAATGCAATAACACAATCATTCCTTTACTGTACGCTGCATAAGTAGCAAACAGTGCCAGTGCAGAGGCGGCACAGAAAGCGGTGTGGATGATTGAAAAGAAAAAACAGTCACACAAAAGTGTTTCACTGTAAAGATGGTTTGTGGTGTTTTGTTGCAACCTGAAGTGTGAAATAAACTTCGGTGGAGTTTGAAAACAAAATATGTGTAAAGGTTTATGTCTGGTTGAACGATGTGTGTGGCCAGATGATTCTTTTTTTTTCTTTTTGGGGGGGATTTTATTGTAAACCACTTGATTAACCAATTAATTGGATGGAAAATGTGCCAAATAGGAGATTTTGTTTACAGAATTTGAACCAGGCGAAGCTAAAAATGCCACTCGAAGAGTTCTGAACGTTTTCTTAATGCAAAATGTAAACATTTTTGCTCAGTTTTGGCTTCATTACTGCTCTGAGTGTGTTGTTCTTGCAGCTATTCTTCAAAATAAAGCCAGAATATATTGTACGGCCGAAACGATTAATCGTGATGAATCCATTTTTAAAATAATGGAGTTTTGCCACTTGAGCAGTTCAAGATAGAACCGATTCACAGAAAAAGAAGTTTTTTGCATCTTAAATGGCCTTTATTGACTTTGTATACTCTGGTTAACGATTAATCAGTTAGTAAATTAGTTGACAATTATTTCAATAATCAATTCATTGCGGTTAATCGATTCAGCCCTACTCTAATCTCCCATTTCTCTGGAAACCACCAAACAGAGAAAACCCATCCACGCCCTTAACAAGGCAGCCTCACCTTCACTCCGACTTCTCCAAAATAAAAAGCTCCTGCTTTAAAACCAGCCAGATGCAGAGTCAGAGAAGCCATGCTGTGTGTGATAAAAGACGGCGGTATCCACAAATCCAATCTTTGCTACCAGCAGAGACAGGTGGAGGCTGAAGGCCTCGAGCTGCAGATAGCTCACTGAACCAGCCTGACTCCCCACTGAGCTCGTCTCCCTGCTTCGGGTTCCTGAAAGAGGAAGAACTCGCAGAACTTCAGCTGCCAACTACAGACGACTAATGCAAACCTGAACAAAACCCACTCAGACTCCCCTGATGCTTGAGGCTCAGCTTCCCCTTTGGGTGAGAGCAGGACATGTGTGCACAATCACACTGTTTATCTATGTTACCCTGTCATATCAAGAACCATCTTAGATGATTTTATGGTTGCAACTCGCGACTACTTTCGTCATCGATTATTCTGGCGATTAATTGGATTTAAAAAATTGGCACATTCTGCATGATTTTTTCTTTAACAACTTGAGCTCATTTCATACGACTTTATAAATGTGTTAAAAGATGCAAATAAACAAATGTTGCAATTCATATTTCGAATAAAATACCTTATTTTAGTGAAGGTATTTTATTCGTAATCAAACGTAGCAAAGGAAGCGTCAAAAGTACCTTGAACATCAACATGTGAAAAGCCCAACAATATAGTGCGGTTGATTATATTTTGTATTAATAATAGCACAGCAAAAGGTGCTTAATGCACTTTTTTTTTTTTTTTTTACTGAATTTTAAGCAGATGAAGATGAAACGACCACTTGAGGAGTTCAGAATAGAACAGATCCACAGAAAAATAAAATGTTTTTGCATCATAATGGATAAAAGCATTTTTTTAAATTTATTTTTACAGTTTTGGCTTAATTACTGCTCTGAGTGTTTTGTTCTTTCTGCAAATAGCCTTTTTTTGAGTTGGTATACTCTTGTTTACGATTTATCGATTACTAAATTAGTTAATTATTTTAGTTATCACGATTAACCTGATTAATCGTTTCAGCCCTACAATATACTCGAGATTTATTTAGAAAAAAAAAAGTTTTTATTTTATTTTAAATGTACTTGATATTTTTGATAATGTGTCAAAAATGAAGCAATGATTTTAGAAATTACAGGGGAACTATGATGCAAACATGGAAGATCTGGGCATTTCCACAAATTTTATACCTTTTATCTAAAACTGTCATGACAACTTTTAAGCCTTTTATAGACCTTGCAATAACACAGCACTTTGCATTGGCGTTTATGCATAAAAAACCCAATAAAATCAAATAAAGTTTGAAGCTGCAATGTGACAAGATGTAACAAAGGTCAGGGATTTATTTTCACTCCCTACTTTGCATTGGACAACCACATGAAATCCAGATTAAACACATTGAGGTTTGTAGTTGTAACACAACCAGGTTTCAATGTTTTATTTATTTTACAAAGCAATAGGAAACATTAAATCCCTCCTAATATTTTGTGATAGTTTATGAGCTCTAAAAAATATTTTTTTGTTTGTTTATTTATCATTATAGCAGAAGAAACCCAATAACGAACACACCAACTAACAGTTTAGTTTCAAAAAGCCTCATTAAATTGGTCTACACGCTCTGAGGAGGAGTTCTCCCAAGCAGAGGAAGTTTCAGGCTTTGGAGTGTCACGCTTTGATCCGCGGAGCCGGAGCGTGAGCGGTGTGTGACAGAGACGAAGAAGCCAGCTGAACTAATTCTCTTCGCAGAGACAGGGCCGTTTGAGATTCCTTCAGAGGAGGCTGTTTGAGTCAGCCGCCGTGACCGAGCGCATCCTGAGTGATCGCGGCCGGCTATGACACGCCGGCATTCATCTTTGTCAGGCGGAATGGAAGCAGGCAGGCAGGCAGGCGCTGTGCGATTCCCTGACCAATAAGATGTGGGTCGAGTGCAGATGGATGTTACAGGGGAACTATTATATTCACATTCTGAATGTTTTCTAGCTTCCATTTGGGTCTCTACTGCTTCTAAAACCAGTTTCAAAGTTTTATACTAATAGAATAAAACACGGAGAACCATCATTTAGCTTTATCAGGGCAAGAATCCAGAGAAACACCCAATAGTTCATACATTATGGACTACTTCTTCTTATTAAACATGGGGAACCAATATTTAGTTTAATACTTTTATCCTTTTGTCGTTCTTTTGGTTTGATGTTTTGTTTGTATTTCCTTCTAGCTCATGTAAAGCACTTCGAACT
Organism: Poeciliopsis retropinna; assembly: GCA_010277075.1. Classification (NCBI taxonomy): domain Eukaryota; kingdom Metazoa; phylum Chordata; class Actinopteri; order Cyprinodontiformes; family Poeciliidae; genus Poeciliopsis; species Poeciliopsis retropinna. The sequence goes on from VMRM01000006.1 coordinate 11,599,496, forward strand.
GCCTTTTTGCTGAAAATGTGCTACACAAATAAAATTACCTTACTTTTAGCAATAAGCTAATGTTTTTTGGTGTCTGGAAAATGAGCCGTTTCAAAAACCTCATGAATGTAACGTCACAAATAAGCAGGCACTGCCCGTCACCAAGTGACCTCGGTGAAGCCCACCCCATTGCCTAGCAACCCCATGAGAGTTCCACCCGTCACCTAGCAACCAAAGCAGCTCCAGAACATTTGGTCAGCTGGTTTTGCTGCTGAACAATGGCTGCTGGAAAAGACTAGGGTTTTACCTTTCAGAAAACACTTGCTGCATGCTTGTTGACTGTGCAGGACGCCACACTTCTGCTTTTCAAAGATTAAGGCGCAGTCTGTCGTTACCTAGCAATCCAAGTAGAGGTCCAACACATTTGATCAGCTGGTTTTACCACTGAATGAGCTGTACAATGGCTGCTGAGAAACAAATGTTTTCTTGCTGACTTAACATCCACTTGCTGCATTCTTGTTGGTTGTGCAGCAGGCTCTCCTTCTACTTTTCAATGACGCACGGTTATATATTTGCACATTTGTTTGCAGCCATTTTCACACCCGAGTGTAAACGTTGAGTTGGAGGGCGTGGCCAGCAGAAGCTTATCGGATTTAAAGTGGCATTTAAGAACCATTTATGAATCAATTTTTATTATTTAGGTAAACCAAATCTACTAAAATCTGTTTCCCAAAACTCAGCTAACTTTAGGCTCATAACATGATTTCTGTCAAATCTCCTTCATGACAGCAGGAATATGTTATCAAACGCTTCTGTCAGACTTAAGAAGAGAGTGACAGAAAGCGACACTCTACCCGAGCTGCAGCGGTGTTGTTTAAACTGATTAACTGTCCCGCTGTGTAAAGACACCTGCCGGGCGCGTAACGTCATCCATATTAATGCTCCTGGAAATCTAACGCCTGGAGAAAGTTGCTTATCTGGGTGTGTGACTTTGACACACCCTAACACACACACAGTGAGCAGAGCTATCAGCCTAATGGAAAAGTAAAAAGGCTTGTTGTGGTAGACTGGAGCAGAGCAAACACAGAGAGACGGATAGGACAAGACAGGAGACAGGTGGAATACACACACGCTGTTCACACGGCTCATCTAGTTTACTGAGCACATAACCTGGATACACACAGAGGAAACAGCCATCATGCATCGACACATTGAGATTTATAACTTCTGCATGCACATTCTGGGTGTAATGTGAATGGAAAACGCCATAATGTGAGGAAAACTGACTGACTTATTAGGTAAGTTTGGGCTAAAACTAATCCAGTCTGAGTCGGGGAGGTCAAACAGGGAGGGTCACTCCAACCAAATCACCTCAGGTGTTTGAAATAAGGTTTCAAATACCAATTACCACCAGTATTGATTAATCTGTCAGGTGGAACTCAGTTAATGTATGAAATGTCAGAACAAGTTGCAGCTTTCAAGGAAATGTTCTCATTCATCAAACTGCAATGATCAGGACTTTCTTGGCCAACACCAATTTAGTGTTTTTTTAAAAGAAAATCTAATAAAGTGCTTTTGATGCACTTAATTAACAGGATGAAGAAAAAAATTTGATTTTTAACATTCGACCTGCAGATCAGAGAAAGCCAAAGTAAAATTGGCCACTTCTGATTAATTTGTGCATCCTTACTTTAAGCAGCAGGATACAGTAAATTAGACTATAAGTTTTCCCAACTTATAGTCCGATAAACCAATTCGATTGGGAATCAAAATTACAACATTTTTAAAAAAAATTCAGCTGTGGTTCGCTTTCACAACGCACTTTGTCAAACAATTTAAAACGTTTTAAAAAATCTGCTCCTCCCTTCACCTGTGGTGGCGCTGCAGCAAGACCCACTAAAGGAAGCAACACACAAACCTCTGAAGAAGACATGAACACAACTTCATGAAATGTAAACAAAAATGGAGGATTTAGTAATCGATTAACCGCTAACTGGAGAATACGATGGGGGGAAAAAGCCCATTTCCTGAAAGAACGACATACTCAGAGGAATAATTAAGCCAAAACTGCACAGAAAATATATTAATTTTGTATTGAATATAAAAAATATATACATCCCAGAACTCCTCAAGTGACAAAGCTTTAGATTCACCCAGTTAAAATTCTGGAAAAAAAATAAAAATAATTAATAATAATACAAAATAAAATCTCCCACTAAAAACCTTTTGCTAACCAATTATCAATCGTTAATTCGGAGAATTAGGCAATAGATTAATATTAAGTCAAGCAGAAAGGGTTGAGCTTTTCACATCTTGATGTCAGAAGTATTTTTAGCTGCAGATTAATTATTTCTTTCAAATAATTATGCATTCACTAAATGGATGCTGTGTTACTACATTTTAGGCAATAAAATGTTTATATTCTTATTTAAAAAGGAACTGATTTATTTGGATATTTAATGTATTTCTAATATTGCATAAAATGTTTTAAGTAGTTAAATGAAAACTGTGCTGCACATCTATTTTTTAATTCGATCAATCAATTAATCGCCTAATTGATTACTAAACTACATTCAACTTAAACTTGTCATTTTTCAGGATCAGCACCCTGTTAACATCTATAAATGTTTTTCTAATATTGTATTTTAAAAAGCCTCGAGGTGTCAAATGAAAAATTCGAAGAATGTGCTCCTTTTTCTCTGATTAATCGTCAGAATAATCGACTTAGCATTCAAATATCTGTTAAGAGATGTTTGTTTTCTTTTAATTATATATAAAAAAGCCACTTTGTGAGAGCATGTGGCATGTCAGTGATCTGAAGCAGCGTTAATCTGCACACTTCCTGATCTTTGCTTATTGCTCAGAAGGCAGCTTGTGCTGACGTGCTCTATTGGTTTAAACACCCCCGGTTCCGAGAGCCAGGCCGGGCATATTCATATTGATAACCGCTGCTCTGCATGCGTGCACGCGTACTGTGTTCATAAAGAGCAAAACAAAGAAAGTGGCAGAGAAAAGCTGCTGATGGGGGGGCAGCTTTTCTCCGGCTTGACGGCGACCACCGGTACCGGGTCGGGGGCTCCGTGCACGCCGGACCAGCCACCCAGTCCACACGCATCTCCACCAAATCAATGCCTGCCCACAGATTGGAGCAGGCCTTTAATCACACGGCTCACATCCACAGACACAAACACAGGGAGAACAGCCACAAATTACGCCGTGGACGAGGTGGCTTTGTCCTGGGTGGAACATCCACTCGGACCGTGCCGCCAGAAAAAGCAGTCGAGGAACGGAAGCCCTACCTTCCGACTCATCGCTGTCCCCGAGTAGAAGTAGTAGGCTATTCCCAGCACCCATAGCACCGCAAAGCACAGCAACACCCTGGATTTCCTCCGCATGGCTGAGGGCTTCGCGTCGCCGTTCTCCGGTCTGCTTGTTCCGCGACTCCCCGAGGGAAACTGAGCGCTGTGTCCGGTGCGGAGGCTTCGCTTCGCCGTGCGGCTTCGGCAGCCTCCGTTCAGTCGGTGAGGGGGAGCGGAGAGAGCAGGAAGCAGCCAGCCAACATCGGCGGGGTTAGAGGGCAAAGGCTAAGCGACTCTAATCCAATCAAACCCCGGCTCAGGCAGCGCTGGAGGAGGGCCGGGGGGTCGGCGGCGAGCCGAGCCGTGCGGTTCCGTGCCGGAGGCGGGTGGAGGAAGTCCCGATTGGGAAGCGAGTTGTTAGAAAGGTTCAGATGAAAGAACAGAGTGGGGATATATCACATTGCTTCAGTTTCCATGTGCGGCCGATAGGGGCGCTAGACATTTTAAACCGGGTTAGAGCAGCAAACAAAAGATGAAAGTAAAGAAGATCCTCAGATTAACCTGAAACAGCTTATCATCATTAATTATTGATTATTAGTGAGGATAATAGTAGATTTTGTAATGTTTTATAATTATAAATTTAAATAATTAAAACTAATAATTTTAATAATCATAAATTTATCATTAAAATTAATATTACTATTATAATTATATAATAAATGTAATAAAATAATTGGTATTATATTATAATTGTATTAATTATTTAATCATAAATGTACTGTTATTATTATTATTATAATTATTATTATATAAACCTTAACATTTCTTAAAATGTTTTATTTCAAGAAATGTAAAGTTTTATATAATAATTATTATAATAATAACAATTAGCATTATAATACAAAGGGGCAGTTATTGGAAGATAAAAAAGACAAAATTCCTTTGTTGATCAATTCTCATAGAGCTCCATGTCAGTAACAGTATCGAAAAGAAATTTACATATATTAAATTTTTATACATAAGTAAACATATAATACTGCGTTCCTTTAAATCAAGGCTACAACGCACCTCTTTAGAGTTGCTTTCGACCCATAACCACTGGAACATTAACCACAGATCTGATGTGTATTGATGATTTTGATGAGTCCACTCGTCAAAATGTAATGTTTGTTATTGATTTTTCAAATAACGACTGTATGTTGTCCGTATGACTTTTTATTTGTGTGTTTTTATGATTTCAAGGACTATTAACTGCCTTGTTGCTGAAATGTGTGCCTTGATGACACCTAATTTTCCGCTATGTGGGACAATAAAGGCTATTTCTTTTCTTTGTAGAAATGTGACCAAACGTGTGACATCAGTATTAGGCAGATCATATGCAGATTGATGATGTCGAGAAATAATTTTTTGAAATACTGAATATTCAGTGAGAAATTCTCTGCTTTATCTATCTGGCAGTGTTGAATCTTTCAAACCTCAATTGTGTTTCCAGAAAGGTGTCAAAATATGACACTTTTCACAGGTAGTCATATTCTAAAATAACCTGAATAATGTTCAAAATATAAATACAAATACACTGTATATAAGTAAAAGTATAATGTAGTGTTTTAGTTGGCCAGAAACAATCATACAGGGTAAATATAAAATGATAAGTGGTTGTAATAACTGTTTATATTGAAATGAGAGCAAAATATTAGTTCAGTAATAGATCATGTGTTACAATACTTCAGTCAAGATGCAGGAAAACGAAACTTTGGTTCATTGGTGTTCAAACATCTGAGTAAGATGGATCGTAAAACCTCCTGTTCCTTGTAAAAAGGAGGAATTTCTCTTTGTATCGTGGGCGAATTTCAGGACGTGATTAGTCTATGAGTCAAAGGTTGGAAATTTTCAGTTCAGCGGCTCACGGCCGGGGTTCAAGGCAAACGTGACACGCAGAGGAACTTTGTAATCAGCCTGTTAAACTTTACAGAAATTAAGAAATGCTGCAGAGGCTCCAGTCAGCTACTTTTATTGTATCCAAGTCTAAAGGTTAAGTCAGAAAACAAGCCCAAATCAGATAAAAACCCATTTAATATAAATATTTCCATGTGATATAAAGACATGTTTGGTATGGTAACTTCAATATATTACCTCCAGAAGTTTTTTTACAGTCACCAGGAAGTGGATTTCTCTCTTTATTCTGCAGATTGTAAACCCTAACCCATTAGCTAACTGAGCTAGCATTTCTTTTATTTTAGTCTGTACTGAGTTTGATCAGCTCTGGTTCAAAATCTAATTTAAACTGGATTATTCTAATCCAGAATATAGGCACCTCAAAACACATTTACAGAGTAAAAGGACCAAATAGTAGAGAGAAAAAGAGGAAGTTCATATTATATCTTCCATCAGTCGTACTCATCTCAAAGGGGAGTGGCCAAAGCAAATGAGGTGGCTTAGCAGTGCTTGCCAACCACTAATGGTGTCATCCAGAACGTGAATATCGTCTCCGCTGCCAGGAAACTGAGCTGCTGGCTGTTTATGACAGTCTTCAGTCAGAGGATCTCTTCAGATTTGTTGCTGGACTGACTGCTATAGGAGATTCTGTAGGAGAAATCAAGTGTTTTGAAATGGCTAAAATATTTTGGTCTGATTAAAGAGTCCTACTGTTACGACCCTGTTGGGCTGGATTGCAGGTGCTTTTGTCTGTCTTTGTGCTCCTCCCCTTTGCAGGAGTTGTTGGCCTGTTGATTTGGAGCACAGAATATTTAAGCCTGGCTGTCTCCACCTTCTGGGTCGCCTTAGGCTTCCACTCTGCCCAGTGTGATGCTCTGCCCGGCCTCAGTGCCCGTCCTTTTGCACATTTGAGTTCGTCTTTGTTTTTGCACTTCAACACTTCCATACGCACTCATACAAATGCATCGAAGCAGTTGCTTTACACCACTGACCTTGACTTTCACAATTTATTGTAGTTTTTGTTAGTAAATATTCCTTTTTCTGCACTTTAACCACTGCATGGTCTCCCGTTTTTATTATGACCTTGAGCCAGTTGAAACACCTACCAACAGAGTTTGGATACAAAAACCTATTTGAAAACACAGATTCTTAGTTCTTTTGTTTTATTTTGAAATGTTGTATTGTGAACCCAGTACTTTAAATAGTAAATCAAATTAGAGGCTCATCAAGAGCAGCATTCAAACAAGAACAGCCTCTCAATGCGTCAGTCTACTGCTGGGTTTCCACTGTCAAAAACAAAACAACAACATGGACTCCTTTTCCAGAAAATAGATACATCAGAAACTGCAGATGCTGAAAATGATTTGTGATAATGAAACAACTGTCAATTTAAATCATGATGTGCAATGATTGATTCAAAGCATTTAAAAGCTCCTGTAGTAATAGTTGATAAGAGTCTTACTACATTTAGTAAATGAATAATGTCTTATTAAACAGCCACATCACTGTCTCTAATGTAATTATTTCTGTATCATTTGAGTCTCTAAAGAACAATTTATTACTTCATTTTCCACCCTAAGAAAAAAAGCCTTCGTCCCTCCTACATAAAAATATATTAATCTTTACATAATTTAAGATAATATTTTTATTCAGCGCTGCCAGAAGGTATATTTCAAATATGTCACTTCAATATTCCAGATTATTAAGCAAATTTTAATTGTGCAAAGAAATTATTTTACTTAAAAGTGTTAAATCAGGAAATATGATTAAATCTTTGTTTTTGTAAACAAATTACTGTCAGGTTCAAGAAGTCACTTGAACAGAACCTGTCCGCCAACATGAAGTAGGACAAATTATTTGAAAATTAACACATAAACCTGCACAATATTGAAGGAGAATGTTCTGCCGTCAGTTTCTGACTTCAAGAATATTTCATTTATGCAAGAGAAAAGGGAGTCAAAGCAAAACTTAAAATTCACATCTGAATGGCTTTAGAAAAGTTTTTGGACTGGCCTAGTCAAAGTCCAGATTCAAATCTGATTGAGATGCTTGGTGTATCAAATAACTAATGATTGAAAACCCTCCACTGTGGATGAATTAAAATAATTCTGCAAAAAAAGTCAAAAGTTATGCAGATATCAAACACAGCCAAGGTGTCAAAACCAATTATTAAAGTTTAATTATTTCTCTGTGTAAATTATTTGGTCACCTGAAAATAAGAGTTTTATAGTTAATCAGATTATTCTTGTCTAATATAAACATTTGTTTGATGATCTGTAAAATTTGAGTATGATTAAACAAACAACAAAAATCACAAACAGAAGAAAGGAAAACATCTCAGAAATGTATTCATAAATTTATTTTTGCACTGAATATAAAACCTTATAAACAAGGTAAGCACAAAGCTTTATAAAACTCATGATAGAAAAAAGAACTTAAGCAGTTAATTTTCAGCTCTACTAAAGTCTTCAGCGACGTTATGCTGATCATGATCACTTTGGATCCGGTTGTTTTGGGTCAGACGGTGTACTTGTCCTCTCCTTGCCTCTGTGTTTTGTGGTAGTGAGTGTAGTTGCTGTAAAGCTCGTTGAACACCTCTCTGACTCCGGCGTTCAGCCCGGCTCTCAGGAACTTGATGTCAGGCTCTAGGCACAGGTCCAGGACGCAGTAGATGCCCTCAGTCAGGTGGAGCTTCACGTCCGGCCGCAAGGTGACCTGCAGAGGCAGAAGATATGCAGGTTAAAGGAAAAGAAGAGACAGAGGAGGAGATAATGAGGCACAGAGAGGTTTCCGCTTCATAAATCAGACATTTTCTTCACTTTATGAAGTTTAATTTTGGTTATCTTAAAAATTCTTACTCCCTGCTTTCACATTTCCTTACAAAAACACTTTAATGATAAAGTATTCATTCATGTTTCCTCAGTATTACATCAAACATTTACATAATCTATGACAAACATAAAACAAACAATATATGTTATATATATATAGATATATATATATATATATCTATATATATATAGATATATATGTACTGCTCAAAAAAATAAAGGGAACACTCAAATAACACATCCTAGATGGACAGTTTGATTTCACAGAAGTTTGATTTACTTGGAGTTATATTGTGTTGTTTAAGTGTTCCCTTTATTTTTTTGAGCAGTATATATATATATATATATATATATATATATATATATATATATATATATATATATATATATATATAAACAGTTTTGGATGAATTAGTGATCTGAATATGTTGTTTTTTTAAAAGTAAATGTCATTTAATCAAAAGTTAAATTAGTTGACGATTATCTAAATATTTGATTAATCACAATTAATTGTTTCAGCTCTAATTCCCTTCACATTTTAAACAATCAATCAAGTTTATTTGCATAGCACATTTTAGCAGCAAGATGTTTTACATAAGAAAATCAAAAAATTACAAAGTTATAAAGAAAACATAATGTAGTCAGCAACTGAACAAACATTTTGATGAGAGCTGTCACCAAAACCATTCACATAAAATAAGTTGGTCAATGTTTGTTTTATTGTCTAGAGTTACTTTTGAACCATAAATAAAGATTTAGTCAAATCTAGACTGGTGGGTTTTTAGTCTAGATTTAAAAGAACTCAGTGTTTCGGCTGTTTTGCAGTTTTCTGGAAGTTTGTTCCAGATTTTGTGGTGCATAGAACCTGAAGGCTGCTTCTCCATGTTTGGTTCTGGTTCTGGGGATGCAAAGCACATTGCAAAAATACAAAATCTTACCAAGGAATTTTGGTCTAGTTTCTAGTGTAAATATCTTAGTACGCTTAAAATAAGACAAGTTAACTTACAAGCATGTTTACAACAAGATACAGGAGCTTGTTTTGAACAAATAACTGTTTAATAGTGATGAAATATTATTAGCTCAGTTGGCAACAAGGGGAAAACGTGTTGTTATAAGTGAAACAATCTGCCAATTAAAGCAGTATTTTCCATTAATGTTGAGGAATTATTGACTTACAATAAGCTCCAATATCTTGCTGAATATTTACTTGTTAGTTTTTCTTATTTCAAGTGTATTAAGATATTTGCACTAAAAACTAGATGTTTGGTAAGATTTTGTGTTTTTGCAGTGCAAACAGAACAGAGTCCTGTACTATTACATTTACAAACCTGCAGCACTGAAGCTGGACCTTTGTTTAGAGACACATTTTGTTTATTAAAGTGAATACTTTGATCCAGATGAAGCTGAGCTGCAGCTCAACATGTGAGACAAAGGCAAGAAAAGCAGACAGAGCGAGCTTTTGTTTCTGCAACGACCGTAAACACACCCTGGTCGAACAACATTCATCGTGATCGGTGAACCCTAACAAACGAGGCAGCAGGACATTTAATAGCTTCTGCTTATTCATCTCAAGATACATTACACTCATCGGGGGCTCAGGTGGCGTCGCCGTGACGCGGTCCGCGCCACAGACATTTGTGAGACACGGCGGCCGCTCGAAGCCGCCCATGCTAAGTGATTTAAACAGCAAGGCTCCCATTATGAGGAACACAACCTGTTATGTGTCACCACAAGCATCGGCTGATGAAATGTGATGAGGAGTTCAGGGAATCTCGAAATGCATCATTATGTTATTACTCCGGTGTCGGCTTCTGACCCGTGTGACTCTAATGTGTTTCCTGGTGTTTGTGCATTTATGTTTTATGGTAACTGAGCTTTCTAAGTGATAAGAAAATTGCATAATAATGAACAGTATTTTATTTCTTCCTGTTTGGAAAAACAAAATGAGCTAAAACCAGACTAAAGATGGAGACTGGTTTCATAAAAGAAGGCAGGTTAATGTTAATAACTACAATAAATCAACATTAAAGAAGTTAAAATCAGGACCTTGCAGTAAAAAAATGCATAAGTGTATTTCTTCAGTAACACTTTATTTGACGTGTTGTGAATGAGACGGTCATAACACCTGTCATAAACATGACATAACACCTGTCATAAACATGACATAACACCTGTCATAAACATGACATAACACCTGTCATAAACATGACATAACACCTGTCATAAACATGACATAACATCTGTCATAACCATGACATATCACCTGTCCTGTCATAAACATGACATAACATGACATAACACCTGTCATAAACATGACATAACATCTGTCATAAACATGACATAACACCTGTCATAAACATGACATAACATCTGTCATAACCATGACATAACACCTGTCATAACCATGACATATCACCTGTCCTGTCATAAACATGACATAACATGACATAACACCTGTCATAAACATGACATAACATCTGTCATAAACATGACATAACACCTGTCATAACCATGACATATCACCTGTCCTGTCATAAACATGACATAACATGACATAACATCTGTCATAAACATGACATAACACCTGTCATAAACATGACATAACATCTGTCATAACCATGACATAACACCTGTCATAACCATGACATATCACCTGTCCTGTCATAAACATGACATAACATGACATAACACCTGTCATAAACATGACATAACACCTGTCATAAACATGACATAACACCTGTCATAAACATGACATAACATCTGTCATAACCATGACATATCACCTGTCCTGTCATAAACATGACATAACATGACATAACACCTGTCATAAACATGACATAACATCTGTCATAAACATGACATAACACCTGTCATAAACATGACATAACATCTGTCATAACCATGACATAACACCTGTCATAAACATGACATAACACCTGTCATAAACATGACATAACACCTGTCATAAACATGACATAACATCTGTCATAACCATGACATATCACCTGTCCTGTCATAAACATGACATAACATGACATAACACCTGTCATAAACATGACATAACATCTGTCATAAACATGACATAACACCTGTCATAAACATGACATAACACCTGTCATAAACATGACATAACATCTGTCATAACCATGACATAACACCTGTCATAACCATGACATATCACCTGTCCTGTCATAAACATGACATAACATGACATAACACCTGTCATAAACATGACATAACACCTGTCATAAACATGACATAACACCTGTCATAAACATGACATAACATCTGTCATAACCATGACATATCACCTGTCCTGTCATAAACATGACATAACATGACATAACACCTGTCATAAACATGACATAACATCTGTCATAAACATGACATAACACCTGTCATAAACATGACATAACATCTGTCATAACCATGACATAACACCTGTCATAAACATGACATAACACCTGTCATAAACATGACATAACACCTGTCATAAACATGACATAACATCTGTCATAACCATGACATATCACCTGTCCTGTCATAAACATGACATAACATGACATAACACCTGTCATAAACATGACATAACATCTGTCATAACCATGACATAACACCTGTCATAAACATGACATAACATCTGTCATAACCATGACATATCACCTGTCCTGTCATAAACATGACATAACATGACATAACACATGTCATAAACATGACATCACACCTGTCATGAATATGACGGTGTCTTATTTACAACCCGTCAAATAAAGTGTTACCCATTTCTTCTAAGTAAAAATTTAAAATAAAATTTGCTGCAGACATAAGGTGACAAGAAGACTCTATTGATCTGTCAACTTTTCGAAGTAATTGGTTGCTCTGGGTTTTATTTCTGACTATCAGGATAAAGTTGCCATTTATATGTAACAGAAAAAAAAAGAAAGTCTATGCTTAGATTTTGTTCCGTTTCAGTTTTGTGGTACTTTATGTCAAACTATCAAATAAAATACATCCCATATGGTTGAAATGTGACAAACTGTAAAAAGATAAAGTGGATATAAATACATTGCTGCTGTTTGCAACTTATTTTCATTTCTTGTACAGGCGTCGTTTTTTTCATTTTGTGCATTTTTTCCTTTTAATCATCCTATTCAGTTGCACATTTCTTCTTTTAATAACTGTACATGTTGTAAATTTGCCCTTACTGTACGCTTTTTTATTCCTATTTTTCAGTTGTTATGTCTCTATATGTATCTTTTACCTTTGTGTGAATTCACAGGCTTCAACATAATGCTGTGGGAAAATACAGAACTTTTCTTTCATGTTCTGACTCAAATATTAGGATGGTGATGACTAAATCTGAAGGCATTTTTTAGATATTTCTAAACAAATCTGTTGTTGTCAACTTTACTATGAAACTCACTATTTACTCTTTTGTGGTTTTACTATTTTCAGATGAAAAACTCCTTTAAATATGGGGAACAGGATTAACAAAGACTAAAGAATGACTCCTGGCTGCTATATTGGGATTTGATTTTAAAAACAGATCATGAAATTATCTTTAACTGACATAGAGAATATTATTTTTTAATACACTAGCAAAATATTTTCCTACTTACTGAAACAAATTGGGTAAAGACTCCCCAACACCTCCATGTTCCAGTTCTCTCCTGTCTGACAGAAACTCCTCATAATGCATTGATGTGTTTCTGGGATGGAAACTGCTGATTCAGGCGTCGCGTTAAAAGCAGCCTGGCAGCAGACGGCAGCCGCACTCTGAGGCCAGACGTGACTCACCGGACTGAGGGAACATCCAGCCTCAAGCTTCCCTCCTGCACACAATGTAGCAGTAATCCTGGGCCCGCTCAGTGGCTTGTGTCAACATCTACAATTTCGGCTACTGGGAATATTTCCCTTCTCTTCCTCAGAGCGTCAGCGTCTCAGTTATTCAGCTCAGAGGAAACAGATCAGCTGAGATCCTGCTGCCTAGACTCCAACGTCTGCTAAAACTTATAACGGATGAGACAGCGCTGGCTTGGTACTGTATTATTAGAGAGGATCTATTATACAAAACTCACATTTTGCACATCCATTTGGGCCTCAGCTGCTTCTGAAAACACTTAAAACACACACAGCTGTTATTTGGCCGTAGGTTCATGTTCTTTTGTGTCTGGAAAAAGACCCATATGAGGAAACTGAACATAACGTCACAGATTAGCAGGCACTGCCATTCCCTAAGTAACCTCATCAAAGCCCAGCCTGTTACCTAGCAACCCTAGTGGAGTTCCGCCCATCACCTAGCAACCAAAGCATATAACCAATCACGTTTGGTTATATGGTTTTACCGCTGAATGTGCTGTACAATGGCTGGAAAAGACAACGGTTTTACCAATCAGAAACCACTTGCTACATTCTTGTTGGTTGTGCAGGAGGCCCTACTTCTGCTTTTCAAAGATCAATGGGCACTCTGCTGTTGCCTAGTAATCCAAGCAGAGCTCCAGCACATTCGGTCAGTTAGTATTACTGCTGTAGTCGCTGTACAATGGCTGCTGGAGAAGACAAGAGTTTTGTTGTCGATTTAGAAATCAGAAACCACTTCCTGCATTCTTGTTGTTTGTGCAGGAGGTTCCACTTCTGCTTTTCAAAGATACAACGTTGTACAATTGCGCATCCGTTTGCAGCTACTTTCACATCCGAGTGTAGATGTTGAGGTGGGGGCTGTGGTCAGCAGCAGCTCCCTTGGATTTAAAGGATATTTAATTTCCTCTTCTATTCTATGACTCAGATGTTGAATATGTTGACAGAAGTTTAAAGTATTTGCTCTATTGTTACAGGTTACAATTAAAACATCTCATTCTGAAAGGAGCCCAAAATAGGCAGAACAAAATCTAATTATCTAAGAAGGATTTTGTGATTTGTTTCAAACGTTAGACGTATCCTAACCTGTTCAGAGATCACCAGATGTATGCATGTAGCTACTGAAATGCTGCTACATCATGAAAATAGAGACATGTATCAAGTAAACCCTGTTTAGAGACAGAGAAGATGTTATTCTGTGTTCGGCTGGTCGAGTGAATACCTTCTGCAGCTCCGTGACATACTGAGCCACCATGAAGGCTGACAATGCAGTGAAGCTTTCAGGTGTGGCAGCAATGTGAGAGAACATCCTCTCCGCCAGCCTGGAGCACTGCAGATACACGTCACAGTCCGCACCTGCAGAAAGAAACATGTTCATTTTCTGACTGGGTGGAGAGACATGAAACGTGTATTTTTAACTGAGAAATCAGGTATCAGAGGATTCCTCTTCTTAAAGTCAAAGTCACTTTCCCCACAGCAAAATTCAAGCGTTTTCAAGGTAAGTTTTAAAACGTCTCCAGCACCAAACTTTACAAAAACAACCCTAATATATTGTGTTATTTAATAGTCATTAATTATGTTTTGTCAGTTTATACAGCAGGTAGAAGATAAACTGAAATATAACAAACTTTTATGTTTTGAAATGCCTCTCTTTATACACCTGACTGATCAGTGAACAAAACACTAATTTAACAAAATCACAGCATAATATAAAGTATAAAATATTATCCAACATTTATTTCAATCACACAGATCTTGAACACAAAGAAAATTACAACAAAAAGCTCTAAAAAATGTTCTCACCAAGTTTTCTGACATTTAATAAATAGAAATACTTTTGATAATTCAAACTAAGCTACAACAATAAAAAAATAATCTGATTTAATTTCAGGCAGTGAGAAAAAAATGTCTGTTTTTTGATTAAGTGTAAATGTTTTCCAGATTTAGTCTTTTAATCAATAGTTTGAATGCAGTTTATTATAAAACTGAGCATTTTGAATATGCAGAAATCAAACACTTGTCAAACCTTGAGAACGCTTGATTGAAATTCAAGCATTTTCAAGGATTTCAAGCACCTGAATTGTATCACTCTAGTAGGTCCTTTAATGTTTAAAATCACAGTGAAAGACTCAAACACAGCTGGTTAAATCATGAAATTTTCAAAAATAAAAGATTAGAAAATACTTTCTCAGTACGTACTCAGACTTGTGCATATAAAAAAACGGTTTGTCTGCGACTA
Organism: Poeciliopsis retropinna; assembly: GCA_010277075.1. Classification (NCBI taxonomy): domain Eukaryota; kingdom Metazoa; phylum Chordata; class Actinopteri; order Cyprinodontiformes; family Poeciliidae; genus Poeciliopsis; species Poeciliopsis retropinna. The sequence goes on from VMRM01000006.1 coordinate 11,614,633, forward strand.
ACGAGAGATTTCTCTTAAAATAAAGAGGCAGCAGCCGAGCGGTAAGTGCCTGAACAGAAAACCACAGGCCAGACCAGGACTGTGTGAGTAATTCACTGGCAGCTCTCTTGTTTCAAATCAAAAGAAACAATTTCACCTTGAAGTCTTGAGGACATGATTCACCTCAGCAGCTAACAGTTTTTCAAGTGAAAACGGCTGAATTAGTGGTTGGATAAATCATGTTCAAGCAGCAGCTGGTCTGTGAGGCTGTGCAGGTACAACAACACATCATTTCACAGTAATCATTTACAGAGTTACCCATATCAATTCTTTCATGAACTTTAATTGATAAAATAGGACCAGAAAATGCATCTGAAAAGTGTGGCCTTTAAGTTAGTTCTCTGACTATTCTTCTTCTTGCCTGGCTTGTCAGTCAGACTACTGGTGGTCCGCGGGCGCCCCCGGTGGTCTGTAAGGTACTGCATGTAAACAACCATTTATTTGCCATGATGTTAGCTCAAAGTGCTACGCTGCAGCTAGCTTACCAAAGGATTGTGTTTAAAAATAATAATGTATAAATGGCTTAAAACCAGGTCACAAAAATGAAAGCCTGAAGATAGAGGTGGAAAGTTTATTAGGGTGAGTTGAAGAACTTTTAATTTTGAACATTATTACAATATGTAGCAGATCTCTGTGCTGAGTATCATCTGACGAGGGGTTGAGCAGCGCTGTGCCCCATGCTGACTAACTGCATCTAAACACCTAAAATAAAATTCACATTTTACACCTTTTTATACTTCCACTTATATTTTTACTGCTTCAAAAAATAGCATAGGCACTTGAAAACAAAACAAAACACCCAGTTGTTTCTTAGCAGCAAATTAATGACTTTTGGTGTCTGGAAAATGAGCCATTTCAAAAACCTCCTGAATGTTAAGTCACAAATCGATGGGGACTCCACTGTTACCTAGCAACAAAAGCTAGTTTTGTGGTTGACTTAACATTCAGAAACCACTTGCTGCAGTGCTGTTGGTTGTGCAGGAGGCTCCAGTTATGCTTTTCAGAATTGTACGGTTGTGTGTTACGCTTGTGTTTGCAGCCATTTTCCCAGGAGTGTAAATGTTGAGTTGGGGGTCATGGCCCCCGCAGCAGCATGTTTGTATTTAGAGTGACGAGAGGCCCTAAAACAGCTTAAAATGGAAAGAACTGATCAGACTAAAATCTCATTATCTAAGAATGACTTTGTGCAAAAAATATAATGAACATGTTTTGTTCCTTAAACAAGTTGTTTAAGGACCTGTAACTTGTTTAAGGAAGTAAAATAGGTCGCCTTTAATGTCTGCTGTGTTTGAAAGGCGATGTGTGAATGACATCGGGTTCAGGTACCTGCATCGGTGTCTCCTCTCTGCCGACCTTCCTGCATGATCGACGACACCAGCCGATAGAAGACATTCAGGAAGGATGGAGCGGCACTGGAAATCACCTGGAGACACACAATGCAATCATTTACTGCATCTAGGTCTGTCCCAATAAATCAATTAATCACATCAGAAATTAAAACAAGCTCAGTAATTCCAATTTGCATGATTTATTGTGTATTTTTTCCCACACAAAACTGGATGACAAAAGTCATCAGTCTTGTTCTTCAGTCTCAATTATCACCTTTTTTTGAAGGATAAGTTTGTTTACACAAATTTCATAATTCACTTTTATTTGTTGTTTCTGTTTTTTTAATTTTTATATTTAAAATGTCTCCCAGTTCCACTGTTAAATTTTTATTAAAATTTAAAGTTTATCGATCTTAGAGAATGTGAGAATGTGTTATTATGCCGTTAACTTTACATTATTTGAAAATGGTCTCGGGGCGCGAGGACATTTATCCAACGGCCCACCGTGTTTTTTGAGTTAAAATTTTTTTAAAGTTGACAGGAAATTTGAAAATATCACTTGATACTTATGCATTATTGGAAGACTGGAGGATTAATACCTAAACACCAACAATAAAGTCTTAAAAAAAGGCAATGATTAAAAACAATTAAAATAAATAAACAATGTTAAGCCTGGTGGGGGCACAAGTAAAGCCTGGAGGCCCGCCAGGCTTATAATATACTGTGGGAAACCCTATTACTGTAAACCCTATTACTATTCGCAACAACCTCTGGGACAATTTATCGTCCAGTACAGTGTGTTATTGTGACAAGTCAAAGTGCACTGTTCTTTGTTAGTGGTAATGTTTTGCTCCTCTTTAGTTAAAGACTATAACAATTTAACAAAGAGCTAAACAGATATCGCTAATATTTGCAGGATTTTGTAGAAGTGGTGGGAAAATATTCATTTGAACAAATCCTTGTTAGCTTGTAAACCAGGACTAAACACAAAAAAATAGACGAAATGCTTTGACACAGTGAAACGTTGGTATTTTTACTTAAAGTAATGATGCGAGAGCATCCTGCTGGCCCAAACCGAGCTGTGAGCTTGTTCCTGCTGTGACAGATGGAGGTAAAGAGCAACAGGAAGAATATAAACGAGGCCAGGATGAAGTCACCGGCCCAGGTTGGAGCTCAGCAGTGGTTTCCATTGACTTAAACATGCCTCATGCTAACCCACTACAGTCTCCTCTCTCTGCAACAAGCCCATACTTTACATTTTGGACCAGACCCTGTTCTGTGTCCTGATCCAATCAAGCACTTTAACCCTTCTTCTCCAGCTTCCTTCCTCACCTCTTCCTCTTTAAAAATTATTCTGCTTTCTTTTCTTCTCCTCTCCTTTTCTGGTGTATTTTCTCTTCGCAAACATCTGACAACACTTAACTGGTTCCTGGCCCATTTAATTCATAGCAGCTGCATAGTTTCAATTCTGCTCAGTTCTTGTTTTTGAAAAACAATTTATAGAGTTAAAAAAATAAATCATATCAGCACAAAGACAACAAAAGCTATTGTGTGTGGTTATAAACTAAATGTTTCAGTTTAAGGGAAAAATGTTCTTTTTAACTGACTCTTTGGGGCAAAATGGAAACTTGTAGAGGAGCTGAAAATGTGAACGTCACAAGGTTTCCATGCTGGTGAAGTACAACTGTAGTGAGCTGCAATATCCTCTGGTTGGAAGTGAAATTCCTGAGTGGAGTGTCCTGAGGGCTCAGCGGCAACACAGCACATTTTCATCATATTATAGAGTCAAAGCATCTAAATTCACTTCCAACACATGAGAGCAAACGAATGGTTTCTTATGCAGAACGCAGCAATATGTGCAGATGGAGTCTTAACATCAAGAACACAAACTCAAACATTTTTAAGCTTACGTTATCGATTAATCTCTAAAAAGAGAGATTTGTGAATCACACAAAAAAAGCAATATTAATTAACTAAAAACAGAGTTTTAATTTGCTGCTTGCAATATTATTTACTACTGTTATTATTAGGGGTGCACTGATTTATCGGTCAGCCAATTTATCTGTGCCGAATTCTTTAATTTTGGGAGATCGGTGATCGGCCGATACTTCTGTACCTCAGCAAAGATCTAGAAATGATCCTCTGTCCTGTTCTGCTCTACAGTGAGAGGTTTGACCGACCCACCAGGTCCTGGCTGCATGTTTGCCGTTAACGACAGTCTCTCCACTGTTTCCCACTCAGTGACTTTCTTACTATATTTATCAACATTTCAGACAAAAGAAAATTGGAATTGAGTTTTTAGGCCTGAATCACGATCGGCCTAAAAACTGCAATCGGTGCACCTCTGGTTATCATATTATTATTAATGATAATAATATCATATTAATATAAATATCTGGTTATTATTATTATTATTATTAACCACATTATATGTGGTTATTATTAATAACCACATCCTGTAGTTAAAGTTAAAATATAACTTTAACTATATTTAAAGTTAGGGTGGGTCTCTGATAAACCCACCCTAATGACCTGAGTCAAAGAAAACACTAATTTAACAAAACGTTAAATTAGTGTAATGTTGTTTAACGCATAAAATATAAGCGAAATTTTATTTCAAATACAAAGACCATTAGAAATAATAAATATAAGTTATATTGCAACAATCCAAACAAATCCTGTTAAGCTAAATTACGTTCTTCTTTAAGTTAAATTAAATGCTTAAACATAATGCACAAAGAAATTCACTAAAAAAATCTCTAAAAACGTTCTTGTTAAGTTTTCTGGGATTTAGCAAATTTTAAGTTTATTATTTTTTCAACTTGAATTGAGAGAATAAATTATGGCCATCATTTTGACCTTTTAGCCCTAAAGATTAAACGTTTGGACGGCACTTTCTCACAACGTCAGTGTTAAACTCCACCACAGTCGGGACCAAAGCTTTAATCGTATATAAACTTTAAAAATACAGATGCAGAAACTGATTAGAGCTTAGAAAGTGCAAAAACCACAAGTAACAACTAAATTTGAACAAAGACCTGTTTTCTTTTCTTCAACCTTTATGACCTGCTGTAGGAGGAAGATGCTCAGCCTTGTTTCCTGGCAACAACTTCATTAAAGTTTGGAGGAAAGTCCAAAGCTGTGGAAGCTCATTTTGGAGGCGAGCCTTGTGTGCCGTCTTGTTTATCTTTGTCACACAAAGTTACTCGCACAGGTCTGTACTATCTGCAGCATTTCTTCATCTGAAATTCTCTCCACATCAAAAATAAACGGGTTACTAATTGATTCAGATAGTGCTCATAAAGCAGCGGGATCAGTTTAACAGCAGAATGTTTACTTAGCAACAAAGTGGGCCTGACTTGATTTGTGACGACTTGGAAACGCAGAAATTACCACAAGTTTCTGAGCACAGCTCATTACAAAACATGTGGTGTAGGGCTGAAATGATTGGGATCTGGAAAAACCGAGCTGTTTTCTCACTAAAATAAAATGTTCTTGTAATTTTTCTGCTATTATGATGACTGCATTCTTGTAATTAAACAAAAATTCTCATAGCTTTACCCTCATATTTAGTTGTAGAGCAGAAGAGATTAATGAAATAAAATTAAAATTAAAGAAAAAGAAGAAAAAAAAGAAATCAGTTAAAATTAAAATCAGGAAGTAGATCTGGTAAGAGAGATTTTACTATTAAGCCGTTTTGTCTAGATCTGCCTGAAAACTAGTTTTATTCCTTAAAGTCAACACACAGAGTTTTGTGTCCGTCTACCTGGCGATGACATTGGATGATGGCGAACAGCGCCTCGTGGACGGCCAGGAACGCAGAGTGGTAAACGTTTGGGTTCAGGTGGTCGAGAGGCAGCGACTGCAGCGCTCCCAGAACCAGAACCACATGTTGCGGGTTGGCAATGCGTCCCTCGCCTTGGCGCAACAGTGACGTCAGCGCCGTCACCGTGGGAACGGTAAAAGGAAGGGTCAGAGCGAGGTCCCGGCTGGCAGATCTCACCAAGAACTGGAACACAGAACGAGAGAACTGTAAGAACTGTAAAACGTTTAGGTCATTAAGTTGCTGTGTCATTTGAAATAGTTTCTGCGTTTCCAGTTCACAGACAGTAAAACTGCTGATCTGAGAGTCCTGTCAGTTATTTCTGTGGTGTCATTCAAAGCTTTTCTATGTGGTTTTACTTCTGTCTAAACAAAAAAAAAAAACACTCAGCAAAATTTTTAACCCTTTTTTCAGACTTCACCTTAATAAAGTTCTTAATAAAGCTGCATTTTACTGATTTTACACCAGATTTCTGAACTCATAACTGGATATTCTTGAGTGAAACAGAAGTTTGAATAACATCCTTCAAGTTTCTGTTAGAACAACAGAATTTATTAATGAAACTGTCACAACCACAGAAGAAAAGATTTTAATCTACCAATTAGTCCAGTAAGTTTGGATTTTCTGAACAAAAGAAACAAGTTATATGTTTTACATTGGGCTAGGCTACAGGGACGTAGAATTTTATCACAATATTTTGTGGGTAATGATAAAAATGATGGTGAAAAACTATTAAAATTACTGCTCAAGATATTAAACATTCCCATTTGAAATAGGTCTCTTCAGGATGCCATTTACTTAAATAAATGTGATTTATATTACAAAACTGCACACAAGTTTTGTGATATAAATCCAAAGTTTTTTGACTGAAGTCAAATTTAATCAAATTTTCAAAATTTACTCATATTTATTAATGTTCTTGTGGAATAACCTGGAGGAAAATAGTAAAAATAGCGAGACAACAATGAATCAAAGCTTTAACCATAAGAAATTTTCATAATAAATGATACACAGTTTTATATTTACGTTGTATTAAATACATAGGTAAATACAACTAAATTTATATATAAATATATCAGTGACATGCGGTGACGTTCATAGTTGGTGAGTTACTGACTTAATCATAATCAGATTTTAAAATATAGACCCCCCTGCATATTATTGTTTACATAAGGAAATTTCGCACATGCGGACAACGCTGGAAGGCAAAAAGACTACCGTTCTACATGCCATCCATAGCCGCGCTGCTGCCGTAGAATAATAAAACTTGGACATGTGCATATTAATAATTTTGTGCTGTGCTCCACAGCAAAGGGAGAAACTGTTAAAGTATAACTCAAAACCACGTCTTTCTCGCTCTCTGTATCGGCGCAGCTACCAGCAGACTCGTTGCCATAGCAACTGACAACAACAAAAGTGGCTAACAGAAACTTTTGATTATTTCGTTTCATTTAATTATTTGTATAAAATATGGTTTATAATTTTTACTATTTTTCCATGCCTATATATATGTGCCTTCTATATATATACATACTATATATATATAGCCTATATATATATTGCCTCGCCTGACTGCAGGCGAGGCAATATATATATATATATATATATATATATATATAAATATATATAAAAGGGGGCGGAGCCGTCAGTTACTGGTCGCTATGGTAACCACCAACTGCCAAGAGACAGAACTTGAAGCTCTGGAGAAACAACTTGTTGACTAAACTCAATACATTCAAAGGATAAATAAACAAATCTAGGCAAACTTCACATCTATAATATTGTTAAAATAAAACACTGTCTATATATATATATATATATATATATATATATATATATATATATATATATATATATATATATATATATATATATATATATATATATATATATATACACACACACATACATCTGACTTCTTAGGAACTGCAGCTAAGGACATTAGCTACCTTTAACTCTTAATTCCTCATTAACATCATCCACACTGCAGAGTGTTTTGTCAACATGACCTGGTCATGTTGACATGTTGGTTATCATGTTGGCCGGCCTCTGGATCAGGTTCAGTCCTTTAAATACCTCAGCAAAGACCTGGAGAGGAGCCTCTCTTCTTCTTTTCTCAGCATGTGAACCAGATCAACGAAAAGACTCAAAGTTCTCACCTTCTGAGGAAACTAAACGCTTTCGACTTCAGGTAAAAGATTTTGAACAGCTCATGCATTAAATCCATCCTCATATGTAACATCTCTTCCTGGTGCAGTTTCACTTTCACTAGTTACTCACCTATCTATGAAAAACTTTTAATTATTTATTATATGTCATCTATGGGAAACCATCTGCAAATTAACCCCAATTTTCAATATAGTCTACATGTACAGAAGGCACAGAAGAAATAAAAAAATATATGTAAAAGTCACAGCAACCATATTTCAGAACAGGTTGATATTTTTGTGTCGTTTGGGATGATTTTTTTTTTATGTTTCACTTCCTCTTCTTCTCTAAAATCAGACCAATCTGACACCAAAGACAGTTTCATTTAAAAAACTTTGTATAAAGTTTGCTTTTCTGGCTTTTTGTGCACCAACGTTAACATTTAATTTACACGTTTATAGAGTTTCTCATCTTCTTTGTCTTTGGTCACAACCTTCAGGTTTGGTTTTGGAAGCTGTGGTTTTCTCACATGGCTAATGTATTAGTCCTTCAGATTTTGTTTTTCTACGGAGCCAGACTTTATGTGGTTTTTTTTTTTTCCTACCACCATTGCAGAAATGATCTGCGGAGCAAAGAGCCACAGCGCTTTGGAGCAGGTCTCTGGCAGCGTACAGCCGGACAGCAGCTCAACGGTGATGACTGCTGACAGCACCTCCTGCAAAACAGAAAGAAAAAAAAAACACACTGGGAATAACTTGAGTTTCTAAATATTTGAGCAAAGTTTTAGTGCATGGCATCTTCTTCTTAGAATATGCTTTTGCATTCAAATACATAAAAAATAAACACTGCAACAGAGATCTTCGGGTTGAAAAATCTGAAACATTATGATTGCAAAGATTTCAAAGAAAATGTCAGTTCTGAAATAATAGAGTAAGGCTGAAGCGATTAATTGGATTTACGGTGACCAATTTATTGAAATAATCGTCAACTAATTTAGTAATCAATTGTTAACTGGAGTATATTAACTCAAAAAAAGGCAATTACTGAAAGAACAGCACATTCAGAGCAGTAATTAAGTCAAAACTGTACAAAAACATACATATATTTTGAATTCAAGATAAAAAAAACCAACTACTTTGTAAAGTTTACCCAGAACTCCTCAAGTGGGGAAGTTTTAGCTTCACCTGGTTCAAATGCTGCTAATAAAATCTCATATAACCTTTTGCTATCTAATTATCAATCGCTTAATCCAAAACTTAGTCAACATATCAGCTAGACACTGATAAGTCGAGCAAATGCAAGTGATTAAGCTTCAGATAATATCATTATTTTCTTATTTAAAAGGAATTTAATTATGTCCATTTTCAATGGCACAAAAACAGGCTTACATGGTTAAATGAAAAACTGCCATTTTTTAACTGATTAATCAATAATGAATTATTCAAACTATCATTAGCTGCAGTCATACATCTCTATTCAGATCAAGTATTAGCCAATCACACAAAATCTCAATTTATGACAATAAACAGTTAAAGCAGATTAAATGCAAAACAGAAAAATAAAATATTATCTAATTCATACCAGGGATATTTACAGTTAAATTAGCTCAGGTGGAAAACCCACTCAGTCTAACATCAATGAGAAAACATTACATTTAAGAAGCTGCAATGTGCAATAATGGCAAAAAGACTAATTTAAACTCTCATTCTGCTCAGTTTCACCTTCCAGTTTCCTGCCCTCAGCTTGTGAACATCCAGGCCTTCTCTGATCATCAGCAGAAGCTTGTTGAACTGACTTGTGGTATTTTTCTCCACCAGGTGGCGCAACAGGTCCTGCACTTCTGGCTGCAGCTTAGCGGCATCAGTAGATGACAACCAGGGAGCTGAAAACAAGTAAAATGTCAATTATTTTCAACTTTTTTATATAAGCTTCTAGACATTTGAGTGGAATAAACTAACCTTGAAACCGATTGAATAGCAGTTGGGTCTGATTATCTATAGGTTCCACTTAAAATAAAATACAATCTAAAATTCTGTACTGTGAAAAATCTCTTGAACTTGTTAAAAAAACAGAACCAGTCCTCTAGACTGAATGAAGATTGTATTTAATTTGGTTGAAAATGTTCATCAAATTAGCAGTTTTAGGGCTTTGTTTGGCACCTTAGACCCCAGTTTAGGTCTAACTGGGTCTAGGTTCTAAAGGGTTCTAAACGACCCTTTAGCACAGGTTCTAAAGGGTCGTATGCTCCTGGATGCCTTCAGCCAGTAACTTAAAACCCAAAAACAGAAATTGGAAAATGTTATAATCAAGGTATCGTTTGGTATAAAGAATGTCAATTTGAATTAAAATAAATGTAAAAACCACTGCATTTGTAAGCGGTAGTAGAAGTTCCTCTTTTAGAAAACACATTTTGTCAGAATTCTTTGTTTCTCATATTATCCTAATGTCTTTTGGCACAGAATCCCATTTATTAGGCCACGTTCATTAAATAAATAATAAAATAAAAGTTACTAATGTTGGGTAGCTTTAACATTTTTGTACTTCTATTTGAGTCTCAATTGCTTCTAAAATCAGCTCAAGCGCTTAAAAAAACCTTTCGTGTAAAGTCACAAATCGGTAGGCACTGCCCTTTCACCTACTAACCCCAGAGAAGTCAGCCTGTTACCTAGCAACCCAGAGGTGAGCTCCGTCTTTACCTAGCAACCCAAAGGGAACTCCAGCTAAAATTACATTAACTAAGAATTATATTATCCACAAAATGTAGTGAGCATGTTTTGTACAGCCCACAGATCTATCCTAACCTGTTCAAGAAACAATAAAAAGTCGGCTTTAGTGACTTATTAAGTATGATGACAAACTTCTTTTTTTTTAAATAAATTTTATATCACGTATGGTTAATTTTTTAATACTTTGGATGGACTAGTTTGTCAACAAATAAGCAATTTCCTGTTGAGGATCAATAAAGTACATCTCATTCTAAAGTATTACCATGAGATGAGAGTTTGTTAGTTGTAATTTAAAAAATGAGTCTTCAGTCGTTAACTTTTGTTATTCGACACAATTCTACACATTTAATGTAAGATTTTACTGTTTGTTCCATTTACTTTTCAGGAGGTGGTCCACATTCTGGATGATCTGAACGTAGAGCTCCTCCATCTCCTCTCCTTGCCCTCTCGTCTTCTCCATCGCTTTATAAAACGCTGACAGGAAACGCAGCGAGCACACCAGGAAGTCCATGGGCCTTGGAGCCGAGCTCATTTCTCTCAGGATCTGCTGGCACATGGCCTGATAAAGGTTACCGTGGGTCAGCGTAACGCTGTTCTCCAGTGATGCCACTTCACTCCGCAGCATCACCGTTACAACTTCTACAACAAAGGCTTGACCGAGAGCGCTGGCTGGCTGGGCTGCTGCCTCGGAGAAGACACTTTGGGGCTTCAGAGCAGACTCCACAGTCGGTCCCAGCAAAGAAGTGACCCTAGTGAGTATTTCTGTTAAAGTCTGATCTATTGCTTTGTTTCTTCCCAAATTAGACAGCATTGCTTGGGAGAAGGAAGTCAGAGAAGCCAGGAGAAGATGGACAAACACGGACGCTCCAGAACTGGGCTGCTCGTTTAAGACTTCCTTACTGGTCAAGTAGGAACCAAACTGGTCCAGGTTGAGTCGAACGCTGCTATTTCTGGTTATAATCAGCTGAACTAGTGATTTTATGAAGCCCTGCGCTGCGCTGATTAAATCCAGCCAATCAGAGGTGATTATGGCTGCGGGTGTTCTGCAGCGCCGCAGGAGAGAAGCCAGAGCGGTCTGGAGAAGAGTCCCGCCGTGGACGAGCTTCAAAACACTCGGGAAGCCGATTCCCTCCAGCAGGCGAGTCAGAGTTCGGAGCAGCTTCCCGAAGAACAGAGCGCCCCCTCCAGATTCAGGAGGCTCTGGACACACGGAGGTGGCGGTAAACGTGAAGAAGAGGAGGAGGAAGACGGAGGAGAGATCCTCAGAGTTCATCCCGTCTGGGTTGAGGTTGAATAAGATCTGGATCAAGTCGAGGAGCTCCTTGGTTTGCGTGTCTGTCAGCAGAACAAAAACCTCTCCAGCTTTAAAAGACGCAGAGATATCCTGAACTACGGCCTCGGCGACCAGTGGCGAGAACACAGGCGCTGATCCAGCAGGAACCGACCCGGTTTCTTTCTCATAAACCATCACAAATGAAGGTTTACGTTTGGGTGTGACTCCCACTGTGAGAACGCCAATGATCCTCCGAACGATGGAGCGAACTGTAGCAGAGAAGACCAACGGCAGCTCTGGGAAAACTTTGCTCAGCGAAAGCTGCGAGGAAACGGAGGAGAAACTCAGACTTCCAGGAAGCTGATCTCCAGACCGTTCCACGCCTCTGTGCATCAACGAGCCCACCAACACGTCTGCCACGTCTCTGACGTCTTCCTCGCTCATGTGGAGAACAATCAGAGGCAAGTTTGACACAACAACAAACCAGTGAGCAGCAGGGTAAGTGCTGACTTTCACACCGCCTATCTGACCGTCCCACACATCGTCTCCAGTGGATTCCTCCTCAAACTCCGACTTGGCTACGATAAACCGGACCGCCGTCTTTAGCAGAGCGGTGGTGCTGCTTTCACCCAGTGAGGCTCTGTCCAGTAAAACCTTCTTCATCTGCTGCAGGGTGAGGAGTTTGAGCAGCAAGCAGCTCAACGGGCTGCAGGACGGAGTCGGATGGAGATGAGTCGGTAGGATCGCACCTGATATCAGGGCCTCCAGGTGGGTTAGCAGCGGAGACCCTTCAGTCTCAGCAGTCAGGAATGAATCCACTGACGAGTATTTGCTGCAGTGGATGTGGAAGAGAGTGTCCACCTCCACCCAGGTGTGTCTGAGCAGAAGAATGGCCTCCTCGGTCTTCTGTTCCCATTTTAGTGCTTTCTTTTTGCGTTTTTTTGGAGCAGATTTTAAAGACATATTTATCAGATCTTTCATCATCTCCTGCATCTCCTCCATGAAGGCTTTGCTCCGCCTGACGAGAGGAAGCGGAGACGAGTTATCGAGAGTTTTCAGGTTGAACAAAACGACATGAAGCAGCTGACAGAGGCAGCACAGCTTCAGAGACGCAGCTTCTTTCTTCTGGCGTCCGTCTGTCTCCCTTTCCTCTTCGGCTGACTCCTCATTGACCAAGTCGGGCAGCAAATGGGTCCTGACGTTCTGTAACACTAACGAGCAAATCTCCAGCACCTGAGAAGGCGACGAGTCCAGAAGACAAGACCTGAGAGAAGCAGATACGCCTTCGGAGAGCAGCGGAGGGCGGCGCTGGTCCGGAGCTGGCTGGCAGATCACAGAGAGCAGCGAAGAGAAGAGATGTGGCAGCTGCCGCAGCTTAGCGTAGGTCTGGAGGAGAGCGCTCACCATCAGCTGGACAGACACAAACACAGCTGTTATTCTGGACAAAAACAAGTACTTTATTTTCAACATTTTAGATGGAGCATAAGATGAGGATAAATCAAATTTACACTGCAAAAAACACTAAATCTTACAAAGTGTTTCTACTGTAAATATCTTAGTGCAGCTGAAGACAAAACAAACATACAAGTAACTTCAGCAAGATATAGGAGCTTGTTTTGAGTCAATAATTCCTTACTATTGATTTAAAAAGTACTAGTTCCACTGGCAGATTATTTCACTTATAGCAGCATTTTGCCCATGCTCCTATAAGTGCATGGGCACTTATCAGAGTGAAATAATCTGCTGGTGGATCTAGAACATTTTCATCAACATTAAATAATTATTGACTTAAAACAAGCTCACTTGTAAGTTCATTTCATCTTATTTCAAGACGTCTGGGACTGGATGACATGTCTTGGACGTGTCATCCAGTCTAGGACATGTATTGATTAGTTTTTTGTTTTAAATATCTGCGATACTACCAAACTGTGAGACGTTTCCTGTTTTATCCATAGTTTTCATTCCAAGTCGTTCTGTTTATTTCTAAGCATTTAAAATTCAAAGAGGTGGAACCTTAAACTGCTGCTGCGCCACTTACTCGGCAGGTTGTTGCTAGGTAACCAAAGAATGAATGAGCTAGTTGTTGCTAGGTAACCAAAGAATGAATGAGCTAGTTGTTGCTAGGTAACCAAAGAGCAAGAGAGCTACTGATTCCACTAACTGCTTAGCTGGCCATGAGAAGCCTTTCTCCTGCCTGCATCTCCCAGCATTCTGATCACATTTCTATCATGTTATTTATTGATATTGATTGATTGTTATCCCCTATTTGCATTACAAGAAGACAAAAAATACTGGGTAAGATTTTGAGCTTTTGTTGTGAAAATACTGACGGGTAAAAAGTTATCAAGCTGTGATTTGGCAGATTAAAGACAAAAGACGTCAAATTTGTCTAAATCAATGTAAAAATACAATTTATTGTGTGTTTTTAGATGTTTATCAAATGGAAAAGTGAAAGCGGCCTGTAAAAGCTCTAACCTGTCTGGCGCGCTGAACTTGCGCTTCCATGTTCTCAGCGTTTACCCAGGCCGAGGACAGCAGAGGCTCCAAATCAGGCTCCAGAATCAGATGGTTGAGATTCAGCAGCACCTTTAGACACCGGTACCACGACGGTACGCTGACATTCAAAACAACAACAGCAGTTAACCTGATATAAACATGAAAACTAAAGATGCACAAAGTAAACCTTACACAGAAAATCCTTATCTGCCTAGTTTATATTTTCGTCTGCATCATCTGCTGAGTGTTTTTTCCAACAGATGCAGTTCTTTTTCACTTCCATCCTGTTTTAATGTCTCTTCCTGTCTGGACTCCTTCCTGCTTCAAGTCTCCAGCAGAGTTCAGACAAACAGCAGAAAAGTGGCTCTTTGTTCTCGTTAACAAACCCAAGGTAAACCCAAGGTAAACAGGCAAGTTTATGCTGTGGTTTATGCTATGTTGTTTTTCTCTTTTCTCTCGTTCTACCAGAAACTAGATGACAAAAGTTTTGACTCTGGTCCTTTTGAAGGACATTTATGTTTACAGCAACTTCATAGTTCTTTTTATTTGTTGTTTTTGGTTTTCTTTATAGATATATTTAATGTGTCTTCCAGTTTGAATGCGTTCTTGCATTACTATGCCATTACTATTATATTACTTGAAATTTTTGTTAAAACAACAATATTATCGTTCATCACAAAAACTTCTGGGACAATTTATCACCCAGTAAAACTTATCGTGACAGACCTAAGCGTAATCAATGAAAACAGAAACACTGTCAATAAAAAAATATTTTCTCTTGTAGCTAAAAAATTGTTTGAAAACATTTTATTTTTCTGTAAAAAAAATCCTCCCAAGGCCAAACAAGACCATTCGTAGGGCAGCAAATGGCCCCCATACCACACTTTGGACATCCCTGGATAAAGTGATTAACTTCCATTTTTCCCCATTAGTCATCAGAATAAGCAATAAATGAATCAATCACTAAAATAATCGTTAGTTGGAGCCGTACAAATAAACGAAAAAACCCCAACAACTTCATAAACTATTGAAATGAGATGTTACCTCGGCTGAGCTTCATTCAGGAGTGTTTGGGCCACGGTTCTGTAGAACCTGAGCTGAACTTCCCCGTGTCGTATCCTGTCTGCAGCTATGTTGTAGATGTCTGCGGACAGAGCCTGGCTCAGCAGCGACTCGGCGGCCTGCAGGGCCTGGCTCCAGCTCTGTGGGGAGCCTGGGGGACATTTCTGCTCAGCAGAGCCTCCATGAAGCTGAAGATCTAACATCGGCACCAGTCTCACTAAAAAACAGAAACACAACATCCTCCGCTCCTCGTCGCTTTCTCCTTTTCCTTTCCCGTAGCTTTCCAGAAAGAACCTGAACATCAGAGACGAGGCGTCGGACTTCACCGAGTAGCGCAGAGTCGGCTCGCAGTAATCCTGAGCGTCCAGTTTGGAAAGCAAAGCGCCGACGGGCTTAAGAGGACACTTCGTCCCACCTGAACCACGTTTCCCAGAATCCTCTTTGGCTGGGAGGAGCTCTGCCTTGTAGGACGCCATTTGCTCGGAGGGGAACAGAGCCAACTGGAGGATGGAGTCAATCTTGAGGCGGACATCTTTGCGCAGCTGCTGCCGGACATGAAGGTGTGTGTAAGGAGCAAAATCCTGAGAAGTCAGCAAGAATCTGAGCAAAACTAAAGGTTGGACCAGCTGGTTGGTGACCAGAGTGAAGACCCTGTTCGGGTTGGCTTGTTGTCGCTGCACTGATAAATAACAAACCAGCACCTGAAGCAAGACTTCAAACAGATTAGAAGAGGGTTTGTCTTTCTTAGACTCATCAGTGATCATCAGATTGGTGTCAGGTTCCACCTGTTCAGTTTCAGCATCTTTCTGTTGTTCTGTGTGCGACTGCGTCTGAATCTCATGGCAGGCCAACAGGCAGCACTTGGCCAGCAGGCTGACCATCAGTTCATACTTTGTGGTAAATACAGACGAAAGGGCAGAAGAAGACAGAATCCCCCGACACACGCTCAGTATGGTGGGCAGAGACACCCGTGGGCGGCCGTGTGTGCAGACCTGCAGGAGGTCGAGCAGCAGCTGAAGGAAACAGAGAAAAACTTAGCATTAAAGCTCCAATATGTAGCTTTTATTAAAAATATATATATATTTACATATTTGTTGAAACTGTAACTATATCATGATAATCTATGAAAAAAAAACAATCGAGGTCCTCTGTCTTCCCCCAGTGCTAACTAGAAACAACCAATCAGAGCCAGGAGGCGGGTCCTAGCGCTGTCAATCATGTCCATGTGTGTGCCACAACATTCTTTGTACCTAACAGAGAATGTTGTGAATGCTAAAGCTAGTTAGCCATTGATAAAGGCAAATAAACAGTTTTCCTGTAACGGTGAGTCGTTTCTCCACCATGAGCACATTTAGCAGCGCATTTATGAGCTTGATTGGCAGCACTAAGACCCTCCTCCTGGTTTTGATTGGTTGTTTTTGACCAGGAGCTGTGCATTTCTTCACACAGCTATGGTAGCTCAGGGAGGAGGTGAAGGAGATTGATCTTTTCACAGATTATCTGTCTCTTAACATACAGTCACAACATGGTGAAAGTTTATAAAATTTTATAAAAGTTTTGATTCTCTAATGCATCAAAATTCAAATGTAAATTGCTAAATGCTGACAGTAAATGCAGTAAGTCGTGGTGTTTGAACTGAACCGCTTACACACCTGCGCCATGTTGAGCCTCAGAGTTACTGCCTTCCCCTCCTTGATGAAGGAATGCAGCTTCCTGCTGTGAACCACTTCATCCAGGTAGCACCACAAGCCTTCCAGGACGTCCTGGGAGAACTCCACCTTCTTACTGTGCCAGATTGTCAGGGCGTGGGTGCACCAGTCCAACAAAACCTGCATGCAAAACAAGTCCAGATGAAGAAACATGAGAATATTGTGGACAAAAGCTGGTTAGCTTATGATTTAAGCTAAAGCTACATCCTGGAGCATACATATTTATACATATGGATATTAAGAAATTAGAGTTTAATCAGGGTTCATAAGCTTTTCCCACAGTTTAAATTCAAACATTTTCAAGGTAAGTTCTTAAACTTTGTAGATAAAAACAATACAAATTATCTAAAAAGTGTTTATTTCCTCTATTATGATATTTATTACTGTTATTAATAATTTTATGGACGTATTCTATATTCCTTAGCAGAGACAAGATAAACCAAAATATAACATAATTTTCTGTTTTGAAATGTCTCTCTCTTATACAGCTGACTGATCAGAGAACAAAACACTAATTTAGCAAAACCAAATCCACAGTTTCATTAACTTTAATGTATACAGTACATTCAGTAAATCAGACATTGAGAACAACAAATATTCATTACATTGAAACAATCCAAATTGTGCTAAGCTAAATGACAAATGGCAGATTGCACTTTGTTACAAAGCTGTGCAATATCAAGCACTTTATAGAAATCAAGAAATGAATTTAAAGTATTTTCAAGACTTATGTATGTTTACATAAAACTAATGACATTTTTCTAATACAGAAATTTTATATTCTAATTTATTGATTGTGACTGATTGAATTGTGTCCCTGTGAACATTCATGTGTTCATACCTGCTCTTTGTTGGGCAGCAGACACTGGGAGGAGATCCACGCAAACCGGGCCAGCTTCAGCCTGTCCTCCCACGGAGTCTGTGGACTCTTCAGCTTCAGGTGGATGCCTGAGTACATGGCAGCCATGGCTGCAGCAGGACACAACAAAGACAAGTCACCAATAAGCGAAAAGATATGAAAATAAACTGCATAAAACTGACGCTCTGATAAAATCATCACAGAATCTTATAAGACATTTATTAAGTAAACATAAACGATAATGGACATGAATATATTTTGTATAAAGAGGAAAAATAAGAGTCAGTATTTCAGCTCACTCGCTTCTTTTAAGTGATAAATATAAAACCTCTCTCGATACTCGTCAACTGCGTGAATAGATATTCACTATATTTATAATTTAACTTATTTATTGCCGTCTAAAAACAGACATTACAGCAGAGTTCATTACCTGCACGTGTTTTCCGTCTGTTCCGATTTCCCCATTAGACAGACACAACCAGTCGAGAGTCGATGTAATCGATCGGACAAGATTTAATCGTAAATCGTAAACATTAATATCATCCACGATGTAAAAAAAACAAAAAAAAACAAACAAATGAACATTAATCGTTGCAATTATACATTTTTACGGCTTCTTAATAGGCTAATAAAATTTATATGTATTTTTAATGTATTTGTATTATTCAAATTTTCATGTAACTTATATGTTATTATTATTATTATTATTATTATTATTATTATTATTATTACTATTACTATTACTATTATTATTATTATTATTATGGGTTGGGCATCCAGTAATTCAATTTTTTAAAAAAGACTGTTGAAATAAGAGATATGTATTCTTCCTCTATATTACAATGAGCAATTAGCTTTGGACCAAGGTTTACATGCACCAATAAAATAAACACAAAAAAATAAAATATAATAATAATAATAATAATAATAATAATAATAATAATAATAATAATAATAATACATATTTCTATTCTTCATTTTGTGAAGTTAATCAAAGTGGGTAATAGAGGCCAGAACTTTTATTCAGATAAAAGTACTTCGTCATAATAATTTTACTCAACTAAAAGTAAATCTACTTGTGAAACTTATGGAAGCCCATTTCCGCCACTATGTTAAAAAAAAAAAAAATTATCTCATTATATTATCTCATTATAATAAAATACTATCTCATTATAATGAGATAATTTTTTATTTTTTTTAACAGAGTGGCGGAAATGGGCTTCCACAGAAACTGATCCTATGAGTAATTTTTCCCCCCAAAAAAGTGTTCCCTCATCCACATGCTGGCTTCCATAGCACTCCAGCCCAATTAGTGGCGGTAATGCGCACTAAAACGTTGCTTGGCAACCGCTATTAAAAAAAAAAAAAGAATAAGAAGAACCGCATCGTGTTTAAGCTTGTTCGCTCTGAGCTCGTTTAGTTCTGCCTAGGAAAGTTTTCTTACATCATCATCCTCACCGAGGCGGATGTATAGTGAGTTTCTGTAACCTGCGAGTGAAAGAGGGTCACCTTTAATGTTTACGTGATTCCAGCTCCTTCCAGGTGGATTTGGGTTGAATTTCGCGGGGGGTTCCCGGATGTTCCGGCGGTTTGCGCTCCAGGTGGCTGTCGGCGCAGATGATAGTGACGGGCAGCAGCGGGCTGTTGGGAGCTGGTCAGCGATAAGAGATAAACTGGGTGAAAGGCGGCTGTTAGGGGCTGATAAAGCCGACAATAACGGTGTAAAAGACCCCGCAATGTAGCGACGACCAGAGTCAGAGCCGAGGATATGGAGTGCTGAGGGACTCTGCTTGGACTGGACCCAATCAGTCAGCCTGTGAGATCAATATTATCAGATTTGTTCATTTACAGACTCACCGCTGGGACAATGAGGCTTTTAATTCGCATGAACAGGATGCACTTAAATAGACTAAAGCTGGCCCATTCCAGGTTGGTGTGCCTGGAGCACCGGGCCATCCTCTCAGCCTCACACCGGAGGAGGAGGCAGTCCGGCGGCCTGAGGACCTCACCGTGTCCGCCGCCGGGTCCCGTCCTCCCCGTCTCGTCCTGCAGCGCCTTTACCTGCGGACTCTCTTCCCTCCGCGGACGGACTGTTGCTCACACACCTGTTGCTTTCGCCAGCTCGTCGGCGGCCTCCACACCTGCTGGGTCCGCCAAGAGCCAGATGGACGCGGAGAACCAGCGGGCCGCCGCCCCTCTGGGTGATGTTACCCGGATTGTGGGTCTCGCTCACCCGGAGAGATGGAGACTGGCAGGTAACCTAACAGGCTAAAACAATGACTCAGATCATAGATTAATCACTTCATACTTTATATTAGTTACTATTACAGTGAGTTGAAGGATTCTCAACTCACCTGGGCTGGGAACTGATTTGGTGCCCTGTCCACTAAAGAAAAAAATATTTAACTAATGGAAACTACAGTGCATTCATCTGTAAAATTGAATATGAACTACTTTGGGTGGGTTTAAAACATCCCTTGGCCAGAAGCTCCATGTTGTTCCCAAAAAATGCAATAAATTCATAATTTTCAGATCCTTGAGTATTGTTTATATTCATAAACATCCCAAAATATTATTACAACTCATCTTATAAAAGCCTCTGACACTTATATCAAGAACAATGTCTGGGGAAAAAATGAATTCATTAAAAAAATTTAAAAATCTGCATTTCTAAAAGCCATTTCTAAAGTCTGGCCCAGGTGACTTGCTCCATTTTGCACATTAAGTAATTAATATCTTACTAAACATTATAGCTTTGAAGTGTCATCCACATACATTTTCACCATAAAATGAATACAAATGAACAACAACATATGAAATGAACATATGTCTAAACATTTAAAGAGGTTCATCAAGGAAAAATATTAGTTTTGTCCTGATGGCACCTTGTCCCTGTGTTGCAGTTATCTAATGAGCCTTCAGTGAATTTCAATGGCTCTAAAGCACATTAGTTATTTCATGCTCACATCAGTGATGTCATATTTTTGGTTTAGTTACATTAATTCCTTTATATATAAACAAATGGAGATGGACTGTTCAAGTTAAATGATGAATTCACTCAAAGTTATTTATATCCAGCTTGAAATGTTTTTTCCAGCTCTGTTGCCAGCAGCTGAAATGACTAAATTAGCTTTAAATTATGATTATGCTATCAGAATTTTCAATTCATTAAGGTTTCGGTTTATTTGACGGGTTGTGAATAAGAGGGTTGTAACACACGTCATAAACATCAGTAAGTCTTCATGAATATTTATGACTGTTGTCATAAAGTGTCATTCGGTAAATAATGACACTTTTAATACAAAGTTGACATAATTCAAAATTGTTGTGACAACTTGACATGAACCAAGAAATCATGATTTGAGATAAATTTGTTATAAAAGTATGACTGATTAAACTTTAAAAAATATGTTTTATGTTATTAAAGCTTTATGTTATTAAAGCTAACAAAGACATTTTGAATAATGTCAACTTTGTATTAAAAGTGTCATTAGCTACCGAATGACACTTTATGACAACAGTCATAAATATCCACGAACATTTACTCATGTTTATGACGGTGTCATGACCGTCTTATTTACAACCCGTCAAATAAAGTGTTGCCATGGTTTCCTATATAAAGTGTCAGCCTGTGTCAGAGGCCAGCAGAAGACTTTTAGCACTGGTCGACTCTCATCAGCTTGCTGAAAAAAATGTTGTTTCTCTTTGTTGCCATTAATACTAGGCTGGCATTGTTGTTTTAGGAAGCCCTTATTTTCTACAACTTCTACAAAGTTCATCAATTTGTGTAATTTTCAGCAGCTATTTCTGTACATTTCGGATGCTCCGTTGCCCAAACGCATCGAAACTGTAACCTGTGTTCACTGCTTAGCCATCATTCCCTGGAAAAAACACTAGACTGCTCAGTTTTTAATCCAGATTTCTTCCTGCGTGTTTTTGGCTTCTTGCTCCTCCAGCCGGCGTTGGCTTCCTCACCGTCTCCAGCGCCGTGACCATGTCGGCTCCCTTCTTCCTGGGCCGAGTCATAGACACCATCTACACGTCTGGCGCAGACACGGAGACGATGACGGCCTCTCTGACGTCCCTCTGCCTCATGCTGACCGGGGTTTTCCTGTGCGGCGGCGCGGCGAACGCTGCCAGAGTTTACCTCATGCAAGCGTCAGGTGAGTCGAGCGGCACATGAAGAATTCACTTTGAAGACGTCGGTCATTACTTAGAAACGGACAAACCTCTTAGGTACTCAGCGTTGTTTTACGTCGAGCAAGGCTGAAACAATTAATCGGATAAATTGATAATTGAAATAATTGTTTAGTAATTTAGTTAACTAAAGAACAACCCACTCAGAGCAGTAATTAAAATGAAACTGAAGGAAAAATAAATACAATTTGTATTTAAAAACGAAACATTTGTGTCTGTAAATAGGTTCAAATCCTCAAGTGGCAGTTTGAGCTTCGCTTGGTTCAACTTCTATAGATAAAATCTCCTGTTAGCACAGTTTTCAATCCAATTATTAATCAGTTAATCCAAATAATATCAATAGATCAGCTGATTCTGTACTGTTAAGTCGAGGGAAGAGCTGAGCTTTTCCCTTGTTGATGTTAATGAATCCTTTGCTACAAATAATCAAGCGTCCACTAAAGGAATGATACTCTATTTCATTTTAGGCAACAAGGTGTTTATTTGCATTTTAAAAAATAATTGTATTATCAGTTTGTTTCAATGTTTTAATGTATTTCTAATATCGTATAAAATAAGCCTCAAATAAAAAACCTGCAGTTTTTTTTAAATCTGTTTAATCAAGAAATCATCAAAATCATCTTTCCTCTCCTCTCTCCCCAGGCCAGCAGATAGTCCGTAATCTCCGAACCGCGGTTTTCTCCGCCGTCCTCAGGCAGGAAGTGGGTTTTTTTGACAAGAACAGGACCGGAGAGCTCATCAACAGGTTGTCGTCTGACACGTCAGTGGTGGGCCACTCGATCACGGACAACCTGTCAGATGGGCTGAGAGCCGTCGCTCAGGCAGCGGGAGGCGTCAGCATGATGGTAAGTCCTTTCTCAATCTGAACATACAGGCTGCAGCCACTTCAGGGCAGGAAAGACAGCAGTTTTAAGAATCTGAACGAAAGCTGTTAATGCCACAGAAGGTTTTTTTTAAATGTTAAAGCACGGGACCAATAATCCAAAATTCATACTTTTTTTTGTGTGTCTATTTTGGTCTGAACTTATTTTAAAAACCCAAGCACTTAAAAATAACCACCAAGCAATTTTTAACAATAAGTTAATGTTTTTTAGTGTCTGGAAAATGAGCTGTTCTGAAACCTCCAGATTGTTGAGTCAAATTCAACGGGCAACCCCAACTAAGCACAGCCCGTTACCCAGCAACCCCGACTGAGCCCAGCCCGTTACCCAGCAACCCCGACTGAGCCCAGCCCGTTACCTAGCAACCCAAGCCCAAGCAGAGTTCCATCATGTTTGGTCAACTGGTTTTACTAAAACAAGTGTTTTGCTGTTGACTTATCATCCGTTCTTGCTGGATTCTTGTTGGTTGTGCAGGATGCTCCACTTCTGCTTTTCCCCAGTATACTATAAGCCTGACAGGTCGCCAGACCTCAAAATCGAGTTCTGGCGACTAATCAAACTGAAATCTCTTATGTGAGAATGATTTTGTAATGAACATGTTTTGTGTGGCCCGTCGACGTATCCTAACCTGACCTGTTCGAGGAGGTAGAGAAACTTAACCTGGTGATATTTTGGATGGTATTTTGTGTAAACATCCCACATGTTCAGGTTGTGGTCATTCTGCTAATAGCAACATACTTAGCAAACTGAGCGTATTAATCGCTCTGTATTGGGAATAGTTTTTATTGTCTTGTCCTCTTCATTGTGTCCTTCCTGTAAAAGTGAAGTGAGTTTCAGTCAAGTTGCTAAAAATAGACTCTAGCAAGGTAAAGTGATTCACAGGAAAGCTAATTATACCTAAAAGGAAATGGATCGCTTCTGATTATTTCCTTTTGCTTCCTGCTCTGCCTGCTTTATATTTCTTTTATTTCTTTAATTCATTCCTTAAAACAACGTTTTCAAACTTGTTCTATTTTATTAAATTATTTGCTTTCTCTTTTTTCGCCTAAAAGAAAGTAAGTCAGTAAATAAAAGGTTTGCTCTCATGTTTTTTAATAACGAGGAAGTGAAAGGATTCCCTGAACTACTTATCAGTTCCTGCAATCAGAATGAGGAGATCGCTGATCTTTTTATTATTATTAGACCGTGAGCTTTAGACATCAACAGCTCTGTTGCTTCAATCCAGTTCAGCTTATTTAGATCCCACCAATTCACAGCTAATTTTCATAGTGTGACTCAATTTAACTGGCATTAATAATATGTTTTTGGATTTATTTACACCTGCTCCTCTGAAACGCGAGGAGTTGCTGGTCTGGTTTAGCTACTAGAGAGTTTTCTTTCTTTGAGAAAGTTATGCCTTGTCTGTGAGGACAAATGCATTTTTAATGATCAGTTTATTTCATTTAGCAAGCCTGAAAGAAACTAGTTTGGGTTGAAACCAACTCTATGAAATATATATATGAAAAATAAATAAATATACAATATCTATACAGAATCTATCTTTGTGTGTTCCTTATAAAAATCTTACCACAATATGCCTTTAATCAGTTTGTTGATGTCTTTATACTGCTGTTTTTGTTTGTTTTTCCATTAATTGCAGCTTTCTCGTGGTTTTCTTTCAGTTCTATGTGTCTCCCAGCCTTGCGAGTTTTGTTTTGATGATCGTTCCTCCCATCGCCGTTCTTGCTATCATCTATGGCCGATACCTTCGCTCCATCTCCAAACGAACACAAGACGCACTTGCACAAGCGACACAGGTACGCAGGCTAGCAGCAGGAAGTGGCTTCAAGTTGTTTCTTTTTACTTTAGATTAATTTGTTTTTATCCTCAGTGTTACGTCTTTCTTCTCTCTTATTTTAATGTGACCCTTTTCAAACCAGTGTTTGCTCAGCCCTCAGTTTGTATTGATGTGATTTAAAGCCCGCTCTGCCTGTTGTAACTTAATTAAAACTGGGGATAAAGTTTAATAAGCCCTAATAAAACTGTGCATGCAGCTGGCGGAGGAGCGGATCGGCAACATCCGGACTGTTCGGGCCTTTGGCAAGGAGCTGTCAGAGGTCGACAAGTACACACAGAAGACGGACCACGTCCTCAGCCTGGCCAGGAAGGAGGCCGTCATCCGAGCCGGGTTCTTTGGAGTGGTAAGTATGGCAACAGTCGTGACGCAAATCCACAGTTACAGCAGGAGGTATTGCACACAGGATTCTCTTCTCTTTTTACAGCGCTGAACCGCTGAATAATACTCTTCCATTACAGGGGGATTGTAAAGTAAAATTCAAATTTTGTACATTTTTATACTTCCATTTTAGTTTCTACTGCTTCTATAAGCAAACCAAGCACTTAAAAACAAAAAAACATCCAGTGGCTTTTTGGCAGGTTAATGTTTTTGGTGTCTGTAAAATGAACCGTTTTTGAAACCTCCTGATTGTTGAGTCATATTCAACGGGCTTTGTGCCGTTGCCTAGCAACCCTGGCTGAGCACAGGCCGTTACCTACCAACCCGAACTGAGTTCCATCACATTTGGTGAGCTGGTTTTACTGCTTTATGCGGTGTGCAATGGCTCCTGGAAAAAGACAGGTGTTTTGTTATTGACTTTACCATCCATAAACCAGTTGCATTGATTGTGTAGTAGGCCCCACTTTCTGCTTTTCAAATATATCCAGCTGTACAACTGCACATCTGTTTGCAGCCTTTTTTTTTTGTCTGAAGGTAAACATTGAGTTAGTTGTTGTGGCCAGCAGCAGTTTATTTGGATTTAGAGTTTAAAGGCTGTAGAAAAGCTCAAAATAGTCAGAACTAAGTAACTAAAATCTCGTTATCTAAGAATGATGTTTAAAAATGTTTTGTATAGACCATAGATCTATCCTAACCTGTTAAAGGAAGCATAATAGACCACCCTTTAAAAATATATATATAAAATTTACAAGTTTGACCAGTGTTTCCCAGCCCTGGTCCTCAAGGCTCCCCACTCTGCATGTTTTAGGTATTTTCTTGCTTCAGTCCAGCTGATTTCAATTGATGACTGATTAACAGACATTTGTTGAACTGCAATCAGTTGAATCAGGCACATTAAAGCAGGGAAACCTCTAAAACATGTAGGATAGTGTGCCTTGAGGACCAGGGTTGGGAAACACTGAGTTAGACAACAACCCATTCTCCAGTTGGATTTTATCTCTACTTGTGTATGTGTTTTTTTTGGTTTGTAAACTTTTATTAGTCGGTCGTATCAAGGGGAAGTTTTGTCATGGAGACTTTTAGCAAGTTCTCTTTGTGTAATCACTGTCAGTTGCACCAGATGCTGCTGTCATGAAGTAAACCGATGAATGTGTTTATGTCCCAGACTGGTCTGAGCGGTAACCTCATGATCCTGTCGGTGCTCTACAAAGGAGGCCTCCTGACGGCCAGTCAGCACATGACGGTGGGGGAGCTCTCCTCCTTCCTCATGTACACCTTCTGGGTGGGCATCAGCATCGCAGGTAACCCCATGACTGCTCTCTGATGTAGCATGTGTGACACACAGTGTTCGTGACTGATGGGGTGTGTGTGTGTGCAGGTCTAAGTTCGTTCTATTCAGAGCTGATGAAAGGTTTTGGAGCCGGAGCCAGACTCTGGGAGCTGCTGGACAGGAAGCCTGAGTTTCCTCTGAATGGTTTGTAAACATAGAGATTGTTCTTCTCTTATCCTTTAGCAGAGCTGGGCAGAGTAGCCAACTAACAGTAGCACTGCTTCAGCATATTTTACTCAAGTAAACGTAAACAGCAGCCGTCCAAGAAATTACTCAAGTAACAGTAAAAGGGTATTTGATAAAAAGTCTACTCTAGATAAATTATTAATCATTTCATATCTAAAAATTACATCATCAGACAGACCAAAATAAATTTAAGTTAAAATTTCTGTATTTTAAAGAACCAAAGTGACAATAATTCTTAATTTAAGTTTCTTTTAATATAAAACGTATGAAACTGCAGGTGTGTGTCTGTGTCTGGTGAGTTTTTGGTTAAAACAAGTTTGTTTTTAATTCTGTGGTTAAAAACACAAATATTTCAAAGTAAAATTACTCAAGTAAAAGTAAAAAGTGCAGCATAGCAAAAATACTCCTAAAAGTAAGTTGTTTTTGTTTGTTTGTTTTTTCAAAAACAGTTACTCAAGTAAATGTATTTGAGTAAATATAACTACTTACTACCCTGCTCTGTCCATTAGTGATTTTTATGTCTGTTTTGGCTCCTACAATTAGCAACCTGAATGTTAAAAATTAGACTATAACATGACATGTCTTGAAAAAGTATCTAAATCCCTTCAAGTACACTAAACTACACGCCACATTAAAAAGAAAAGTGTAGCCTTTTTATGTTTGTCTCAGGTCCAGTAGGTTGACTTCACCACAGACACATTCAGGTTCACTGTGTTTATTGTAACTAGAGAGTGGTTAACATCAGTCCAGCAGCTTCTGCTCCTATACATGCAATAAAATACAATAAATAACCCTAAAGAAACTACAGGGCAATGGCTACTAATGAGCAGTTAGCAGCAGCTAACAGTTGTCAGATTAAACATAGCTAAAAAGCACAACATCAATGATAACCACACTTAAAAATCAGTATAAAACACGGAAAAATTACCCTGCATATAAGTACATTTGTCTAGATATATGTTAAAATAGAATACTTGTAAAGAAAACACAGAGCTGATCCCAATACATACCACAGGTACAAACAGCAACAGGAAAAAAGGGGGCGGAGCCGTCAGTTACTGGTCGCTATGGTAACCACCAACTGCCAAGAGACAGAACTAAAAGCTCCAATAAATGTCCGGAGAAACAACTAAACTAAATGAACTGGAAGAATAAATAAACACATTTTAACAAACTTGACAGCTATGATACTGGTAAAGTAAAACTGTTTTATTAAGTTTTAATGTGTTAGACCAGTTGACTGCAAACTGGACCGTTTTTGCCCTCGGTCCAGTTAAGCAATGTTACATCACTGTTTGTTACCACCATTTTTATTTATGTTTCTAGGCTTTAAGATAAAGAAAACAAAAGGAGGGTTTATACATTTTCTTCAATGGGATGTTGATATTTATTTACAAATGAATTTAAACAATAAAAAACAAGGTCCAAATAAATAAGTTTCCTTTCTTTTCTAACTTCTACTTCACCTGACTTTGTGTTTGTCCATGCATAGCAAAACAATCTCAATAAAGTTTTTGAAGGTAGTTTTTATAATGTGAAATTTTTTTTAAAGAATTCAAAGAGTATGAATACTTCTTCAAGGTATAAGGTAATCATATCACTAGGATTATACCATACTGTTTGTTTAGTTTGTGTTAAACAAAAACTATTGTGCTTTTTGGCTAAAAACAACATCTTCTCCATTACTTTGCTTTTCTTTTAACAATATTTCAGAGGATGTGTTTTTATTTACTCCACTCATTTACAGAGGGACGGACCCTTTCTCCAGATCAGCTGAAAGGCCAGCTGGAGTTCTCCGATGTCTCTTTTTCCTACCCGACACGGAAGGACGCTCCTATTTTCCAGAATCTGAACCTCCTGGTCCCGGCGGGAACCATCATGGCCGTGGTGGGGCCCAGTGGCTCGGGGAAGTCCTCCCTGGTGTCTCTGCTGCTCAGGCTGTATGACCCAGATGCTGGTAAGAGTAAATAAATGTCCATTTGTTGTCTTTTCCTGCTCATCTTTCAAGGTTGGCGACAAAGCATTAAGAATAATTTAGGGCGCTCAGTTAATCCAACATTTATGTTTCTGGACTTTGGCGAAAATATATGCTCATGAAGAATCTGCTAGAAAGACTCCAGGCTGGTTTTAAACCAATTACCTTAATGTCACGAGGCAAAAGTGCAAACTACAGCTTTACTGTTCAGCTTAGGGCTGTGCGACGTAAAAATAAAAACTGATATATTTCACACCAGATCAGATTGTTTTTTTTATTTAAATGTTTTGTTTTCGCTCTTCTTTTTAGAAAGAAATTACAAATTACTTGTAAAAACGGTTAATATTTCAGTCATCTCTTTGTTGAGCTGTACGAAAATTCTTGTTAAATTACTACAGTCATAATATTGGCACAGTAAAGATGTAATTTTACCAGAAAGAAACATCTTAAAATTACGAGAAAAACTTTCAATGAAAAAAAAAAAAAGACTAAATTCAAAGTCCAAATGAATAAACGCTGTTAAAAAAACACGCTTGTGGCAGACATTGAGAAATATTTATTTCTGGAAATCCATATTTTCCAGAAATTAAATTGTCACAAGCCAAAAATTTGATTAATTGATCAAATCGATTTAGCAGCACTAGTGCAGCCTGTGAATGAATGTCCATTAACTTCTGCCAAGTTAATGGACATTTCAGCATCTTATGAAACATCTCCCTCCTCCAGGCACCATTACCATAGACGGTCATGACATCAGGGATCTGAATCCCTACTGGCTCAGGAATCACATTGGGACTGTCAGCCAGGTAACTAAAGACCAGACCAGAAAGCAGCTTAAAGGATTCAGGCTTTAAAGGAGAATACAGTAGTGACTGTGTTTTGTCTCTTCCAGGAGCCAGTTTTGTTTTCCTGCTCCATCAGAGATAACATTGCATACGGCGCCGTCGACCCGGACGCTGTGAACGTTCAGGACATCCACAGCGCCGCCAGAGTGGCCAACGCCTATGACTTCATCCAGAGCTTTCCCAAAGGCTTTGACACAGTGGTGGGGGAGAAAGGAGTGCTGCTGTCAGGTGAGGAACTGGAGCAGCAATAGGATGGATTAAGAGCCACGCTTTAAAGGGGACTTTTTACGCAAAATTCACATTTTGCACATTTTTGTGCTTCCAGTTGGGTCTCAACTGCTTCTAAAAACAAACCAAGCACTTAACAAAACCATCCAGCCATTTTTGGTAATGAGTTGATGTTTTTTTGGTGTGTGGAAAATGAGCCATTTCAAAACCTCCAGATTGTTAAAGGGGCAGTATTATGTATCTTCCAGCTATATAGTGCCATTTTATAGCACAATCTTAGGTTGTTATAAAAATGGTATATATATCAAATATGACTTAAAAGAAATTTACTTTTGTAATTTAGCACTTTGAAATTGGGCCACTGTCTCTTTAAAAACTCTTGATTTTGTGAAACTCCGCCTTGTTCAGGAAGTGATCACAAAATCGCTCCTCAGTTAACCCTTTAACATTTTGCTAGCATTGCAGTGAGAAGTGGCTCATATAATGGGTTCAGCTGAATGGTTGCCATGGCAGATTAAAGTATTTAATCTCCATGCATTAATGAATGCATTAATGCATTCATTAATGCATTAATGCATCAAGGCAGCGCTCAAGGTATGCTTTTGATCAATCAATCAATCAAATTTTATTTGTATGGCACATTTCAGCAAAAAAGGCATTTTGCTGAAATGTGCTTGACATCATAAAAATAATGGAATAACATGATGGAAAGCTCAAACAAAGTCACTTTCACGTAATACCGCCCCTTTAAGCCACTTTCCACAGCACTGCATTGTTACCTAGCAACCCCAGCCTAGCACAGGCCCATTACCTAGCAACCCCAGCGGAACTCCTGCATGTGTGGTCATCTGGTTTTTAAAATGGCTTCTGGAAAAGATTAGCTGGGGATATTTTTCTAGTGGAAACAGCAGCGACATTAAAGCTGCCGCTGCTAGCATGCAGCTTTTACTCACGATTGATCTGTGTCTGGATCTCAGGTGGTCAGAAGCAGAGGATAGCCATCGCCAGAGCTCTGCTCAAGGTAACCACAACCACACGTTTTCTGTTGTTTTCAATGCATAAGATATATATTTACCTTTTTGTTTCTGTACATAATAAGGAATAGAGGTGTAAGGAAGATTAAAGTACAAGAAACAGTACAAAAGTATCTAATTGATCACTGTAAATGGGCATAAATTACAAATTGGTAGAGAAATTATTCCTAAAAAACATGAATTTGTCATTTTAATGTTACTTTTTTTCAGAACCCAAAGATCCTGCTGTTAGACGAGGCCACCAGGTGAGACTGACTGAGTTTGCTTTCAGTACTTTGACTGTGGTGGCTTTTACCTGACACCTTCTGGAAGCAAACTTCTGTTCACAAAAACTTTTCATTTCATCTTTACTTCAGTGCTCTGGATGCTGAGAACGAGTTTCTTGTTCAGGAGGCTTTGGAGCGGCTCATGGAAGGTAGACCATTCATTTAGTCGTTACAGCTTCACATGGTTAATCACACTTAGGACTGAAACAATTAATCGCGTTGAATTGGGTATTGAAACAATAAACTAATTTAGTAACTGCTTTTGTCATTAACTGGATATTCAGACTCTAAAACTTGCAATTTGCTGAAAGAGCAACATACTCAGAGCAGTAATTAAGCCAAATTTGATTAATCGATTAAGCATCAGAATAATCAACAATTAACTGATTAATATCATGATTAGTAAGGTATAAATCATTAACTCTAAAATGTGCTACTTGCTTAAATGGCAAATTTTGGAGATTAATTTGGCGAATAATCAATTATCAAAATATAATAATAATTTTAGAGTCATTGATTGTCAGAATAACTGATTAATTGTCAGAATATACAAATAATGTTAGAGTAATTAATTAATCGTCAGAATAATCATCAGAATATGCTAATAATGTTAGCATAATTGATTGTCAGAATAATCAATTAATCGTAAAAATAATTGAATAATCGTCAGAATAATTGATTATTCGTTAGACTAATTGATTAATCAACAACTAAAATAATCGTTAGATGCAGCCCTAATCCCTCTCTTGATGAACAGGGAGGACGGTGATGGTCATCGCTCACCGCCTGTCCACCATCAAGAACGCCGACTCCGTCGCCGTCCTGGACCAGCAGCGGGTGGTCGAGTGCGGCCAGCCCACGCAGCTGCTGGGAAACAGGCAGGGACTGTTCAGGAAACTGATGGAGAAGCAGGCGTTTCTCCAGGAAGAACAGCAGCGAGCGCTTCTCTGAGGCGAGAATCAAATATGAATATGCAGTTTGAGAACAGATTTCCTGAGACTGGATCACATTTGGACTGAAGCCTGGAATCACTTATTCCTGGACACCGATTGAATCTGAGTAAGATCTGAGGACAAACTCTTTACTCGCTGGATGTTTGATTTCTAAATCAAACCCTCCCACTTGCTATGAAACACTTTGTGTAATCACTTTATACAAATCAGCCAAAAACACTGCTAAATGTATATTTATGTATTGGTGTCTGTATATCAGATTATTTTAAAACTTGAAGCTTTTTACTGCTCTGTTTAGGGCCTAAATAAATACAAGCAGCTATTTGTGGTTTTTACACAGTACTGAAGACGTTACTGACCAACGTGTGCTCATTTGTTTGGAAGGGTTTGGTCTATAAATTGTTTTCTTTGTAAAATTGTCGTTCTTCAACTTCTCCATTTACAGTTATTGACATTTAGTTTGAAATGGCTGCTATAAAGCTGCTCAACTTGACCGTTTTTATGAAAACGGGTCAAGTCTCCAAACCATCGTCAGAATCAGACGCCGTCCGACTTAAAGCTGCAGAATGTAACTTTTATAAAGAATATATTTCTTAACATATTTGTTGAAACTGTTGCTATTTCAGCAGTTTAATATGAGACAGATAATCTGTGAATATAACTGAGCTCTCTGCCTTCTCCCAGTGGTAACTAGAAACAACCAATCAGAGCCAGGAGGCGGGTCTTAGCGTTGTCAATCACCCTCTGTGTGGTGCTGGCATGGTCTGTCGTGAATGCTCGGGCTAATTAGCATGACCACTGATGACGGTAGATAAACAGTTTTCTGTAACAGTGAGGTGTTTATTTTCCGTTGGCACATTTAGCAGCAATTACATGAGATTGATTGACAGCGCTAAAACATGTCTTCTGCCTCTGGTTGGCTGTTTTTGGTGGGGGAGCAGTGCATTTCTTCAGACAGTAATAGTAGCTCAGGGAGAGATTGACTTATTTTTTAAATAAAAGTTAGATACTGTAGCTTAAAGGTTTTCTGTTGCAAATTAGAGAATAGATGTATAACAACTGTAAGTCTCTCAGAGATGTAAATATCTCATCATGAAAGCCTTTAATTCTTTAGAAACATGTCAAAAACCACTGAACTGTTCACTGCAAGCTAAATATTACAGCTGGTAAAGAAATCCAGACTCAGAAGGATTAATTCTCTTCATGAAACATTTAAAAAGTCTGGATTAAATCCCTTCTTTTTTGCAATATCTGGCTTTTAAATAAAAACCTAATTGGAAGCAACAAACATTTTTATTCCTTCCCCCCATAAGATAGTACCCCCTATAAAAATATAGCCTCTAGTATATATATTTATAGTTTACTTACAAAGAAGGACAAAAAGATGTGCACCTTTGATGCAAGTGCTGCCATGACAGAACCGCTGTGGTCCTTCGTTACTGAATGACGTTCTTTTAATATAAAAGTATTTTTTTAATTTGAGTTCATAGGAGAGATTGACATGGAAACTTGAGAACAAATCCAGCGCTGAACTGTCACTAAATCTTCATTTTGTGTCTTAGTTTGTGGTTTTGTAAATGTGTAGTTATGAAATATTTATTAATTTAAGTTTGCAGATTGTTTGGCTGCAGAAAATGAGTCCAGTTTGTTTTTTATTCATCGTTTTGTGGTTTGTTTTACCCTGTTTCAATTTAAAAGTGTCTTGTTTTAGCCTCTATTCAGATTACAGTTTTCCATCGTTGTGCTTATTAATCTTTTCACTTTTTGTTTTTAGTTTTCTGTTTGGTCTTTTTTGTGTTTGGTGAATGTTTAAAAAGAAAGAAATGAAATCAAGTTTATCTGATTCACTTCAGGTTGGATTAAATTATCAAATTGATTTGTTTGTCAATGTAGGATCAATGTCTGTCCCAGGAAGTACAGATGTGTTCATTTTATAAAATTGTAAAGGTTTTAATATGAAGCTGTATAAATATAACCTACATTTTATCCATATTTTATAAAGTATTATTTCTGAAAATAAATAAAGTGGAATATTCATTTTTAGTTCTTTGCTTTGTGTGTTTTATATTTGTTTTTTTTAGGCCCAGTATGTTAAAGTAGTTACCTTCCTTCTGCACTTTTAATTTCTATAAAACAAAAACAGAAGACCAAGAGGAGAAGTTTGGGGAATTCCTCAACCGGCCACCAGATGGCGCCACTTTCAGCCCGGAGCTGCAGTCTGAGATGAGAAGCACAAGATGAACTCAGCTCTGAACAGATTGTTGACAGATCTGTAATATTCTCTGCAAATGTATTTTGGATGTTGTTATCTGGACCTGAACCGAAGCTTGTTAAAAACCCAACATGTTTATGCAAAATCTAGTGATTGTAATTATTCTTTGTTTTTTGTGTTTTTTACATTTTGTCAGGTTACAACCACAACATTATTATTATTAGTAGTAATATTAGTAATATTAGTATTATTTTATTATTATTATTTTCTAAATAATAATCTCTTGCACAGTAATTGTGAGGAAGAACGACATCGTTTTTTTTTTTTATAGTTTTCTACATGTAAAGATCACAAAATGAGAACAACTATCAGTAACTATCTTAATATATACAGCTTTTTCTTATGGAGGAGTGGAAGGAATAAGGGAGTTTTCTGTTTACAACAAATTATGTTGTTACATCTCTCAGTAAGCAAAGTGTCAGATGAAACTACAATTGAATTTTCTGAGTGAAAACCTCCTGGTTATTCCACCAAATATTAACATTTCTGAACTCTTCCTGAGTTAAAAGATTGATATTGTTTCTAAATTAATATGATCTTGTTTTCTTTGCATTATTTGAGGTCTGAAAGCTCTGTATCTTTTTGTTATTTTACCCATTTCTCATTTTATGCCAATAAATGCTACATTTTTGCTTGCAATTTGAGACATGTTAGTAGTTCTTAGAATAAAAGAACTACATTTTACTCAAACCTTTTTTTCCTATAAAAACTAAAACCAGAGAAACTGATCATTTTAAGTGGTTTCTTAATTGTTCCAGAGCTGTATATAAATATCAACCCACAGTCTGTGGGTAAACAGACACAGTTTCTGATTCTAAATTTATAAAATAAAATCAGATTTTTAGCATAATCAGAGAGTCATTCAGGCAAATTCCTGAAGATATTCCTGTCCAAGTCTCTCGGCAATAAAAGTCAAAGATTTACGCCTCAAAAAATACATTTCTCTTTAAAAAAAAAAAGGAAAGAAAATCAGAAGAATCCACAGAAGATGCTTTGCTGCACAGAGAACCGGTTTGATCTTTCTAATCTCTCTCTCCAGGGTCCGACCAGAAACCTTCAGTTAAACCTATGAGGACCTGAACAGGAAGTCAGAAACCAAACATGCTTTTAAAAAAAAATCACTTTGCATCAGCGATCCTGAAAATCTCTGCCCCGTCCTCCTTAAAGCGACGTAAATCTGCTGCCCTCCGTCGCTCAGACTGAGCTCATGCTCTCCGCCACCTGCTGCGCACACTCCTCCACCTTCCTCTGTCTCCGCAGAGCGCCTCGCTCTCTTCCTCCCCCACCGCGGCCCCTGTGACCTCCGCCCTCCCCTTCGCCGTGACTCCTTCCCCGACAACTGCCAGCCCCTTTACATTTTAGGCGTTTCTCTGGCCCTCGGGTTCAGAATGGCTCACAACAAGTGCATAAAAGTAGCTCAGCCTGGCTCTTGCTCTGCAGCCTCTGAGCTCCCCCCCACCCCCACGCGCAAACACACATTTCCTAATCCATGCAGTGCAAAGGAGGCCTCACCCATTTAGCTCCCATCCACCAGCATTTAGAGGGTTTATCACCTCCTCCTGCTGCCGGGATTAGAAACCTTACACTGCAAAAACACAAAACATCACCAAGTATTGGTTAATATCTTTGTACACTTTAAATAACACAAAATTAGCTTATAAGTAACTTTTCATCAAGTAAAATTTCACTAAATAATTGTTGAATACAGATAAAACGAACAAATTTCACTTGCAGTGAAACATTATTCCTGTTTAAGTGAGAAATGTGTTAGTAATAATACTTTTTACATCTGAATCCAAGAGTTACTGACTTAAAACAACCTGATTTATTGTGCTGAATTGTGTTTTGTCTTAATTCAAATGGACTGAAATATTAGCTCTAGAAACTTTTGGAAAATGTTTTGTTTGTTTTTGCAGGGTAGAGATTTCTTCTGTTTGTGCTTCTTTGTCACATTTTGACTTTATGAGTCAAAGTTAACATCAGACCAACCTGCTCTTCTTAAATCACAAATTAAGTTTGGTTTATCACTTTTTAAAAAAGTTAAGCTCAATTTCACAAACCAGAAGCAGAACAGAACCTGTCTGACTGCACGAAGTAGGCTGAGAGATCTTAAAGAAATCCAAGAACATTCCTGAAAAGGATCACGGTGTCATTTACTTTGACTTAACTTGTATTGATTATTTCAGTGGCACTTCCTGGTTACGAAGAGGTAAAATAACAATAAAAATCCACAAATGGAGAAAACACAAAGCAGTAATAAAACTTTCCAACCAAAATTACTCCAAGAGCCAATTGATGCGACATCCACTGAATCCCAAAAGAGCAAAGGTCAAAGTTTAACTTGAACCTCCCCAAAGGTCAACATTTAGGATTTAATAATAGGAAAGAAACTGGGCATTCTGTGCAAAAATCACAGGAAAACAATGCCTCATCTTAAGTATACACACAAAAAATGCCTTGATTACCCCAAAGACTCATGGGAAATATTTTGTTGATCTGATGAGAAACTAGTGGAAACTTCTGGAAGGTTTGTTTTGTCAATGGGAGATCAAGAGCAACGGGGAGATAACATGAGCATCCCTGGACGGTAACACCAACGAGAATGAAGATTTTCGAATGGTTTAGTCAAAGTACAACCCTAAATCTAAGTTAAATGCAAAGGCATACACAATCCAAGAATTTTAAAAGTAAAGATCGACTGATGAGTCCAGCTGTCTTTAGATTTTCCGGTTGAGTTTCCCAAATAACATCCATCCTATGGAATAGTTTAGCTTTTGTGCAAAGGTTGAAACTGAGCTGATTTACATTCCTCTGATTAGGTAGATGTAGATTAATGTGCACCGTCCGAATCGAATGATTAGGACTGATTTATTGTGTTGTCCTAATCAAATGCCTTAAATGAAATTAAAATGAAGCAATATTCCCATCCTGCTCCTCTCTGAACACTGAGCCATCTTCAACACACTAACAAGCATGTGCGCACATGTACACAGTCTCCACATTTGTCTCTCTCTCTCACTCACACACACACACACACACTCACACACACACCAGCACCACCTCCACCTCCTCCAGCAGAGTTATAATTATTCCGGCTGCTGCTGCAGTGACAGAGCAGAGTACAGGCTCTGCAGGAGGATAAGGTTTCAGCTCACACTGAGCCATGTGCTCTGCAGAAAGAGTTAAAAAACGAATTAATTCAGAGGATAAAATGCATGTGAATGCAGGTGGGATGTGTGTGATTCGCTCTGCAGAAGGAAATCAGTGCATGGTGAGAGAGTGAGAGGCTTGGATTGTCTTATAAAGCCTGACGGAGTTTAATTCGTTACATTTCATGATTGGAAACGTAAGGAAACCCCTAAAAGTTTTCATCCAGTTGATTCCATGAGTCCATCGGCCTCGGCTGGACCGTCCCGGCTCCGCGCTCTGCGGCCTAAATCGGTTCACATGAGGGAAGCGTTTTTCCCATTTTAAGGCCGGATGAGGCCTACTAGCAGCAAATCTATAACCCTGCTTGGCAGCAACTGGCATCTCCCATAGAAACCCCCCGGCGGCCCGCGGCGGCTCCTTATACGGCCGTCTAGGTGGGTCTGCGGGGCTCGAAGGGAGGTCAGAGCGACAGGCCCATACATGGAGCGCCCGCTCTGCTCGCTGGGGGCGCACAACGTCACTCTGGACCCCCATCAATGAGAGCCACCCCACCAGAACCCCTCTGCCCCCGCGAACACACCCACCCACCCACTCCCGCCGCCGGTGCCGGGCAGCATCCTAATATGGCCGAGGGCCGGGATGGGGGCCAGTGCTGAGCTTTGTGAATGGTGGACGGCCGGTATAAAAGGCGGACGGGCAGCGGCCAGGACTCCAGCTGGTTCAGCAGCAGCACTGGTTGGGTCGTTCTCTCCGAGCCGCAGACAAACACCTAAGGTAAGACTCCTGCGAGGATCGGCCGCCTTCCGAAGCTTCTTGTCCCGGTTGGAGCCGCAGACTGTAGGCCTTTGGGAACCGGCGGAGCGTCAGGGGAAGATGTAGGACCAGATAGTTTGTAAAAATACACACGATGAGGAGGAAATAGTTACAGAATGTGAAACTGTGAGATAAATAATAATTGGCATTGATTAAGCGCAAAATTACTGTTGGCCTCACCTGTTTCCTCGCTGTATTTGCCTTAAATTTTGTGGAAGAAAATGAAGCCAAAATCTAAATTTTGGCTTCATTTTTGGGCAAATTTTGATTAAAAAGTCCTCAAATAATTTTTAAATCAAACAAACAGCGTACTTTGTTGTATGTTTCCTCAGTCAGGGAACAGGTAAGCCAAATTTTGATTTAAAAATTCCTCAAAATTAAAGGTAAAATTGATGATAAAATGATGTTTTAGTTACATAATAAAACATCCACAATCTTTTTTTTGTCTAAAATCAAAAAGTCAAATTTACAATTCAGTTTTTGTTCATTAAATCCAAACAAATAGTGTTTAAACTTTCCATTCAAAGCCTTTTGTAAATGGCATCAAGATCCCAATTCTCGTGATCCTTAGAGTCATTTTTAATCATTTAGTTTTACGTTGTTTTAATTGGAGAAAAACTGCGGATTTATTAAAGGCCGCGTGCGGATTTAATCCATATATTCCCGCACGGTGACGCGGCTCGATGCGCTCTGATCTTCCCGTTTCTCTCCTGGGTGACAGAAGCCAACATGTGTGACGACGATGAGACTACCGCCCTCGTGTGCGACAACGGCTCCGGCCTGGTGAAGGCTGGCTTCGCCGGAGACGACGCCCCCAGGGCCGTGTTCCCCTCCATCGTCGGCCGCCCCCGTCACCAGGTAACCAACGAAGAAGAAAAGCCTCCAAATTATTAGACTTTCATACAAACTAGAAG
Organism: Poeciliopsis retropinna; assembly: GCA_010277075.1. Taxonomy (NCBI): domain Eukaryota; kingdom Metazoa; phylum Chordata; class Actinopteri; order Cyprinodontiformes; family Poeciliidae; genus Poeciliopsis; species Poeciliopsis retropinna. The sequence goes on from VMRM01000006.1 coordinate 11,653,355, forward strand.
TAGCAAATGTGACACTTGAGCCTGTTGTCTACAGGAAAATCAGAGATATTAGTAAATATTTGAATGCATAGCATAATGTTTAAGTTTAGTTTCTCAGTCACTGAGACTAAATCTGTCACTTGTGCTGTCTTTGTGACGCACGCAGTTGTTTGGGACATTTACGCAATGTGAAGCCAGTCTGGCTGCACAAAGGTCGTTTCTCTGCGCGCACCCCCATGGATAACCTTCTCCCTCCCTCCTCCTCCAGGGTGTCATGGTCGGTATGGGTCAGAAGGACTCCTACGTCGGCGACGAGGCCCAGAGCAAGAGGGGTATCCTGACTCTGAAGTACCCCATCGAGCACGGCATCATCACCAACTGGGACGACATGGAGAAGATCTGGCACCACACCTTCTACAACGAGCTGAGAGTGGCCCCCGAGGAGCACCCAACTCTGCTCACTGAGGCCCCCCTGAACCCCAAGGCCAACAGGGAGAAGATGACCCAGATCATGTTTGAGACCTTCAACGTCCCCGCCATGTATGTGGCCATCCAGGCTGTGCTGTCCCTGTACGCTTCCGGCCGTACCACTGGTGAGAACCACGACTAAAAACAAATACCCACACAAATTACCTGAAGAGTTTTCAGACGGGAAAACTTCACGCGCGACATTTCTTGGAATGTTTACGCACATACTTTAGTCACATCACGATTAATAGTTTTAAGATTCTTTTCGGGATTTTTCCGCAGCGACTCCTCACAAAGATCCGTTCAGTTTACCTGGATGTTTTTCCAAATTGGATAACTTTACGCACTTTTCTTTGAATATTTATGCACATACTGCAGTCGCATCCCGTCACATCGTGTTTAATTGTTTTAATATTATCTTTTAAGTCTCATCTTCTTGCAACAACTCAGAAGCAGCTACTCACAAAGGTCTGCTGAATTTACGCTAATATTTTTTCAGATTGGATAACTTTACGCACAATATTTTCTTGAATATTTACGCACAGACTTTAGTCGAATCCCTTCTACAGTTTAAAAAAATTTTTTTAGATCACTGGGGATTTTCTTCGCTGCGATTCCTCGAAAAGAAACTCACAATTTTCCTGAATATTTTTCAGATTGGATAACTTTACGCGCAACATTCCCTTGAATATTTACGCACCGACATTAGTCGTAACACATCACATTATGTTGAATAGTTTTAAGATATTTTTAGGATCATTCAAGACTTTCTCCGCTCCAACTCCTCACAAAGATACACACAAATTACCTGTGTATTTTTTTTTTCAGATTAGCCAGTTTTACGCACAGCCTTGACGCACAGAATGTATTTTAAAATTTATGCACATACCGTCACATCGTGTTATGTAGTTTGGGGAAGTTTTTTTTTTTTTTTTTTTTTTTACTCGAGCTTTACTAAACTCACCCTCTTGCCTCCTCTCAGGTATCGTGCTGGATGCTGGTGATGGTGTGACCCACAACGTCCCAGTCTATGAGGGTTACGCCCTGCCCCACGCCATCATGCGTCTGGACCTGGCTGGTCGTGATCTGACCGACTACCTGATGAAGATCCTGACTGAGCGTGGCTACTCTTTCGTGACCACCGGTGAGGGACTCGCTTTAGCGCACGTTTATTGACAGCCGCCGCTCCTTTGCTCTCTGAATAACAACTCATGGTTCTTCCTCCCTGTAGCTGAGCGTGAGATCGTGCGCGACATCAAGGAGAAGCTGTGCTACGTGGCCCTGGACTTCGAGAACGAGATGGCCACCGCTGCCTCCTCCTCCTCCCTGGAGAAGAGCTACGAGCTTCCCGACGGTCAGGTCATCACCATCGGTAACGAGAGGTTCCGTTGCCCCGAGACCCTCTTCCAGCCTTCCTTCATCGGTAAATATTCTTCTTCTTCTTTGTCTTAAAATGGCAACCGCGATTCCACGTTAGTCCTCCTAACACTTGCGCTCTCACCTGACCAGGAATGGAGTCCGCTGGCATCCATGAGACTGCCTACAACAGCATCATGAAGTGCGATATTGACATCCGTAAGGATCTGTACGCCAACAATGTGCTCTCCGGTGGTACCACCATGTACCCTGGTATTGCTGACCGCATGCAGAAGGAGATCACTGCCCTGGCCCCCAGCACCATGAAGATCAAGGTAAACAACAAACCAGATCACAACTTTTCTTTTTTTTTTTTTTTACGCACAAATTTCAGCTTCTCGACTGATTCTCACTAAACTTCCTTCCTCTCTCCAGATCATTGCTCCTCCCGAGAGGAAGTACTCCGTCTGGATCGGTGGCTCCATCCTGGCTTCCCTGTCCACCTTCCAGCAGATGTGGATCTCCAAGCAGGAGTACGACGAGGCCGGCCCCAGCATTGTCCACAGGAAGTGCTTCTAAATCCTCCATCTTCTTCTTCTCCGCCACCACCGGCAGCCGGGAGAACGAGCGAGGAGGAAGGAAGAGCTCTGCGGCACAGCAACACTCTGCTGCTGTCAATGGACTGGCTGTCTGCGCCGTTGACATCCATATGCAATTTATATTGGTTTAAAATCTGCATATTTCAAAGCTGTTTGTTGTCTGTGTTGCACGGAGAAAGGCTGTGAAAACAACCACTGAACCATGCATACACCAAAAAAAACTTTAATAAAAAAAAGAAATAACAACGACATGTTGCCCAACACATGTGAATGTAAGTGTATATACATATTGATAATTTATTAAAGTCCATTATTTGGTATTTTTGCCCCTGGCCTTGGTTTTCTCTTAAAGGGGAGGGTGGAAAAACTAAAAGTGCAGCAAAAATGAATCAAAGCTCCTGGTTTCCTTTAACAACGGCCTAAAATTAAACCAAGAACATTTGGAGCATTTGGTGAGACTGACACAAAAAGATAATGTGACTTTTCCGTTTTTAAAAAGAAATCCTGAGCTTAAATTCAGCTCTTAACATGCAAAAGATACTATCATAAATCTTGACTGTATGTAACTCATAAATTGTCACTTCCCTCTCTCAAAAACAGGATAAATTTTCTTCATTTTTCACATCTTTAATGGCAGTTTCAGCGATCAAAAGCTCACTTTCTCTTTTTTCCTCTCTAATATGTCTGTAAATTTGATTTTCTTTCCTGTGGTGGAAGTGGGTTTTATCACAACCTGAGAGAATCAAACGTCAATCTGATCAATAACAAATGAATCAATTCCTCCACATGACTCTTGAACACAAAAATAACTACATAAGCGAGATGCAGCATAAAACATAAAAAAGGTCTTCCAATTCAATTCTCACCAGAACCAATAACCATGAATTTGCTGAATGTTTATTTATTTTATTACATTTTATGTGTTGTTTTTGGAGGTTTATATTGATTATTACCTGAACTTTGCAATGTCAAAAATTAGCATTTTTGTTGATAAATTATGAGTATTCTCAGTTTTAACCTCATATAAATAAGAAATTATTTTTTCCCCTCAAAAATAACAATATCTGGTGTCCCTATAAGTCAGAATTCCTAATTGAAAACTTAAAAAAAATCAATATTAGCACATAGTGATAGAAAATATCAAGATATTAATATAATTTAAAATGATGAATTTCTCAGATTTTACTCTTTATAGCTATATGTTTGAGTAAAATGAACTATAAACTACTGACAACGTGTCTCTGAAATTCAAAGCTAAAGTTTAGTTTTTATTTGCAGAAAATGAGAAATGGTGAAATTCAAAACGATGGAGCGCTTTCAGACCTCAAACAATATAAATAAAACAAGTTCGTGTTCATTTAGAAACAACAATATTAATGTTTTAACTCAGGAAGAGTTCAGAGATCAATATTTGGTGGAAAAAAACAGAAGGTTTTCTGTGGGGCTCAGTGCGGTGGGCTCTTAGTTTATTCCAGAGCCGCACATTTTTACTTTTCTTCATGAATGTCAGACGAAAACATTCATAAAAAGCAAGAACAATTTGAGATACGACTGCCAAAAATATGCAAAAAATAAATAAATAAAAAATAGTAGAGTTAATGACTTAGTTGTGAACTCCACATGTCAGATGGAGAGACGGATGTGTGGGATGAAGGTGCGTCACGTCATCATCAGTTCTGATTGGCGGACTCCTCGGCCACAAAACCGGGAACATCTTCAACACGCACATTCAGAATAGCACTTGGCAGGAATGCGCAAAGGCAACAGGCGCAACAGGAGCGGCTCTGCTGTTACAGCTGACCCGGATCAGTAGCGCTGGGACACCGGACACCCGCTCCGGAATGCCGTTGAGCCGCCACATGCGCCGCCCTGGCCCCCGGACCATTTTTAGTAGAAAGCATACTGTGTTCAGAGGGACCCTCTGCCTTATATGAATATGAGCTCAGCAGGTAATCCGAGAGGCGCAGAGGACCCAGAAAATTACTCTAGTAAGAGTAACTTAATGTTTACAAATGACCCGGAGCAAAATATAAAGTTATGCGGGAATTTGGGGATATTAAAGATCAAATTTATTCATATAAGTAACATAATTACAAAAGATAACAAAATCAATATTTTCTTCAATATTGAACTTCTAAAAATGTTAAAAACTGCAGGTGTGTGTGTCTGTATCTGGTGAATTTTTTGGTTAAAACATGTTTGTTTTTCATTCAGTGGGTGGAAAATACAGAAACTTTACTCAAGGAAGAGTAAAAATACTTCAGAATAAAATTACTCAAGTAAAAGTAAAAAACTACGGCGTAGTAAAAGTACTCCTAAAAGTAAATCTAATCCAAAACGTTACTCAAGTAAATGTAACTGAGTAAATGTAACTAGTTACTACCAGGCTCCGATAAAACAACATGAGGTTAATCATCTCTGCGTCGCTCTGACAGATGCAGCTTATATAAAAATGCTTTCTTAAAGTCACAGGAGACAAAGAAAAAGAGGGGATAAAGGCAACATTATTATTCAAAGCATCAGCCATATAACAGTTAAATACTTCAGGCTCAAAACTGTGCAGGGATGAAGCACCTGTTGCGGGGTGAGTTTGGCTTTTTAAAAGCGTCCTCGCCGGTGGGCGGAGCTAAGCCCTGTGTAGTTACGGCAGAACCATCTGCTCTGGGCCGCTTCCGTGACATCCGAGCTCGCAGTAAGTATGCGTACTGTATACAAAATTAGATCTGTGCAGGCGAGAGTCGCTGCCGTCGAGCAGGTCAACTGTTGTGGACCGGACGGAGTGTTTGGTGGATTTACTAAGCTGGTACCGGAGCCGACAGGCGATTACAGCGCTCCCACGGAACCATGATTAATCTGACGTGTACATAACAGCGATATATTTGTTATTATTGCGCTGAGCAACATGCAGGCTATTTTAATGATACATACTTTAAAAGGAGAACACAGACACTGCATTGAGCCAATGAGTGTCTTATGGAAAACATGTTTAATGTTTTCCTGCTGCATGTGTTAAAAATAGTCGCTCTACATGATTTCTCTTAAACTCTGGTCGTTTCGTACCCGAGCTGGTCGTCTGGGGTCAACTGAGTCGACACTTGAGTGTAAAGTCAAGCCAGCTCTCTCTTAAAGATGATCATCATCGCGCATATATGGTGCATTACGGTAATAGATCAGTAGGGGGAGCCTTTGTAGGAGATAAAAATAGGAATGAAGCATAACTATAAAAAATGCATGACATCTACACATACTTCCACATCTGGGTGGAGAATGAATATTTTATAATTTTATTGCAGATTTTTGGAGATAAACTCAGTCAAAGAACCTCATAATGCCACTTTTTGCCTCATTGTTGTGAATTTATTTCTCCCAAATCTTCAGAGGTGACAGCAAAAGTTCTTGGGAATCTATTAAATGAAAATCTGTATCCAGAATAGAGATGATATAATCTTACTCTATGAAGATGGTCTCAGGTGTTTGGTTTGTTATCAATTATCCAAATAACCTCTGCATGTTGATGCTTACAGATAAGAAAATATATGTTGTGGTATTATCAGAGATATCAGAAATATCCTACCTTCACAAAAAAGCATTTTTTATTCTAACCTAACTTTATTATTTTTCTTAGCAGCATAGTAACAGCCACAGTCGTTCTTATCTTCCACTGACTGCTGCTGAACATCATCACCGTCAAGCTCCGAGCAGGAACTAATCATTTCATGCAGATCCAGGGAGATGTGAGCTTTTTGGTCTGGGAGGGGTAACATTTAATTTTTACTGCTAAAAACAATTTTAGAAAACACAGTATAATTAATTTGTAATTGAAAGGACTCAAATTTTTTTATTTCTATGAAAAAAATAAATAAATAAAACGTAGAGGCCCCCTGCTGGTCAGGGGCCCTTGGAATTGTCTTAACTTTCCCCCCATCAGGTGCCCTTGGTTACATAGGTCAAGTTCTCTTTTAAGACGCAGGGGGAGTTTCGTATTGACCATGTACTCATTCCTTGCTGCCTTGAAAAAGGTTTGTATATATATTAGACAGTATTTTGACTATTAGTGTAAAGAAATTATCTGGCTGCCGTAAATAATATAGAAATAATAAATATTAATTTTCAGAAACTGTTATGCTTAATTTTACTATAATTGATTAAAAATATTCACCAGCCGTGACTGACAAATTGTTGCTTAAGTGTTTGTTTACAGTCACTAATTTGACTGTAAACTGTTTTCACTAATTTGAAAACAGTCACAAATTTGAGCAGTTTGGCCGAATTACGGTAGCAAACCTCTTCGAATCTGTTGTCAATGTAATCTTGGCAGCCAATCAGAGGAAGAGCTGAGAGTTACGTCACCGCGTTCAGGAACTTTCTGTTAGGCACGTAGTTAATGGAAGACAGACTCATCTCTGTACTTGTAGCCAATATTTTGACAGATTTAGAAAGCAGACGTTCACAGTTTCATTCGGACCGGACTCTGGTTCTGTTTTGGTTGCTCGTAAAGCGAGCAATGAGCCCATTCGTTAGAAAGTAGGCGGGTCTTTGAGCGGCTTCCTGTGCTGCTATTGGTTGAAGCTGCTGTTGGTTTGGTTTAAATGTCTGGCGGTGATAAACAAAGAGCTTGGTATGAGGCGTTTCAGCTGTCACAACTCTGTTGTCGCTGTTGCTATAGACTTATTGTGATAAAGCCTTTGGTTTATTTTTGCTCTGTTTTTAGATTAAACCTGGACAAGATGGTGACTAAAAGGATCCGCTCGGAGTACATGAAGAAGTTCAAAGACCCCAAATGGGAGACTTACACCAAGTGTTATGAAGAGATGCTGGCCTACAGGCTGACCCGGAGGCTGCTGGAGCACACACACAACCCCTGGTTCTGGAACGGCTCAGACAGCGACTCGGACTCAGGAGGAAGGAGCCCTCCTCGCCCCAGTAAGAACCAGGTTGCAGACCCTGAGGAGGTCAAGACGGACAGACAGCAGGAAACCAGAACCACCGGAGCTGGACATGGACATACCGTCCAGAATGAGGAGCAGATCAGGCCCGACCCACAGTCTTCAGCACACAGTAAGCCTTACATTAAAAGAGTAATGTATCATCATGCTGTCATGTTTGCGTGTTTATGGTGTGTGATGTGACTCACCGTTTAGGTCCGCAGTGTGACGATACCAGGGAGTCAAACAAAGCAGTTCAGGGAGAGGAAGAGGTTGTCTCTGCTCCACTCCGAGACAAAGGTAAACCATTATCAAATATAATTTTAAAATGCTGAGCCCCTAAAGTATCACACAATTTAAGAGAAGCTTTACGACTTTATTATGTTTATATATAGTGTACTATATTTCTGATAGGGGTACACCAATTTATCAATGCAGTTTTCCTTAATTTTGGGAGATCAGTGATCGGCCATTACTTGCATGCATAGGCGCCGGAACAGGGGGAGCCAGGGGTCCACTGGCCCCCACACTTTGCGGCCCTGCCCGTCCGCTGGTCCCACCAGACGTTTACACAGGCTGCACACAACTCTGACAATCCATGACTGACACAGCCAAACTGGTGGTGACCTTTCCTGTTTGATTCTCTTTTCATTTCATGCTGTTGTGTTTTATTATTATTATTATTTATTATTATTATTATTAAGCTATGAGGCACAGTGGAGAAAATTTAAACTGCTACTGGTTGTTGCTAGGTAACCAGAGAATGAGACGTTGCCAGGTAACGAGAGAGTGAGCAGTGAGTTGATTCCACCAACCTTTAGTTTGAGCAGCTAAAGTCTTTCCTCAGCCTACATCTCCCAGAATGCCATACGATCCTAATCAGAATTCAATGAAATTATTGATAATTCTATTGAAAGTGTTGGTATTGATCACATGTCCATTGCGATATATACTGCTACCGATTTATTTGTAAAAGTTTTTCTTTTAATTTTCCAGAAAAAGAGAGGAGAGCAGCCCGACCTCACCAGAGAAAGCCCTCCAAATCAACGAGACCAGCGTGGCGTTCCCTGCGCGTGAGGCCTGTACGGCAGCTCCAAGAGGACACAAAGGATAAACGACATCCTTTCGCACTGTATGGCTCAGGAGAAAAGGATGCAGACATCGCAGACAGGAAGACTCACAACGTCGGTCCTGCAGCTTCTACTGCTGAGGTGACGTAAGGCCTGGTGTACCTGTCATTCTCTAAACGTGAAGGATGACCGTTTGTTTCACCGACAGATTCATGAATCGGCTCTGCGCGCCAAGACCAGGCGGCAGGTGGAGCGGCAGATCCAGTCCCAGCGACCTGATCAGCGTCGGGCCAAATCGGCGGACCTAAATAAAACTGTGATGGCGGTTCAGCCCGAGTTCAACCCCTGGCTCACCGAGTACATGCGCTGCTTCTCTGCTCGCTCCCGATAGGACATCAGCACCAACAAAGCCATTCCTGCCTTTAGAAACAGCGGAAGTTCAGACACACGGCACATTTTACGGGCTGTCTCACTGCGACTTGTCTAAACGGAAAACATCTCAAACTCAGGCATTTTATACAAGATGGAGGACAATCATGGAAGAAAGATTTTAGTAATTTTACGACGAACTGAAGTTTTGTCACATAAAGATATTTGCTATCATTTGAATTTGAAGGGCTGTGCATAATGGTCCATTCACAACGAATGCGTCAGGCGCGTCAAAAACGCGTTCGACAAATCTGCAATTTGAAGTCAGACGGATGACATTTTGCTCTAGAAGTCAGTTGCGTCAAACCCGCTCTAGTCGGACGCTGAGAGGAGAGTCCTGGGCTCAGACTCTTCCACCATCCCCTGCTTGTTTCATCCAAATAATACAGCGATTATTTACATTTATGTAACGTTTATTTAATGTGTTTTAGCGTTTTTGCTGGACGGATAGGGATGGCTCTAATGCGGGGAAATATTTTCCAATAGTTTTAACTTATTCAACATTCCAACTTCCTTGCTGATCCTCTCCCAAGTCAGGTCCTTTCTATTCCTGTCGCTGTAGTTTTAGCTCATTGGTGGTAGATTACAGGACGAGAGCAAACGGCGACAATTGTTTATTCTGAGATCACGTCGGAAAATGCAAAACTACGAGCGGCGAGAGTTCAGCTTACTTAATGACTGTTTGACTGTTGTAATGAGGTTTAATTAGGTAAATAATGACTTTTAATGAATATTTTAATTGAACTTTGTATAAAAATATTATTATTTAACAAATGAAACTTTTTGACAACATTCAGTCTGATGCACATCCCTTCAAATTACCAGACATTTAAATTAGTGTTAGTAGTTCACATTGAATCTTACAGCCACACTTTGATGCAAACCCTTCAAGACGTCCAGTAAGAGGACGACTTTGTAATGGACATGATAATCTGCAGCGGAGCGACTCCTGGGTAAAACATTCAGATGAAGATTCTTGTTCTTGAAGAAACTTTTGAACTTGTGTGAACAATAATTCATGGATTCATGTTGGCCAGAAGTTTACATACTCATCGTTTTGTTAGGGTGGAATGATGAGGCAATATATAGCAAGAATAAGGTTTGCTATTCTTTAGTTATTAGTTTAGGATTTTAATTCTTATTCCCAAGAAGAGAGAAGGTCCAGCAGGGGGCGCTGGAGTCCCCAACCTGCAGACTCAGCCTTACAGCAAGGTGAGCAGTTCTTCATTAAAGCTACATAATTTAAACATTATGTAGCTTTATGTTATTAAAGCTAAAGTTTAATCAGTAATACTTTTATAACAAGTTTATGTCAGATCATGATTTCTTGCTTAATGACAAGTTGTCATAACGATTTTGAATAATGTCAACTTTGTGTTAAAAGTGTCATGATTTACCGACTGACACTTTATGACGAGTCATAAATATTCATGAAGATTTACTCATGTTCATGACGTGTTATGTCATGTTTATGACTGTCTTATTCACAACCCGTCAAAGTGTTACTAGAAACTTTTTTTAAATCAGTGTTTTTCAGTAAAAAGAGTGCAGGTGTCTTTATCTGGTTAATTTTAGGTTAAAACATGTTTGTTCTTCATTCACTGGGTAGAAAATCCAGAAATTTTCTCAAGTAAGAGTAAAAATACTTCGTAATAGCATTACTGAAGGAAAGTATAGCGTAGTAAAAATACTCCCAAAAGTACCTATTTTTTTTTCCAAAAAGTAACTGAGTAAATGTAACTAGTTACTATTAAACTCTGAATGTTACACACAGCTTATTAAACCTCAGAAATCTTTCAATAGCTGAACTAACTTAACTTTAGCATCATGTCTGTGATGTTTCTGATTTGTAATAAAACCTGCAGAGCGTCTAAATCAGCTTATTTAGTTTAACTTAAATTATGATAAAGAAAATATAAACAGTTTGGATTTTGTTTTCCTGTTGCAAACTGTTCACTAATTTCACTTCTTTTTTCTCTCTCTGTTTCGCTGCAGGATTTTCTTAAAGCGTCAGAAGTACAATAGGTAATGATGTTGGTTCTGGATGTGGTGAGAAAAGGGACAGAAAGTTTCATCCGTCTGCCTGGAAGAGGCTCACCAGCAGGAGAAATACCCAGAATGCATCAGGAACACCTGGTTTTATTAAAACGAGACTCATACCTACTTCCTTGAAATTTTTAAACATTTCCTGTCGTCACCATCTTTGATTTGACCTTCAAGGGATTTTATTATTTTTTCCGACTCCTTTTAGGTTTTTTATCTTTCTTCATCTGGATATTGTTCATAAATTAAAACTGCTGGTTTAACTTCAGGCAGATTTCGCCCTTTTTATTTAAAATACACTAAAAGATTGTAAAATGTTTTCTACTCAGTCAAGTCGGTGTTATTATAGAGATTATAATCTAAGATTTCTGTCACTGAATGTTTTGAAAAAGAAAACTGAAAAAATTACATCTAAATATTCATAGTTTACTTTTGTTAAAATGAAATGTTGTAATTATTTTTAATATTTTATATTGTCATTATATATTGTCACATTGTGTTTAATCATAATTACACTTGTATTTATATTTTGCTTTTGATCAAATCTTTTACAGAAGTAAAAATGAACACTGTTTTATTATCTTTATTGTTGTATTATCATGTTCATTACTGGTTTGTAATTATTATGTGCAGCATTTCACTTTAACAACGATCAGCTGATTTTCTATGTTCTCAGACAAATGCAGAGAAACAGGAAATGTTTGTCGTTTAGGTTTCTTACACTTTCACAATGTTTTTCACATAATTTTACAAATATTTAAATGATGTAAAGATGAATGTCGGGTCAAGTGAAGCGAAGCTTTTAGTGAAACATTTTTTTAGCACATTGTTGAGTTTGTGACTGGAAGCATCAAAATAAACCAAAATCACACTTTAAAAACAGCTAAGATTTTAAATCTGGTCATTTTTACCCTTTTAAATCTTTAAACTAAACAACTTTTACCAAGCCTTTAATGAGCAGAGCGAAGGAAATAAATGGTGTGTAATTTTTAATTTTGTTATTAGCTTTAGAAAACATGTTTTTTCTGTTCAGGTTCATCGAAATAAAACAGTTTGAGTTTTAAAAAAATATCAGTATTGAGTATTTTAATAATGGAAATAAAGAAAGAGGTGGAAGTGAGATTTATTACACAGAATTTAAACCTGAATTGATTATTTCTATTAGCCACAGTTGGCAAATAGAAAGTACTAGAGGAACTTATTGGTACTTTAAGGAGTATTTTTACTGCAATGTGTTTATTTTATTATAAAGTATCAGATATCCAGATAGTAACTTCACTGAATGATGAAAGTGAAAAGAATAATTTGGAAAATGTCTTCCTTTGCCTGATTTTATTTTGTAATCATGTTAATAATATGAATTATTTTCCTTTTGGTTTGTAAGTAGAAAATTTCACAAAGCTTAATATTTTGGTCCAGCTAATGATGTAATTATTAACTATTAAAGAATTGTTTTGATCGTTAGTAATTGAGTTACATTTTTGCCAAATACTTTCTCATTCTTGAGTAATTTCTTTGACAGCTACTTTTTACTACTGTAAGTAGTTCTACTCTTACTTGAGTACAATCTTTGGATACTCTATTCACCTCTGCTTACAGCTTATGAAAACCTAAAAAAATACAAAAATATGAGCAAAATTTGAGTATCACATAAAACCAACAAATAAAGCATTTTTAATCCTAGAATTAAATGTCATGACTCACAGAATTAAAGGAAAATCTGCTGGCCTGAAAGCTTCCTGAAGAGGCTGAGCTGCTAAAAACTGTCTCCGTTTCCAAGGATATTTATAGAAAGCTTAGTGGAAGGAAAAAATGTGGCTCTCCCACTGAGATCTTGTAGGAGATTTTTAGTTTGTGACGATTTGATCATAAAAATAACCAAACATTATTGCTTGAAATTATAACGGTGTATGTAATAAATCTACCAGAATATACCAATTTCACTTTTTGAATCAAATTACAGAAAAAAACTGAACTTTTAGATGATTTTCAAATTAGAATATAAAGGATTCAAATCAATACATGTCTAAGTTTGACTCTAAACATTGGAAGTTTTTCCTTCACTGAGAGCAGATGTGAAGCCGTAGAGACATAAAAACAAACAAAAACAAATATCCGGTAATGTATTTGCTGTTTGTTTTATTTCAAAAACATATGCCAATTATCATAAACAATAAATTAAAAATCTGTGATATTCATGACAAAACAGGCATATGTGGAAACAAAAGAATCTGATGACAAAAACAAACGAAACGACGACATCCAGATGTGAAACAGTGAAAGCCGCCGCTTTAGTTTGAACCGTGATGGAAAAGTTTAGAGTTCTGTCGCTTATTATGGCTTTAATTAAGTTACTTAGGAAGATGATAACTAAAGCAAAGTGACATGTTAGCCTTGAAAGATTAAAATAAATAAAGCACACAACAGATAAGATTCAGACTGCAGCTGTGATTGGCCAGCATCAGTCAGGTTTTCATGTAAACAAGCAACAATTAGTGAGAGATCTGCCACTTTGCTGGCTGCAGGACAAACGTGTTACACAACCGTTAAAATGGTGACCCGTCCTTCACACACGGAGCACGAGGAGCCAGTGTTTTTAAATATACAGTGGAGCATAAAAATGATGCTGAATATGATTTCTAATGCAACACAGATGGAATATCAGCTATAATAAAATACTCCGTCTGGGAAAGCATGCGTCGGTCTCTATTTACAGAAACTCTGTACAGCGAAAAAAGGGAAATCAGGGGATTTAATGCGAGAAAGGCGGCAGGAAGGGGAGGGTGTGTTAGCTTTAATGAGGGCATTGTTTAGTAAAGTGTTTAAACCAGAGAGGGAAACAAAAAGAGAACAGTAGTTCAGGGGGGTTAAAGTTTGGTTGCCATGCCAAAGAGTCGAAGATAAAGTCGTCCGGTTTGCATTAATTCATCCAAGCTGGAGCAAAACCAACCTATTTTACTAACAAATTACCAGTCAAATCTTGTTTAGTCAATAATGGAGTAAAGGTGGAGTCCAGGCTGCGTCGGAGGGAACACAGTGTGACCGAGAGGAGAGAGACATGCAGACGTTTAGCATCCTTGGCGGGGATGGTCGGGGGCCATTTTGGTCCAGTAAAGCAGCGGACTGCTGGGAAGATGGCCGATCTGAAGGAGGGGAGAGGGGCCAGAAGGACTTCTCAGCTCTCTGCACATGCAGAAATGAAAATAAAGACTCTGAAGGGTCAGTGCAAAGGTCATGGGAGGGATCACCAGCCAGCAACCTGAACCCAACACTGTTAGGTCCTCCATAGCTCTTCTTCTTCTTCTGGTCTTTATAAACCTGCCGCAAACAGAAACACTGGGTGAATAAGCAAACATTTTCAACCAACAACGCAATTTAAAAAACATAAGGAATGAATTATGAGGCAGTCATGGTTAACAAAAAGGTGAGAAATAATTTGGTGTTGAAACGATAAATCAAATATAAAGTAATCGTGAACTCAAAATGTACGTTTTCAAATCTCCAGGTTGTAACATCTGAAACTTTATGACTATAAATGCACTGATAAACATCTCAAAGTATGTGTAAATTCTGTTATGATAAATTAGGACTGAAGCGATTAATCAGATTAATCGATTATCAAAGTTATGGTCAACTAATTCGCTAATTAATTAATTGTTCACTAGAGTGAAAAGACCCCCCAAAAAAGATATTTTACTGAAAGAATGAGATATTCATACTAATAATTAAAACAAAATTGTACAAAAACTAAATACATTTTGCGTTTAAGAAAAACGCAAAATGTATTTTGCGCTGCGGCGCCGTACTGGATGCCTGAACCCATTCCCCTCTGGATCCAACTCCCCTAGAGCCGGAGAGGAAACGTCAGACGGCCGAGAAGAACCGAGGCAAGTTGGTTTTACACGAAGAAGAAAGAAGAAAACAAATATTTTTGTGTAAATATTTTCTACTCCAAACTCCTCAAGTGATATTTTAGCTTCACCTGTTCATAAATGTAGATGCATCCTGTGCTAAAACTAAACGCTGTGCTGTTGCATTTTAAGTGATAAAATGTTTATTTTCTTATTTAAAAACAGAAACGTATTTGTTTATTTAATGTATTTATAATATTGCATAAAACAGGCTCAAGTGGTTAAATTAAAAAATATGCAGAATGCGTCAATTTTTTAAAACTGATTAATCGATTACTTGTCAAAATAATAGACGTAATAAAATAATTAAATGTAGCCATAATTATATTATTGCATCATTAAAACTGAACTCCTGTTTTAATGAAGGAGTAATTAGTGACTTTATGTACTGATTTCATTTGGAAACCTCTGGTTCTCTAAACTTTCTCACCTTCATGTAGTGAATTGCAGGAAGTCCACTAGCAGCCGCAGTCCTGGGAGCCCTGCGGCTGAGCGCGGCGCGGAGAGCGCAGCTGCCGCAGCGCCGCGTCGCCGTACTGGATGCCTGAACCCATCCGCTCCGGATCCAACTCCCCTAGAGCCAGAGAGGAAACGTCAGACGGCCGAGAAGAACCGAGGCAAGTTGGTTTTACACGAAGAAGAAAGAAGAAAGCACAAAGGTTTGTTGACTGCTAACAAAACGATTTCAGCTGCTGGTAAAGTAGCTTCCAGATGAAGCTACTGCAGACTGAAACATTTACTCAAGTAAGAGTGGAATTACTTTAACATGTTTTTACTCAAGTAAAAGTAACCAAGAAATTATTCAAGAGTAAGAGTGAAAAAATATTTGGTAAAAAGTCCACTGAAGAACTAATTACATCATCAGATGGAGAAAAATATAAAGTTAAGTGAGAAATGTTGGTATTTAATGGACCAAAATGATAGTAATTTATATCAGTAACAAAAAAATAACAAAATCAGAGAAAAGAAAATTTTTCCAAATCAGTTTTTTCAATATGAAACTTTAACAAAAACTGCAGGTGTGTGTGATGAATTTTTTATTGAAACAAGTTTGTTCTTCATTCAGGGGGCAGAAAATTCACTGAAATGTTATTGAGGTAGAAATACTTCATAATAAAGTTACTTAAGTAACAGTAAAAAGTACAGAATAGTAAAAACACTCCTAAAAGTAATTTTGTTCAAAAAGTTACTCAGTTACTAGTGAATGTAACTCTGACTTGGCTGAAACAATGTTTGTGTCGGGGGAACGGGTCGGTCTCCTACCGGACTCGATCTTGTTGAGGATTTTCCGAGCGCACTGGACGAAGGCCTCCTCCACGTTCTCCCCCGTCAGCGCGCTGGTCTCCAGGAACATCAGCTCTGAGACACAAACACTCACAGATTAGATTAGAGCCTCTGCTGTTCTGCACACAGCATGACGAGTGAGTCAAACATCACCTGCTCACACTCAGTTCCTCCAACTGTAACATAAAACCATGTAGAGCAGGGCTGACCAAGCTGATTCAAGAATGACACAAATTTGTTCATTAAGCGTCTTATGTTTAATCAGCGTAACATTATTGCTGATATAGCAATGGAAAATGTTAAGTAAGAAAAATGTTTACTGAAAAGCTAGCATTACTGCGCCCAAATAGCTTTTAGTTAGTTTATTAACTTTTATAAATATGGCAAGAGTTTTCACAGAAAGAGACTCAGGACGAATCCTGCTGAGAATAAATTAGTTCAATCAAATCCCAAACAATTTGAAAACTACACAACTTTCTTCTAATAGAACAAATGTGCAAAATTATTTTAAATGTTTGGATCTATAACGAATAACTTTCCTTTCCTACAAAAAAACAACACAAAAAAACAAAACTAAAACCAGAGTCTACTTTATTTGCTTGATTTTTTAACTTTTCTCGTCAGTAATTTTGACTTGACAATTTTGGTACAAAACGTCTGGATGCCCCTGATGTTCAGCTGTTGACTTTATGATGCGTTTATGACGTTTTCCTGATGTGAAACTGCAGCTAAACTTAAGACTTATCGATTGATTTATTGATACAGATTGCAGCTAAAGTTAAGACTTATCGATTGATTTATTGATACAGATTGCAGCTAAACTTAAGACTTATCGATTGAGTTATTGATACAGATTGCAGCTAAAGTTAAGACTTATCGATTGATTTATTGATACAGATTGCAGCTAAACTTAAGACTTATCGATTGAGTTATTGATACAGATTGCAGCTAAAGTTAAGACTTATCGATTGATTTATTGATTTCAGTCAGGAAGCTTTCTGAGTCGGCTGCTACCGTTTTCCTGAGCGAACCGCGACGCCTCCAGGAACGTGACCTCTCTGTCAGCGTCCAGGTCCTTCTTGTTCCCGCAGAGGATGATGACGATGTTTTGACTGGCCAGCATCCTGGCGTCGCTCAGCCACGTGGTCAAAGCGTTGTACGTTTCCCGACTGCAGAGACGGACACGAGTGAACAGGAGAAGCTGCAGAAACGGATCTCCGACTGGGTTTGGTCGGTTCTGGTACCTGGTGATGTCGTAGACGAGCAGCGCTCCTGCGGCTCCTCTGTAGTAACTTCTGGTCACAGACCTGACGGACGCAGACACACGGTCAGTAAGCAGGCGGTAACGCCGAGATTAACGGAGATCTAGGTAAACATGCACCAGTCACAGGAAAACTATCAAAGACTGATTCTGGATATTGGGTCAGTTCAGAATGCTGCCGGACCCAAAACAACACAACTCTTCACATCCGGAACAAGTTGAAGTCAAAACTTAATAATCAGATTATGTTCTTTATTTTATATGAAACCCTGAAAATGACAATAACCTTAAAAAGAGGTTGCTACGTCTGGAGTCATAGATTAATGACAGAATAGATTATTTTTTATTGATCCTCAAAGTCGTTTTCATTTTGGGCCAAATTCAGACCCTGAGTGTTCTTAAAGGGCCTGTGGTACCAGAATATGATGATAAAACCTGTTCACAAACTGTTCAAATGTCAATTAATTCTTCAAATTAAATATTATTGAACATCTTTTCAGTTCCTCCAGGACTTTGTGATTCTTTTTGTGATTTTTTACAGTGAAAATCCAAGTGTCTGTTTAGTGCAAGTAAAAAAGATTTTAACAATTTTGGAGAAAAGTCTTCAACAAACTCCCAATTATTAGTGCAAAAGAGTGCAGGGATTTGGTGATTTTCTGTGAATTTGTACAATAATTCTCAAGAAACTGGAGGAATTGATTGATAAAAACAGCATTAATTTGATGGATAACATAATATTTAAGCACACTTAGTGTTTAGTCTAGAATCTAAAAGGCCACATAAAAAGCTGTGGTGGGCCGGATTTGGCCCACTGACCTTGAGTTTGACACGTATGTCCTAAAGAAAAGTGCTTACATTTTTAAGCTTCATAGCCTTTTTGATCTCCTGAAGTCTAAAGAGTATAGTTTAAATTGTTAAAGTATTCAGCCTGTTTTTGTTATTGGTTGCCGACGATAACATCTCGCTTTCTTCACTCCATCTCTGATTCTGATTGGCTGATCAGTGCTGCTTGACGACTCCGCTTCTGGAAGCTCTGATTTCTGGTGAGTTTAAGGTTTGTGAAGATAAAACAAAAACATTTTACCCAACTGGATTAAAAAAAGTTTTACGTATTATTTCTAAGTTGTGTCAAACTCAGATCCAAACCTAAAGCGAGGGACAAATGAACGTCCAAACACAAGTGACGAGAGCGACATCATTTATCGTTTCAGACATTTTCTAAAGCACTGTGTTATTTTTCTTCTTAAACGCTGTTTTCCAGATGTGTTGCTCATGGTCGTTACCGGTTGGTCTGATGTAATGAAGGCTGGAGGCTTAACCTCCGTGTTAACGATGTGATTCACCTGAAGCGTTCTTGTCCTGCCGTGTCCCAGATCTGCAGTTTGACCGTTTTGTTGACGACACTGATGATCTTTGAGCCAAACTCCACACCAATCGTGTGGTTGGATTCATCCTTAACTGGAAGAAAAAGAACATGAAATAAATCTACATGCAGGTCATGTTGTCATTAGTTACTAAACCTAAGAAACTGAACAAAACAGTTTGAAATCTGAAAACAGAGTAAACCGTAAGAGCAGCTGAATGCTTCCACGTGTTTCTGACTTACATCTCTTCTCTATGAACTGGTGCAGCAGGCAGGATTTGCCTGTCCCAGCATTCCCAATCACCAGGAATTTAAAGAGGAAATCTGCAGATGGAGGATTGAAAAAAAACCTTAAGAAAATGTTTTTATATTCTGTAATGTTTTGCATTTGAGAGTCCTCTTGGCCTGAGAATGTTGGCCTGGGAAACAAAAAGAAAACAAAGAATCATCTGTTTGTCTGTCATGTTTGGTTTTACATTTCTGTAAATAGATTGGAAATAGATTACATTATCCTGTAAATAATGGTGTTCTTAATGCTGTAAAGTAAACAGTTATCATGTAATACCACCTGAGAGGCCTTACAGATTAAATAAAACCCTGTTAAAAGACGCTTTGTAATTATTTCCCCGACATAATAAACATTCAGTGTTAAACACACATTAATTTCCACAGTACTTTAACTGAAAGGGACCTTAAACAAACTCCTGAAAGTAACTTTATAAACAGCAGCCATGTCAGCAATATTATGAGTAACTAATTCAATGCTCTAATTCGACATCTCTAATGCTAATCTAATCTCTAATGCTCTAATTAAACATCTCTAATGCTAATCTAGTCTCCAATGTTAATTTGACATCTCTAATGCTCTAATTCAACATCTCTAATGCTAATCTAATCTCTAATGTTAATTCAACATCTCTAATGCTAATCTAATCTCCAATGCTCTAATTCGACATCTCATCTGGACTAAGAGTTCATTTGTTCTAATCTAGCAAGCAGACTGCAGGAAAGCAGATTCTCCCAGATGTTTTGGAGTCTAGATCTTAACATCAACCTGTCTGTCTGGGATTGCCTGCAGGTCCAGGAGGATATGAGGAATCTCACATCAGATCTGTGACCCGGTCTCCTTCAACCAACAGGGTCGCATCCAAAACTACAACAAACTGGTTTCGTTTCATTTGGGTTTGTTATTAACACTTTCATTTTAAAAGTAAAGTTTTCCCATTTCTGCCTGAAAGTTTTGCAGATATAACACAAAAAGTTTCACACCAGATCCATTACGATGCAGCATTTAGTTCATCATTAAATAAAAAACAAATAGCGGCATATATGGATGAGCATTAGCTGAATAAAATACAGCAATAAAGCGACACAAAAAGAAGAGTCACAGATTTCTAAAGGCTCTATTATGTCCCTGTGCCGTCATCCATCCCAATAGGACATTATTGTGTTTTTTGTTCACCTCTCAGCATGTAAGCCCTAAAAGTCCAGTTTGATCCACAAGAACCGCCACTATAAACTGTATTCTCTATTTACACTGACAGAGACTTGAGTCGCTTTGGAAGTGGCTCGGTTAGCCTGGAAGCTACGTGTTTTCGTTGGGAAAAAGCCCAGTCGACACACCTGCCTCCTTCTCCTCCCTGCGGCTAAAGAACCGAGCTAACCGCTCCTTAGCCCCTCCGCTACGACACCGCCCGCTTACCGTAGGACTCCGACATCGCCAGGGCGGCGGTTTAACAGCAAGCCGATGGCAGCGAAGAACAGCAGCTGACAAACAAATTGCTAGCTAAGTAAAGAAATATAGTCCCGTCGAGGATTTCCGCGGATTCCAGCTGATTTTCCCTTCCGATTTCCCGTGTGTTGTTTCAAAATAAAAGCTTTTTGTGGCGAATCCATTACGTTTTCCATGTAATGACTCAAAATGACCACCAGGTGGTGATGTTGCTGCTCAATGCTTCAAACCAGTTTCAGTGAAAACTGGGGCATATTCACAATGCATGTTTCAAGTCCTTTTTTGTTTAATTAGTTTATCCACACAATTTTTTATAAAACCAATAAATTTTTAGTGTAGTTTCTAATACAAATACCTCAAATAGGAAAAAAGCAACTTACACATAATTTTTCAGCACAATATAAGAGCTAGTTCATAGTAAGCAATTCCTTAATATTGATGGAAAAACTACTAATTTAGAGACTGGAGTGTCTCAATGAATACTTTCCTTATATTATAAGTGAAATAATCTGCCAATGGAATAAGTACTTTTTTATCAATATTAAGGAATTGGTTATTCTAAACAAACTTAGAACTTAATTATAAGTTAGTTTTGTTTTATCTCTAGTGTACTAAGATATTTGCACTGGAAACAAAGGCAAAAATACTAAAGTGTTTTTGCAGTGGATGCACAAGTTGCAGGAATAACCATTGCTATTTGTTTTGAATGGGTAAAGCAAAACCCATTCAAGAGTTTGGGGTCTGATTTTGTCACCATACAAAGATGGATCCAGCACCTGGTGTAAAACTGTCATACTTCTAGTTAATCCACCAATAAACCGGTATCAAGTGCCTTGGTATTTTGGTCAGACCTAACACTCACATAATTTGTGGGGCATTATCATGAGGATGATGAGTGACACCCAGTGATGCAGACATGGTAATGGTATTAAAGCAACCAAAACCTCCTTAAAACCTCCATTGTAACACTACACTGATGCAGCAATCCATGCAAAGGGAGCCATGCAAAATCCTATCCTGAAAATAAATATTTAAATGTAATATTCTAACTTTCTGGGAATTGATTTTTGGGATTTCATCAGATGTAAGCCATTATCATCAAAATTACAATATTCAGATACTTGAAAGACATCTCTCTGTGTCCATTGGAATAGTTTTTTCAATTATATTTTAATTTACTTGGATACATGTTTTGAAATTTCTTAAAAAACAGTGTATCTGAATTTATATATCTCCTTTTGGGATCAAAAAAATATTTTTGAACACACAAAATAATTCCCGATTAATCCTCCGAGCCACCAGGGGTCACTGCTCTAACTTTGAAAATCGTCCCAAAGCTTTATCGAGGAAGAAGAAGAAACAGCGACGGCTAGTGAGCTAGCTTAGCTACTTTCATTATTTTACTGAAATATGGCAGCTGTACTCCCCATCAGACCGCCATGCGATAGCAACCCCGCCACGCCAGGAGCACAATCACTAAAGGTGACATTTCTGCTTCATTTAATGTCATAAATAAGTGAAATTTGAAATTCTGTGTTACCTCGATGTCAGCTAACGGCTAGCTCCTTATATCCCTATGGATGGTTGTGTTGGCGACATTAGTGTCCCACCGTTGTTTTCAAATGATAATTTTATATTCCCTGCTCATTTGTGTTGGTCATAAACACTTACATGTCAGTTTGTTATTTTGCAAATAACAAACGGGACTTCAAATGTGTGTCTCATAAAGCTTAAACAGAGCACAACGTGCACAAAATTAATTTACTTTATCAAGCAAATTCTTGTAAGACTATCTACCTAAGTCAGTGCTTGACAGACTTGCATTGTCTGATGGTGTTTTACATTTTCTCTTTCATTACTTTCTTCCACTGTGCATTCAAATGAAACAAAAACTCTTTAATTAAAAACATCGAAAAGTCATATGCGTAACATGATCTAATTGTTATTTTAAACAGTAACGCAACAATTATTCCTACCACATATGGATTATTACAATTATAACCATCTTTATTTACTAGTGTTTGGTTTCCACACCATTATATTTTATTTTTGTCTCAGACAAAAAATGTTGTGAAACTGAAAAACTGTGTCTTGTCAATAAAAGGACTTTAAACTGTTGAAATTGTGTGAATGTTTTCAGCAGTCTTGTAATTTTTCAAACTTTGGTAACCTGTTCATTAAATGAGTAAACATTTGAATGAAACAAAAGTTTATTTAGGTCAGTCTGACTTGGCCATTAAAAAATTCTTAAGCATTTGTGATCTGAATTCTTGGTGTCATTAATAGTTTGTATTTTTGTTTTTGTTTTCAGGAAGATGTAATAGACGAGGTTTCCAACGACGGCAGTCAGCCTCCCAAAAGAAGGAGAATGGGTTCAGGAGACAGCTCCCGAAGCTGTGACACCTTCAGCCAAGAGCTTGGGTACACCGCACAGAGGACACAATAAATAGCTATTGGCTTTGTCTGACTTGGCCTCACTTCTTGTTTTTACCTGTTTTCCTCTTGGTTTTCCCCCTAAATTCACAAACCCCCAACACATCCCTGTTCAGAGCGACATATTTTCCAGCAGAGAACCTGACAGAGTATAAGTGGCCACCTGATGACACAGGAGAGTATTACATGCTGCAGGAGCAGGTCAGCGAGTATCTGGGAGTGACGTCATTCAAGAGGAAATATCCTGGTAAGAATTAGTTTGTCATGAAGTTTGAATCTCATTTCTCACTTGTACGTTAACTAGGTAAAGACTTGGTATACATGATGGTATAGTAAAATGTTAAAAACATCCAAAAATTATTCAGCAGTAGCACTACGTCAACATATTTTTACTTGACTAAAAGCAAAAAGTAGCTGGCCAAGAAATTACTCAAGTAAGAGTAAAAAAGTATTTAACAAAACGTCTACTCAAGTATTGAGTAACTGTTCAAAACATCAATCTAATATTTCAAAGCTACATCATCACATACACCAAATATAAAGTTATGTGGAAATGTGGAAACACCAAAATGCAAATAATTAATATAAATAATCACAAAACAACAAAATACGGCAACAGCAAATATTTTTCGGATCAGTTTCATTCAATATAAAACTTATGAAACTTTAATAGAAACTGTAGATGAGTGTGTTTGGCTGGTGAACATTTGGTTAAAACAAACAGGTTCTTCTTTGTTGACATTACTCATAGTGGGTAGAGAATCCAGAAATTTTACTCTAGTAAGAATAGTGATAATTCTTAATAAAATTACTCAAGTAAAAGTAGAATAGGCATAGTAAAATTTCCTTAAGAGTACATTTTTTCCTAAAAGTTACTCAAGTAAATATAAATAATTTCTACCCAGCTCTGTCCAACAGGTGGTTATATTACAGAAAGAGGTTACCCTGAACTCATGTCCTTCCTGGTGTTAAATTAAACTTCTGTCATGCTGTGAAGAATTATTTCAAGGTGTTGATCTGAGTTAGTTTCCTTTTTCTCTTTTATCTCTGTGCAGATATGGAGAGGCGAGATTTGTCCCACAAAGAGAAGCTCTATCTTCGAGAACAAAACGTCATTACGGAGACACAGTGCACTCTGGGTACAAATTATAACCCTTAAATAATTTACAAAACAGTTGACACATTTCCTGACACCAGTCTAACCCTAACCCTTCAGGTCTCACAGCTCTGCGAAGCGACGAAGTGATAGATCTGATGATCAAGGAGTATCCTTCCAAACATGCTGAGTATTCTGTCATACTGCAAGAAAGGGAGCGGCAGAGAATAGCGAAAGAGTACTCTGTGAGCACAAACAGCAGAAACATCACGCCAGAAGTTTACTTTGAGAAAGTGCTTCTTCATAATTGATTCGTCTTGATGTGATTTATTTTACTGTAGCAAATGCAGCAGCAGAACCCTCAGAAGGTCGAGGCCAGCAAGGTTCCTGAGTACATAAAGGAGGCTGCGAAAAAAGCTGCAGAGTTTAACAGCAACTTCAACAGGGAGCGGATGGAAGAGAGGAGAGCTTATTTTGACCTTCAGACCCACGTAAGTCCGGTTTTACATTACTGGCAGGAATTACTGCACATTCTGGAGACATTTTCCAGATCTGGATGAGCATGGAAATAGAAAATGGAATATGAAAAAAAAAGTAAATTTTCATTTATAAATGCGGTAAATCAAAGGTGTTCAACATGAGGCCTGGTGGGGCAGGACAATAAATCAATAACAACATATATCGCAATAGTTACGTGATCAGTATCAATAGATAATACATCTGATAGAATATTCAATATATAGAATATTCATTGAACTACAGTCCAGAACTGCATGGCATTCTGAGAGATGTAGGAAGAAGAAAGACTCCTGGCCTGCTAAGCTAAGCTAAGCTAAGCTAGGCTAGGCTAGGCCGGTGGAATCAACTGACTCACTCATTCTATGGTTACCAAGCAACAACCTGCTGGGTAACAAGCAGTTTCAAATTCCACCCCTCCCCCCGCCACCCAATTATGGTTACCTGGCAACAACATATTAAGTAACTTGTGCAGTCATAGCTGCTTAAAAATAAAAAGCAACTGTGTGGATAAAGCAGGAGATCACGCCAGCAGTTATTCATTATTTATTTCAGATATTTAAAACAAAATAATTAATCAATAATTATCAATGTGAACTGATATGAAAATAGTTAAGTTTTTCAGCCATATCATTCCACATCCACTCATTGACTTATCATCGAAAGTAAATCTTTTTGCACCAAAATCTGCTCTTATTTATTTATTTATTTTTTTGCTGTACTAAAACTTGGCTAAACATAGAAAGTGATTTTAAAAGACAACTAACGTACATTATGTCTTTATTGCTGAAAATAGACAAAATATTTTTTCCGTTTTCTTCCATCAAGCCCAAAATAATAGGCAAACTGGATTCCTTACATTTAACAAGGAAAACGTGGAAATACCAGTTGGAAGTTTTGGATCTATGGTCCTGTTCCTACAAAAAAAAAAACCTGAACACTTTATTTGTTTGCTTAAAATAGTTGTTGAGTAGCTTAAGAAAAATCACAACAATATTTTTGGTGATTTTTGTTTTAAAAATGATATTATTCTGGCCTGGGAGTAATATTGAAGTGACATTTGGTCATCCTCATCCATCTCTGAGGATCTAAGGTCGATATTTATATCCTCACAATTGCACGAATATATTTATGCAATTGCAGTGTAAAAATTGGTCCCAAAGATTAAGACATCTGTAAGAGCTAGTCGTGCACCAATTAAATCAACCACGATTTCCTTAACCTTGGGGGATCAATAAAATGGAAATTGGACAAATTTGGAATCGGCACGTCAGGCTTTTTAGTGATTGTCCAGAAAACTGCAGTCGGTGCACTCTTAGTAAAAACCCTTAGTTGAGTGTTGAATGAACACATATAACTTTGTTTTCAGATAAGTTTCTGAACATGTGTCTTTATGTTTCCAGGTTATCCAGGTACCACAGGGCAGATTCAAGGTACTTGCTCCAGAGTTAACCAAAACCGGGCCTTACCCTGTAGCTCTCATACCAGGACAGTTCCAAGATTACTACAAAAGGTACATTTAGCTCTAAAGAACAACATCCATGTTCTTTTGTACTTGTTTATAGAGTAATTGCTTACTGTAAGGTGAACACGACTCCCTATCCTAATATTTTCTTGTTTTATCATCTTTTTCCCTCCTGATGTATGGTCGTTTTCTTCCTGTCAGGTACTCGCCCAATGAGTTGCGCTATTTGCCGCTGAACACCGCTCTGTATGAACCTCCATTGGATCCAGAGCTTCCTGCTCCAGACTCAGAGCCCGACTCGGACGATGCAGATGAGGCCAAGGACGACAAGAACAACAAGAATTCATCAGTAAGGCAATAGCTTGTTGATGGAGACGTAGAAATGTATGATCGCTGCCTGATGTGGCTAAACAGGGTGTCTATTCTATTCTATTCTCACCAACTTATCTTTCTCAGTTTTTTCTTTTATTTATAACCCAGCAGTTTCTGCCCCATACATTAAATAAAATATAATAAATAACTCTAAACAAATTCCAGATTTGCTTAGCTGACTGCAGTTAGCAGCAGCTACAAACGGCAACAGGAAAAAGGGGGAGGAGCCGTCAGTTACTGGTTGCTATGGTAACCACCAACTGCCAAGAGCAACTTAACAGAACTTAAAGCACCAATAAATGTCTGGAGAAACAACTTGTTGACTAAATGAAATACATTCAAATAATAAATAAACAAATGTTGACAAATTTGTCAACAAATTTATATATATATATATATATATATATATATATATATATATATATACACACACACATTTGTGTGTGATTTTTCTATTGTACATTTCTGTTCTGTTGCGATACTTAAATTCGTAATGATTTTAAATGGTCTTATATTTGAGTTGCGCATCATAGAAAAAAGCACAGGTCGCTCACCAAGGGCGCATTGATTTATTGGCACAGATTTCCTTCATTTTGTAAGGACGGTGATTGGTTGATACTGACACTTGAAGCCAATCTTATCAACTTCAGCAAAGGTCTAAAAATTATCCGCTGCCTCCTCTGCTCTTCTGTGAGAGAGGTTTGAGTGATGGACCGGCCCACCAGATCATGTCTGCATGTTTGGAGTTAACAATTGTTCACCATTGTTACCAACTCAGTGGCTTTCTTGCTATATTTATTGACATTTCAGACAGAAAACATAGAAATTGCCAGAAAACTGCAGTCGGTGCTTCCCTACTTAGCAGCAGTTCTGTGCTATCTTTATGCCAAGTCTAATGTTTTCTTTCATAAAGGGTAACTTTCTGGCTTATTTTCTTAAATTTGTTACCACCTCTGTTTCTCTGTAGGACAGCTCTTCAGGAAACACCTCGGACGTGGAGAGCCAGGAGGGCGGAGCAGGACATCATCATAAGTCCAAAGCCAAAGACAGGACGTCAACGCCGGGAAAAGACCAGCGCCACTCCCACAAAGCCACTCCAGGGTACAAGGTAGAGGACAAATCCACCTGAAAACTCTTCTCCAACAACAGCAGCAGCACTTTCTGCCCCCTCTCCTCTTTCTACTGTCACCACCTCCTTACTCCATCCATTTCTGAACCCCTACCTAGCTCTCTTCAGCATCTACAGTTGGTCAGCCTGTCTCCCAGCTGGAATGTCCCGGTCCACCCCGCCTCACACACACAGTCACACAACAGGGGGTCCTGACCTTTGACTTTTTTGGTTTTACGATTGACCTCCTCCACACCCTGACACCCCCGCCCGCTTTTTTTTAACCCAACTGTGAGCAATAAGAACATTTTAAAGGAACAGTTCACGTTTCTTTTTCACTGCACTTTTACTTTTTTCTTCAGTGAAGACAAATTTGAACTTTTTTTTCTTCTGATTGCCCTTAATATACCTCTTATCTGTCCTCACTTGTCAAAAAAATTCTAAGACAAGTATGTGGATTTTTTGGCTGCTAATTTTCTCTTCTTGGAAAAGAAACTTTGTTAAAGATATAAACAAAAAATAAGCCGCATACATTTTGTGGTGGTTTTATAAAGTATATCACTGTAGATAATATTATCGTCTGTCTCTGAAATGTGCCATGCACACTAATTCTTACTGATTAAATGAAACCCCGACTACCACGACCTGCAGGCTTATTATTATTCCATATTTGGTGAAATCACATTCATTAAATATATTATTTTAAACCACAGTTTTAGAAATACTTCACTTACAAAATGCATTATGGCTTCAAAACAAGGTAAAAATCCCACTAAATGGTTATTGAGTCAGAATGGAGCGAGCTTTTCCCAGCAGATAGACATATTATTTACTTATTGGTTCAATGTTTGGTTATTGATTGAGTCCAGGAAGCAGTGAGAATTTCTACTTAACAAAGGCAACAAAACCGACTTCAGAAAAGTGCAGATCCGTGTTTTTTATGGCCAGACGTTGCGTAGCCAACCTGGGCCTTGCATTGCACAGAAGTCTGTTAATAATTTGTGTTTTCCGATAAAGTGAAAAAATACATTTACAATGTAATTATAAATGCAATTTAGTGTTCAGAAATGCACGTCGACATTAACAAATGTCTTCCCAAACACAAACTGTTACTGGAAACAAGATGTTTAACTTCAATTACGGATATATTGATTGTTTTTGTAGGAAAACAAGCCAAATATAATAACGTGGGTAGACATCTGTCTCCCTGTGTTATGATCTTCTGCAGAAATTATATAGATCAGAGGAAAGATCATAAAATTAACCAAATATGAGTTTAAATCTTTTCTTTTTATTCATTCTTAGACCAAGCTTAGAACTGCAAAAACACAAAATCTTATTTCTGGTCTAGTTTCTAGTGCAGATATCTTAGTCCACTAGAAATAAGACAAAACTAACTTAGAAGTAACTTTTAAGCAAAATATAAGAACTTGTTTTGAGTCAGTAATTCCATAATATTGATTAAATAGTTCTAGTTCCACTGGTGCCGTTACCTAGCAACCCCAGCCAAGCCTGGCCTGTCACCTAGCAACCCAGTTCTGCTTCCACTGGCAGATTATTTCACTTTAACAAGACATTTTCCCATTTTGTAATTGGCTAGTGGAAGTGGTACTTTTTTTTTCTCGTTCAAAATTAAGGAATTATTTCTATCTTGCTGAAAAGTAACTTATAAGTTAGTTTTGGTTCATTTCAAGATATTTGTACCAAGATATTTGTACTAAAAACTAGACCAAAAGGACTTGGTAAGATTCTGTGTTTTTGCGGTGTAGCTCGTCCTGGTTTAGCCTTGGAAACTCTTCCACCTGATCCATTTTACCTCTCCCAAAGCTTTTAGCCTGAGCAGTCCAAAAAGACAAAACGACTCCAGTGTAGTTTTATTTTGAACGATCTGTTAATATTTCCAGTCTGCAGCGTCCCAGTCATCAGTATGATGGCGTAAAGAGGAGCTTCATTTAATTGTATTGAAGACGGCACAAACTCAGCCTGAATTATAAGTTACATGTTTCCCCATGAGGTCAAATCATAAAACTTTTCACTTTAAGATGGATAACGCAATACAAAAAAACAGCAATATGGAGTAAAATCACTATTTATTTTTCAAAGAAAGATATCTTAAGTCGTTTTAATTACTGCCTATTTCCATTGTTAATCTAATAAGCCATAAAAGTCGTACTAGTCGGAGTTACGTTTAACTGCATTAGCAACATAGCACACTTTCTTTCTAGACTGTTAATGAGTGTGAGACAGCGGTTCGGTTTGGACGTTATTTGTCCTCTTGAAGTGTTTCTGACCGTTTTCACACTGTCGCTGAGCTGAGCTGCAGTTGCTGATTGACGGAGCCAAAAAAGTGCTTCTCCTTTTCCAACACCCATAAATGCAACATCTTTAGTCGAGCTTAAGTGACGTGTTCCCTTGCAGGTCATTGTGTTTTATTTTTTTATATTAAACTAAAAGAAAACATGTAAAATGTGTGGATAAATCAGCTCTTAGGTGAGTATGAAGGACATGAATGCGTCCGTTTGACTTAAGCTCAGCTTTGTAAGTGTGGGGATGGTCGTTTTCTGGCCGGTTGTTGCAGCGTTCAGTGCGTCAAAGTTCCTCAAACTAAGATCACTACAACACGATCCTTTTCCTCTTGAAGGGAGGTAGATGTAATAGTAGGATTATTTCTATATTTTAAGACTACATAGTGTTTTAAGAAGTAAATATATTTAGATTTTTTGTAACTCTGGTAGCGTTGACAAACGTACAAGCAGGTGGAGTTGGGTTATACCAGAAACATGTTCATGTTGGAGAGTTTAAAATAATATTCTGACTCAAAATTGACTTTATTTTTCTTTAACGCTAACAGTGTGCAGCAATACGTGGGGGAGAGGCTGCATACAACCAGTGAAAACTGGGCGGTTTTAAAGCCTTTGTTCACCGTGTTGTTAATTTCTTCCTGCTAATGACAGGAACTGGTTTAATTACGCTACAGCAGTTTTGTATAGATGTGAATTTAAATGTCTAAACTACATCATAACTTTTCAACCAGCTGTGACACCAGCAGTATATAAATGTTTCTATATAACCAGTACAACTGTTCACTTGTTTGCCTCTGCAGCTGCATGTCAGAGCAACGTGGCTCTATCTAGAGAAATGACAGTTTTTAAAAAAGAAAAAAATAAGCATTTAGCGTTTTGAGAAAGTTGGTATTATTTCTTACGTGTGCATGAAATGCAATATTTCCTGTTCAAATCCAGTGAATTTAGAATAAAGGATATTTACACAAGCTGGATGCAGTTTCATGGATTGCTCCTTTCCCAGTTTCACTGTCAAAGATCTCCAGACAGTTTGGGTCAAACAGAGAATAGTCTGAGCGCTGCGTGGGATTTATTTTTATCATCATGAAGAATAGATTCATAAATACTTCATGAACTACAGCTCTGGATAAAACTTAAGAGTCCACTGCACTGAACCCCATTGAAAACCCCCTGGTTATTCCTCCAAATATTGATTTAAGTTAAAACATTAGTATGAATATCAACTCGT
Source organism: Poeciliopsis retropinna (assembly GCA_010277075.1). NCBI lineage: Eukaryota > Metazoa > Chordata > Actinopteri > Cyprinodontiformes > Poeciliidae > Poeciliopsis > Poeciliopsis retropinna. Next base: position 11,684,296 of record VMRM01000006.1, read on the forward strand.
TTTATTTGCATTATTTGAGGTCTGAAAGCTCGGCATCTTATTCGTTATTCTGACCATTTCTCATTTTCAACAAATATTTTTTTTTTTTTTGGAGACATGTTGTCAGTAATTTATAGAATAAAAGAACAATGTTCATTTTACTCAAACCTGTAAAAACTAAAATCAGAGAAACTGATCATTTTAAGGGGTCTCTTAATTTTTACAGAGCTGTGTAAAAAAGTTTTTTATTATCTGTAATACAGATAGACTAACTTAATAAACGTAATCACTTGAATAAGCAGAAAAATGTTTATTTATTTTATGTTTGTTTATTTTTATTGGGATTGTTTTTGAATTTGAAAGATATTTGGTTTTTCTGTCTAATTCAAATTAATTTTTGTTGATTCAAGTTTTTGGTTTTTATCTTTACCAAATCTTACACTTTTTTCCAGTTTTTCTTTAAAATTAAATCTAATCAGTTTATATTTTTCTGATTAATGCCACATAATTTGTTGGTACAAATTATGCCGTGCAAAACCATGAGTCTTTCCACATTTTATTACATTAAAATAAAAAAAAGAAATCATGTTATCCAGAATTTATGTGATAGATCAGCACAAATTAATGCATAATTGCGAAGATATAATACCTAATGCTCTATTTTGTTGTCATTTTCACTGTTAATCATTTGGTATTATATATAATATATATATATATATATATATATAAATTTCCAATAAAATGCTTTAAGGTTTATGGCGACGTGACAAAAGGTGGAAAAGTTCACAGCGTTTTTCTTTTCCAGAGCAGTTTATAGTTCATGTTGTTTCACAATCCTCTATATTTGGAGTTTATTGTAACTTTTTAAATAGTATTTTAACAACAAAGTGGTTTTAAATGATGTGTTAGCAGGTTTCAAGAACAAAATGCATCTCAACGTTTCTGTTTCTGCTCAGAGTTTTCAGTTCTCCCTGGATAGTTTTGTTTAATTTACTGCTTTTTTCTTGAGTGCTTTAAATGTTCCAACACTTCAAGAATATTTCATGCAGGAGATTTAGCTAAAAAACTTTTTGAAAGTTGTCATTTTGGTACTGAAGTACTTTTGTTTTACAGCAAACTGTGCTTTCCCGTTTAGGTGCAAATCTTTTAGAAATCTCACCTGGTTTTGCCAAGTTAACAACAAACCGCTTATTATTAATTTTAAATCATTTTAGATAAGTTCTTAGTTTGTGTTTTGTGAGAATAGAAGCCTTTAATTTGCTACGGTAATTTAATGTTTTGGGTTAAATTACTTCGGTGCATCAACATATTGTTAAAAAATGTAAATATAAAGAAAAAGTTCATTTTGTTTGTTATTTCAGTGGAGGAAGGCACTCTGCTGCTTTGGTTTTTGTGTGTGTATAACAATGTTTATAGTAGATTATATTGATTTAATTTATGAAAAAAGGTGGAAAGCTTCTTGTTACCTGTGAGATTATTGATTAATAAGTTTTCTGGGGGTTTTTTTGTGTTCTTTAAAAACTAGGCAGCAGGTTTTACCAGAACTTTTTCTTTTAGCATTTATGACAAAGATAATTTGTCACATCTGTAATCATCATTGATCATTTCTATATTATGACCAAATGGAAATACTGATGTGGTCAGAGAGGAGTTTCTGTGTTGATATGGATAGTTTATTCAATTAATTAAGTCCTAAAATGAAATTTCAAACTGACTGCTTTAATGCAGCAGGTAATTATATTTTAGAGTAGAAAAAAAAAGTTTTTTTCCTCTTCTGCTTTATATCCATGACTACAAAATTCCAATGTTTGATTGGTTTTATAGCGTTATTCTGCCCTTGCAGCCTAAGGTCATTCCAAATGCTATTTGTGGCATTTGCCAGAAGGGTAAAGAGGCCAACAGGAGAGGCAGGCCGGAGGCTCTCATTCACTGCTCCCAGTGTGATAACAGCGGTGAGTCTGCAAGCTGCCATTTAACGCCACATTTCCTGCTCTTTGTGTTATTACTCTGTTCTGCTATGACTCTGAAATTATTAGCTTTATGTGTTTATTTACAATAGTCCACATGTTATTGTTCTAAAATCTAATTTGGTTCAATTCTTTTTCTATTTTTAGTAGTAATCCTTGCCTGATACGAGGCTATTTTAGTCATTTGTTTGTCATCTTTTAGAATTCGACATCTTTGCTCAGCAGGAATCGTGACTAAAGAGTTGAAGGATATTTTGTATTACAGCTGCAGTAAAAATTCAAATGAATATGCTCATTTAAAGGGGACCTATTGTACAAATTCATATTTTGTACGTTTTTATATTTCCATTTGTATCTAAACTGTTTCTAAAAACAGATCAAGTGCTTCATTAAAAAAACAAAAAAAACTCCCAGGGTTTTTTGGCACAAGTTAATCTCTTTTGTGTTTGGAAAATGAGATGTTTAAAAAAACTGCCAGAGTCACAAACAACAGACACTGTGTCGTTACCTAGCAACCCCAGCCGAGCTCCAGCATGTGTGGTCAGCTGGTTTTACTGATCTACTATGGCTGTTGGAAAAGACAAGTGTTTTGTTGATGACATCCCTTCCAGAGATGATTTGCTGCATGCTTGTTTGTTGTGCAGGAGGCTCCACTTCTGCTTTTCAAACATGTCCAGTTGTATAACAGTTTGCGGCCATTTTAAACAAGTTACAAACAACATTTAATTTCCCTTTGGGATCAATAGTGTCTTTGAATTAGAATTTTAACGTGTGAATGTAAACGTTGAGGATTAAAGGTCGTGGCCAGCAGGAGCTGATTTGACTTTAAAGTGACATGAGGCCATAAAGCATCTCAATCTGGAAGGAGGACAATGAGACTAAAATCTCGTTATCTAAGAATGATTTTTGTGCATATGAGCCGTAGACCTGTCCTAACCTGTTCCAGGAACCATAATAGGTCACCTTTAAAACAGCAGAGCTGCACCTTTAGCTAGATGTAGAAGGGTCTGTTCTTTTTTCTGTTCTGTTTGTGTTTCTGTCTGTGTCCACCACCGTTCTGCTGCCCTGCGTACTCATCTGTGTGTCTGTGAACCTCAGGCCATCCGTCCTGCTTGGACATGAGCGAGGAGCTGGTGAGCGTGATCCAGACGTACCGCTGGCAGTGCATGGAGTGTAAGACGTGCACCGTGTGCCGCCAGCCGCACCATGAGGACGAGATGATGTTCTGTGACAAGTGTGACCGCGGCTACCACACCTTCTGCGTGGGCATGGATGAAATACCTACAGGTGAGGAGAAACGGCTTTGTGTGTGTGATGTTTTGTTTTTCTTCATCCGTTTAATTTGATATTTGTTGTGCAAAATAAAATAGCTGTGTCAGATTAAATATAAATGTTTTACATAACCAGTGCAACTGTTCACTGGTTTGCCTCTGCAGCTGCACGTTAGAGCAACGTGGCTCTATCTAGAAAAATGAGAGTTCAAAAAAAGCATTTTGAGTTTTGAGAAAGTAGATATTATTTATTACATGTGCATGACATGCAGTAGTTTCTGTTCAAATCCAGTGATTTAGAATAAAGGATCTTTAGACTAGCTGAATTTCTCCTTTTCTAGTTTCACTGCACAGATTTCCAGATAGTTTGGGTTAGACAGAGAATAGTCTTTTGTGATTAATTTTCATAATTATGGAGAATTGACTCATAAAAAGATGTTTTATTATCACTAATAAACCTCAACACTTGAAATGACAGTAAGCAGGAAAATGTTTGAAAGATATTTGGATTTTCTTTCAGACCTTTGGTCGCTGTGTGACCTGAATGCAAAATTGTTAAAACCATTTAATTCAGAAATGGCAGAGGTTGATTATTTTAATCCATAAAGTATGATAAATTTAAAGTTCACAATAAAAAACCCATTCTGTTCAAGGTTTCCCTCAGGCAGTCATTCATCCAGTGGCTCGTCATGTTTTTGTGTTAAAAAATGTTTAAATTTGACAGGAAATTTGAAAATATCACTTGATAATTATGTGTTATTAGAAGATTAACACCTGAACACCAACTATAAAGTCTTAACAAATGCAAACATTTTAAAAAGACTTACAAAAGTAATGCTTATTCTGGTGGGGACACAATTAAAGCCTGGTGGGCTGCCAGGCTTATAAAACACTGGGGGAAACCCTGCTGTTGATCAGATTGCGAGGGGATCTCTTCAAATCACCCTACAGTTTCTGGGTTCTGGTCAAAATATTCATCTTCTGATAAAACAATTTTTTTGTTGATTTGTTTGCACATAAATATGATTTTCCCTCCAACATTTATCTGCATATTGAATGTTTCATCATTTCCTCCGCGTTCTCTAAGACTGTAGGTTCAGTTAAGTTGAACAAAGAGGTTTTATGTTTGTGTTTTCCCATAAAGTTTAAACAACCTGGTGACTCGTCTCAAAGTTTTTTGATGATCCCTAAGGAATTTTACCGAATACGACATTTTTAATGTTATCTATCATTTTCCTTAACCATTTTATGCTTTTTTTTCTTTATTTGTGCTCAACAATTCATCCTGTTTTCTCAGGTCTTTGGGTGTGTGAGGTTTGTGACAAAGACTTCACAACACCCAAAAAGAAAGGAGTAAAAACACCGAAGAAGTCTAAATCGGCTCAGAAATGACCAACGTAAAAATTTAGTTAATTTGTCCACAAATTCCTCTGTCAACATTTCTGGAAAATGTTAATTGTTTTTCTTAAATAAAGCTTTGTTTGGACACTGTGTTCTTTAAAACGCTGTATTTAATTAAGAAAAGCAAAATAAAAAAATTAAGTGACCGCTTAACCTGCTGTTGCTTGGTAACGAAGAGATTAGTTTATTTTTACAAAACCTTGAATTAATTTCTATGACTGGAAAATTTAATGGTTCCCAGTGAACTATGCTTTTTCTCTCCATATATTTCTGTTGTTATACACTGTTATAATAAAAAAATCTGGTGCTGAAACTCATTTAAACTCACTCAATGCAGGGTTTTAAAGGACTTACTGATGTCATTCAAATTTTAAAAATGAATTTTAGTGTTTTACGTCTTATTATCTGTGGTTTGTGTTTTTAATGACACCTTGACTGAGAAAGCAGTCTGGGTCAATATTTTTTAAATAAGTGGTGCTATTCTTCCTGTGTGTTTGCGGACACTGGAGTTTTAAGTTTTATTTTAACTATATTTCAGATTTAAGTTTCTCCAACATTCACTGTTCTCAGAATCGTAAGATGCAATTGTAACCACTTGTAATTACACTAAAGGTAATTACTCTAACATTTGTTTACATTGACTTGGTGATTTTGGAATCAGCCTAAATGTAGTGTTTCGATGTTTTTATTATTATTTTATGTTTGCATTACATTGTCCTGTAAACTGGTTGTTAAATAGTTATTTGTTACCTCTAATGTCAGTGAATGAATTGTTTTGTTTTTTTGTTGTTTTTTTTTTTAAATAAAAGCCACTCTAAAGGGCTAATTGTTCCATTTTCATGTGTATCATGTTGGGCAAACCTTATAATCTCTTTCTGCTAATTCTACTGCTTTAATACTCATAATAGGTTTTTGTTGTAAATTATTCAAATCTCACATTTTTGTCTTTTTCCTGTACAAGATGGCTGACAAGGTTCTTTGACTGTGTTAAATGTTTTGGATCGGAATTTAACCTAACAAAATGAGAGCTAAGTTAGCAGTGAAAATATTACATCAGTAAATGGTAACTGTTTATGTTTAGAAAATAAACATTGATGTTCAATAATAAGGTAAAAGTGGCCAATAATTGCAAAAATAATTACACATTGAGAGGTTGGGATTTAAATACTTAAATCTATTTTATGTTTTGCTTACTTGTCCCATAATCTTGTTTGGAATTTATAAGAAGTTAATCTGAAGTATACTCTTATATACTAGATATTTGTTTGAACTGATCTGCATAATGCTTCAGTTTTATCACCAGGTAAGATGTACAATAACAGGAAAAATATAAACTTTTCTACATTGTTTATGTTGCCAGGTGTTGTCACTTTTTCTTCTGTAATGCTCACACAAAAGCATGTGGCCATAAATAGTTTTTTGTATAATCTAGTGTTTACTTTGTCTTTTAATTTTTCATAAACCACAGATGTTTGGCTAAAATTGAAAATATTTGGAAATCCTTCCCATGGTGATGATGTCGAGTTTTTTGAGACAGAGTTATTTTTTAAATCAACATTAAGCTGTAGTGTTTATGTTAGTGATTTGGACAAAATCTAAGATGCAACTAATTCCAAAATGAATTAAAGTTTTTGAAATTCACAAATATCTCTGCTCTAATTTTGCTCATTAGTAAAATGAGTAGTGTTAATGTTACACTGTTATTTTTCATTGAATAAGAAGAGCAGAAGAGTCCCTTAAAAACAATGGTGATTACCCCCAAAAAATCAAGTGCTATCATTATTTTACATCAAATAGTAGTAGAAAGGGCTACTTTCTACTATATACTCTGCTATATAATATGTATATTAATATTATGGAAGAACTAGCTGTGATGGTTTGTATAAATTTGATCTATTTATCGCTAAAACTTTTTTGAAACCAGAAAACTTCTGACAACCAGATCTGGCAGCGCTAATGAAGTAATTGTGAAAAACAAAAGTCCGTAATCCAGTAGTAGCTGAATTGCATGTTGTACCTCAATCATCCTGAAGGGGCGTTGGTCAGCTGTGAGCCTCACCAGACGGGCGGTTGGCGAGTGCAGAGGAAGAGGCTGCCATACTGCAGTGATACAGCGAGTTTAGCCGAGGGAAGCTTGAGTTTCCCCCCTTGCTTTGTTTCCGAGATGATTTCAGCTCAAGGTTTTGGAGGCCCTGGGAAGATGAAGGACTATCATTATGCCGGCGCTGTAGAGAACAGATTTTCACCTTACGCTTTCAACGGAGGGTCAGTGGAAATGTTCTGTTAATGTCAAATTAGCCTTGAAGCTAGCTCATACTACTTATGCTAGCCGGTTAATTTTAGCGAACCAGTTCTGGAGTTAATAAATCAGGTTTTTGTATAAACTTTACATTTGTGATGTTACACAATGTAGTAACGTATTTATTTGATTCATGATGTTAGGTCATTAAAAGGAAGAAAGGAGAAAACGCAACACTTTCAGTTTCGGATCTGTTCCGTTAGCATCCTTTAGCTAGACTACAGCAGTTTGTGTTCACTCTTGGATGTTTTAGGGATATTGGAGCTAACCGGTTTCTTCTCTTCTTCTTAGAACCGTGCTAGCTGTTGCTGGAGAAGATTTTGCCATCGTAGCGTCAGACACCAGGCTTAGCGAAGGCTACTCCATCCACAGCCGCGACTCCCCGAAATGCTACAAGCTGTAAGTCACTACTCTGATCATGGATGTTATGAAGACAGACCGCAGTAAAAAGCTCCACGTCTCGGCTGATCTGTTGCCTTTATGTCCTGAGACTCATTAGAAGATGGCATTTAATATTCCCAGTAATAAAAAAGATGGACTTAAATCCAACCAAATGCTTTTTCTCACCCTGCAGTACTGTCCTTTTAACTGTTATGGGTGAAAATGACTTAAAATTTAACATAATATTTTGTGGTATTTATTGAAATAAAAGTTTTTAAAACACATTATCTTTTTGGTGCTAAATGTACTTTTTTTTTATATTAAAGATGTTAATATCTTAATGACTAATTCCAGTCTTTGTGTTCTCACGTACTTATAGGACAGACACAACTGTCATTGGGTGCAGTGGTTTCCATGGCGACTGTCTGACGCTGACAAAAATCATTGATGCCAGGCTAAAGGTGAGCTGTTTTTGGTTTCACCGCGGTCTTAAATTACCCTGCATTATAAACAGTTTGTTCTGCGTGATCTTGTCAACGTTGCATTTGCTAGAATTTACCAAATTCACAAAATGCTCGATGGTATGGTGGAAAAGGAAAAAAATCAGACACCTGTTTTGTTTTAGGCACCAAAGTTATACACATAAAATAAAACTGGAAACATTGGACATTTTTTCTTTAAAACATTTTTAGTGCAAATCATTAGTTTTTCCTTTGCAACTTTGTGCAAGTGGAAATTAAAATCAATTTTGGATAAAGAAGGAATATAAATTATAATACCACAGTGATTTAAATATTATATTCAGTTCTAAAATAATATTTCCTCTTCTTCTCAGATGTACAAACACTCAAACAACAAAACTATGACCAGTGGAGCCATCGCAGCCATGTTGTCCACCATCTTGTACAGCCGGAGGTTCTTCCCATACTACGTCTACAACATTATTGGGGGTCTGGATGAAGAAGGTTTGTATGCAAACCGTTCAGCTATTCCGCTGTTAGACATACATGTTACAGTAAACACAGCTGGCTTCATTGTTGTATTTTAAATACTTCAGAGCAAGAATTGTATGGAATGGGTCAAACTTCACATCTTACTGCCAATAAGCAAATTAAGCTCTGGCTGAGATGATTCATTAATGTAATAGTTACAAATTTTTTATTAAAAGGATTTTCAACTAAAATAGACTCAATAAAACCCTATTTGCTGATATACCACACACTGATGGCAGTAATTAAGCTGAAGCCGTACAAAAAAGTATATATCAAAATGTTAATGTGTTTTTTTTAAGCTGCAGATGCATCCTTAGCTACAAATGATCAAATGTCCGCTAAAGGAATGCTGCATTATTTCATTTTAGGCAATAAAATTTTTATTTTCTTATTGAAGCCTTCACTAATTTGCATATTTTGATGTATTTGTATTATTGTATAAAAAGTGATTCACTGACATTTTTTCCATCCGATTAATCGTCAGAATAGTTGATAGTTTATCGATTACTAGAATAATTGCAGCCCTGTTATTATTTTGGAGTTCTAAAAGTTTTTCCTTCATAATTTGTGGAATTTGGTCAGAAATTATGAATTTTATAACGGTTATCCTTCATCAAATAGCCTCATTAAATACACCAATAATTTTTAAACTCTTCCAAAAACAACTCAGACTTGTTCTCAGGTGGAACAATATTTCTACTGATCAATATCAGTAGAAATATTTTGTGCTCCATTGTGTGTCTCCAGCAGTAGTCAGAGTATTTATTATTAGGTACATTATTTTGTTTTATTAACGCATAAAGGTTGTCTTATGGTCTTAATTTGTTTCTGTGTACAACCTGGAATATGTGCAACCCAGGGAAAGGAGCGGTGTACAGCTTCGACCCGGTCGGCTCCTACCAGAGAGACACCTACAAGGCCGGAGGGTCCGCCAGCGCCATGCTGCAGCCGTTGCTAGACAACCAGGTCAATAAAAACACACACGGACCGTTTTATTCATCCTCAATATGAACACAGTCTGACTCTTTCCAAAATGCTGCTTCACAGATCGGGTTCAAGAACATGGAGGGTGTGCAGCACGTCCCTTTGACTCAGGCGAAAGCCGTGCAGCTGGTCAAAGACGTCTTCATCTCGGCCGCAGAGAGAGACGTCTACACTGGAGACGCCCTTCGCGTCTGCGTCATCACGAAGGACGGCATCAACGAGCAGACGATACCGCTGAGGAAGGACTAGAGGACACAGCGTTTCTGTCTGCCTTCAGTTTCCTCTCTGTCTTTTTACATAAATTGATCCGCAGGTTGACAAAGTTGCCATGTAGGTTTGGCTCCAAACTGGATGGAGGATTTCTGTCAATTCTTTGGTCCCAAATATTCTGCTTATTTAGTCGCCGGCCTTCTTTTGGATCTGCATTCCTGTTTTCCCCGCCTGACCTAGACTCTTCCTCTGGATGATTTCTTATGTTTTGGAAGGAAACATGTTCAGCTGTTCTTTTTACATTCTTAATAAATATAAACAGTTCAGGAACTCTCCTCGTCTGCTGCTTGTTTTTGCACTCAGGATTCACTTCTGAATCTCTTAAGAAATGACCAGAAACAGACAAGATGACTAATATCAACCAAAACCATAACATTATATAGCATATAATTATATAGTTTTAACTTTATATAATTTTCTTCATAAAATCAGTAAAGTTATGGACAAACCTGACTTACTATTGAGGTAAAACATCGGCAGAGCTTTGGTTTCTAAGTAACGTAGATTTGAAAAGAAAAAGACGGTCAAATGAAGGCGTCAAGTCTAAATGTCACTGAAATTATTACCTGTTTTTATGATGAGACTGTTGAGAGAACAGAGTATCTTCAGTCAGAAGCTTCTTCAGATTTGCTGTAATACAGACAGCTACAGGAGATCTTTCCTCATCTATAACTCTAAAGAATCTGAATTAATGAGCTGCAACATAATTTCCATTTGGGATCAATAAATTATTTTTGAACTTGAATACAGATGTATAACCGCACTGATGGTGTCATGAATATTACTATTAAATGTCCAAAACACTTTAAAGATTGAAGGAAATTGAACTGATTGTATTAAAAATACTTCAGGTTTATTTCACCTGAGGAATCTGTGAATTATATTGTAATTTCTGATGTGAAAATTCTACATTTATGATGAAACAAAAGATTTTCTGCTGATAAGAAAATCAGTTTGTGCTCAGGTGAAGAAAACAGACCACTCACTTCCTACATGTAACAAACGCTGGAGCTTTGAAAGGAGCTCTGCATATTTTATTATATAAAGTGTCATAATTGTACATTTATGACTCGTGTGTTATTTTTTTATAACACATATTTGATGTGTTATTAATGTTACATTAAGTATGTTTAACTGGAAACCAGGAGGAACAAACCAGCCAGTTACTCTTCCCCTCTTTTTATTAACCCAAGAAAATCAGTTAAATGTTAAACAATTATTTCAACAATCAGAAAACAATAACTCTCACACAAACAGAGACGCGGTTAGGCGTAGTACTGCAGGTTGGCCTTCTTCTTGGCCTGCACCTCCAGGATTCCCTCCATGTAATCCTCGTGGTTGAGCTCGGTGGCGCCGCGGCGCAGCGCGATCATGCCGGCCTCCACGCACACAGCCTTGCACTGCGCGCCGTTGAAGTCGTCGGTGCAGCGGGCCAGCTCCTCGTAGTTCACGTCCGGACTCACATTCATCTTGCGCGAGTGGATCTGCATGATGCGCGCTCTGGCCTCTTCGTTTGGCATCGGGAACTCAATCTTCCTGTCCAGACGACCCGAACGCAGCAGAGCTGGGTCCAAGATGTCGACTCTGTTGGTGGCAGCAATCACCTAAAAACAAACACATGGGGGTAAAATCTGGGTGCATTGTCTTTTTAATCATCAGATTAAAATATATAATGGACAGTTTTAGGTTACTGGACAATAAAAACAAACATTTTTGAAGTTTTGGTCTGATTAAGCTGATATACTTGATCAGCAGAGGTTTTAAAATCAATTTAAATGTCTTATTTACTCTTTACATATCACCACCTTCCAAAATAATGGCAAGAAACGCAGAATATCATCACTTTTGATGAAGGGGAAAATATTTGAAATGATTTTTACCAAATAAAGGTCAAAACAGTAAGAAATTAAAATTTGTGGGGAATAACTATTTCAAAGCAGGATAGTTCCTGTTTGTTTTTTCTTTTATTCAACAAAATCAAACTTAACATGAATTAACCTTTTCCAAGTCAATTATCTGATTTACACCAAAAGTTAAAAAGGTAATTTGTTCAATATTTCTATTATTCCATAATTTTCATTTCTAAAATGCCTCAACTGTGTCAGAGCCAATTAGTGAAGAATTTATTGGCATTAGAAAAAGGCTTAAAAAGAGAAAAAATTGTTAAGTTTGTAATTTAATTTAAATTTACAAACATGTTAAAGGCATAGAATACACAAATGTGATTTTTTAAATGTATATTCTCAGCGTCTTAATTTAGATTTTATTGCACTTTTTTTTTTCCTCCCAGCTTATTTATAAGCCTGTCATAATAACACATGTTTCTGGATAATAAACTGTCTTAGAAATTATTGCAATAACGATAATATTGTTGTTTTGAGACCATATTCAAATAATATGGTGGTAAAGGCATAATCATGCAAGAGTGACTGTTGTTGCCTGCCTGGTGAACCGGTCTGTCAGTCTCTCAGAGTGGAACAAAAAAGGACAGAGGTTGACGTTCAGACTTTTGCTGAAGTACCGATATCCGATTATCGGTATTGGCCGATCAGCGATCTCCTAAAGTGAATAAAAACGGGCTGATCTATGGGTGTTTTCCTGTGGACTGTGTTGCTTGGGTTTCAGCTCGTTTACCTTGACCTGCATGTTGGGCTGGAACCCGTCCAGCTGGTTGAGCAGCTCCAGCATGGTCCTTTGGACCTCCCTGTCTCCAGCCTTCTCGCTGTCGAACCTCTTCGTCCCGATGGCGTCCAACTCGTCGATGAAGATGATGGAGGGGGCTTTCTCCTTGGCCAAGGCGAAGGCATCCCTCACCAGCTTGGCTCCGTCTCCAATGAACATCTGGACCAGCTGTGGACCTGCGAGCTTCAGGAAGGTGGCCTTGGTCTGAGCGGCGCAGGCTCTGGCCAGGAGGGTCTTCCCGGTGCCAGGTGGGCCGTACATCAGGACCCCTTTAGGCGGCTGGATGCCCAGGTTCTCAAACTTCTCTTTGTGGTTCATGGGCAGGACTATGGCCTCCACCAGCTCCTGGATCTGCTTATCCAGCCCTCCTATGTCGCTGTACTGCTCCGTGGGGCGCTCATCCACCTCCATGGCTTTCACCCGGGAGTCGTACTCTGTGGGCAGGGTCTCCAGGATCAGGTAGGAGTCTTTATTGACTCCAACCAGGTCGCCGGGCTTCAGCTTCTCGGCGTCCACCAGCCCGATCACCGGCAGGAAGTAGGTCTGCCGGGTGGAGGTTTTAATGACGGCGCACTTTCCTTTTCTCTGGGAGTCGAGATCCACGTTGGCCCCGTCCTCCTCCTGGTCGTTGGGGTCCACGTCCAGCAGCTCGATCACGTTGGAGACCAGATACGGCAGCGTTTTGTTCACCTTTATCTTCTCCGTGTTTTCCTTGATCTTGTCCTTCATGGCCTGCAGCTCGTGGGTCACCCGCAGCACTTCGCTCTTCATGATCTTTATCTCGCTGTCCAGCAGTCGGGTCCGCTGGACGATCTCCTCTGTGGACATTTTTAACACTTCTTCCCCGATTCCGTCCTCCACTTCATCCCAAACTGATTTGTCACTCAGCGACGCCATCTTTGCCGTGACTGCGCTCAACTGTGACACGCCGGAAGCTAAAGCTTTTTCTTCCGGTTAGCGCCGACGAGCAGCCTGGGGGATGACACGGAGCTAAAGCTAACTTAACTTCGGCTACAGACTGCGGTAGAATGAAAAGAGCGACCAGTGTGTAAGTCGACTTAACAATGTGGTTATTTTAAACTTCATTAAATAATAAAACCACGTTTTCACTGCGACTTAAAGCGATTAGTTATCGCGGCTTCGCGCTAGCTGATGTTAGCTCTGCGGCTAACATCAGTTAGCTGGTGTGTTTCACAGGGTTAACGCTTTAAGCTCTCCCTGCTGGGGAGCCGTTAGCATCGACACGCCATATAATTATCTTAATTATGGCGACAAACGTTTAGAAAAGTGTTGCAAAAACATTTAAGACTGTAGATATGACCAATAAGGAACGTTCGCTTTGGCGCCTCTGCTATCTAAGTGTTTCGTGTTGCTGGTGTAAAGAAAAATTGTGTCTGTTTACATTTCCAGGTGAGGGATACGGAAGTGAAGGACAAGGCGCTGGGATTGGGTGTCTCGGTGGTTTTTGTTGCATTGATATCCTGCTTCTTGGAGACACCTGCTGCGTGAAGAGCTTCAGATCAGCTTTACTGGCTGCTCCCGGGTGGCAGTGTGACAGAAATGGACCAGAACAACAGCATCCCGCCCTTCCAGGGCCTGGCCTCCCCTCAGGTCAGAGCTCAGATTGGTCTCAATAAATTAGAATATAATAAAAAATATACTGATTACAGTTATATGTCATTTTGATGACTGATTACAGAAAAATGAAATAAATTCAGTTTCTTTCACTATTAGAATATTATATAAGACCAGTAAAGATTCTAACTTGCCCTTTTTTTTCTACATAGATTTAATTAATTTAGTTGTTTCTGTTATTTTTGTTTAATTATTTTGTATATTTCAAATATCTTCCAGTTCTAATTTTAAATGTTCATTGAAATTTAAAGTTTATCGATTTTGGGAATTTGCTCTTGTGTAATTTTGACATTATATTACCTGAAAATGTCTCAAAACAACAATATTATCGTTTTTCGGAATAACTTGCCCAGCAGAATTTGATATCATGACAGGCCTGTGTGACATATGGATAAAGTTACCTTTTTCTTGACATTTTTATGTTTTTTTTTATTTGGTTGCTTTAAAACAGATTTTTAGGTTTTAAATTCAGTTTTGTTAACTCACTGTTTCAAATGGTGCTAAAAACAAAATTTAACTTGAAACATACAAAGTATCAGCATGTGGTTTTGTCTACTTTTTGCTGTTTGCATCTACAGTTTAACACTCAATTACAGAAATGCATATTTCGATAGAATCTACCCCAGAATTGATGTCTGTAACATTCAGGCACTAATGTCCCGTTTGTGTGATGACGTGTGTCCTCGTTCAGGGCGCTATGACCCCCGGCATGCCGATGTTCAGTCCCATGATGCCTTATGGCTCAGGCCTGACGCCGCAGCCTGTGCAGAACACAAACAGCCTGTCCATTCTGGAGGAGCAGCAGAGGCAGGAGCAGCAAAGGCAGCAGCAGCAGCAGCAGCAGCCCAATGCAGGTAACTTTCTTAGTTTTTTGTGTTTAATTTGAGCAGTTTGGTCATAAACCTTAACATGATTCATTCAGATTATTTCATTGTTTTGAATATTGCTGATGGCTCAATAACTTATTGATCTGTGTGATAGAAATAGAGGTTGGCTTGTATCTTATATGTGAAACAATATTTAAATTGGGGGATTTTTTGTTAAATTAGTATTTTGTTCATGTAAGGGAAACATTTAAGAACATAAAATGTTAGATTTATATATCTTGTGATAATGTAGATTATCACACAATATTATTATTGAAACTGTCTCTTTTTTTAGCTTTTATCTCCAGTTTGGTGCCGGAAAAGTTTGAAAACTTACTTTGAAAATACTTGAAAACTTTATAAACCCTGCAGTTTGGTTTATTATTAAAGCCTTAAATTCTTGAAACTTCAGGCCTTCCAGGAACGTCGGGGCAGACGCCTCAGCTGTATCATTCCCAGACGGCGGCGGGTTCGACCACCACAGCGCTGCCAGGAGGCACCGGGCTCTACAGCACTTCGATCGGACCCATGACCCCGCTGACCCCGGCGACTCCTGCCTCGGAGAGCTCAGGCATCGTGCCGACACTGCAGTACGGCTCGTATTCATCTGATTTACATGATCAGATCTTGTCTTCCTGCTAAATGCTACCTTGCCTTTATTCATCTCTGTTGGTGTGAACTGTTATCTCTCCAAGCTCAGTTAGTGTTTGTTTCTGTTTTCATTTTCTGAGTTCATTTATTTCAGCTTTTTTTCCTGTTTGTGATTAGAAACATCGTATCTACTGTAAATCTGGGCTGTAAACTGGATCTGAAGACAATTGCCCTGAGAGCCAGGAATGCAGAGTACAACCCCAAAGTAAACAAACCCAGAGTTTACACATTCAATACGACTTTCTTTATCATCAGCATGTTGAACATCTTCACTGAATCTGTTTAACCCTTTCCTAATGATGTGAAACCTTTAAATAAAACCCAACCAGTTATCCTTGTAAACAAGCTAAATTGTTAATTTTCCAGCGTTTTGCTGCCGTCATCATGAGAATAAGGGAGCCCAGGACTACAGCGCTTATCTTCAGCTCTGGGAAGATGGTCTGCACCGGAGCTAAAAGGTCAGAATCCAACAAATTTATTTTCCAACACTTTAGCATTTCACAGCAAAAACAGTCCGCTCACATTTCTCTTCTATTTAAATGTGTTTGTGTTGCTTTCCGTGTCCGTCTCTCCAGTGAGGAAGAGTCGCGGTTAGCAGCCAGGAAGTACGCTCGCGTTGTGCAGAAACTGGGTTTTCCTGCCAAGTTTCTGGACTTTAAGATTCAGAACATGGTGGGCAGCTGCGACGTGAAGTTCCCCATCCGGCTGGAGGGATTGGTGCTCACACACCAGCAGTTCAGCAGGTTGACTGGAGTTTGTTTGAATCAACACCCATTTATAAAGTTTCCACCTGTTTTAAATGAACTAAAAGCGCCTTCTGCTTTGCAGCTATGAGCCGGAGTTGTTTCCAGGGTTGATTTACAGGATGATCAAACCCCGAATTGTCCTGCTAATCTTTGTTTCTGGGAAGGTCGTTCTCACAGGTAAGGACTCTGATAGCTGTAAGGATGGAGAAACACAGTTCATACTGGCATCATTGTCTCTAGTCCTGCTTTTTTTAACAATATATGTTTAAATTCAGACAAACGCTGACACTTCCCAGCCTCAACAAACACTCAGGCTATAAAATAAAATTCACCTAAAAAATAAAACATGGGAAAGTATCAATGCTTTAAGTATATTTCTACATGTATAAATATGTAGATAAATAAAATAAAGTTTCATTCAACTCTAATGACTAGATAAAGTGTTGCTCTCTTATTAGATTAGTTATTTGAATTAATCTTATTAGGTTCCGTTTTATTTTATTCCATTTCGCTCAGTCATTTCAGCTTCAGCTACTTTCCACAGATTACATGAAAGATTTTCCATATTTCCTTAAGTTTACTGGTTCAAGAGGTAAACAACCATTTCTTTGCCATGACTTGAGCTCAAAGTTTGACGCTACAGCTAGATTACCGAAGCACAGTGTCTAAAAATAATAATGAATAAGTGGCTTAAGACAGTGGCAGTAAAAAGATACCGGTGGAAAGTCTCTCACTCAGGGTGAGTTGTGGTGAGCAGCGCTGCGCCCCACGCTGACTAACCGCATCTTAACACCTAAAATAAAAGTATTCATGTTGGCCTATCTACTGGTTGAAAGAAAATGTTTGTTTTTGCCAATGCAACTTCTTTTATTATGACTCTCCATCACAAATAGCCCTGAAATGTCATTAATGCACCTTTGATTGCCATGTGTTTTCCATCATTGGAAAACACAGAATTAAACTTTCAGAATCTGTAAATAACTCAAAACGTCCCCGGTAGATGTGTTAATCATTTTATTTTGTTCCTTCACATTCAGAGGAACAACTAATACTTTAATGTCAGGTTGTATATATACTAGTTCTAATTGCAGGGGAAATTAGAACTAGATGGTCTGTGAGTTTATTAAATTGGTTTATGGTCCTCAGCTTGAGTAACGCTGATTTAGTCCTACTTTTCTTTATGTTTTATGAGTCATATGCCTCAAACATGGAGGAATTAATTAATTTGTTTTGTTTTATTGTTTTTAAAGGAGCCAAGGTGAGAGCAGAGATCTACGAAGCGTTTGAAAACATTTACCCCATCCTGAAAGGTTTCCGTAAAACTACGTAGAACCTGGAGGTTTTTTTTTTTTTTTCCATCTCCCCAACCTGGTTTATTTTTATTTTTTAAGCTGCATCAAAGTGACTCATTGATGTTGAACTCTTTATATGGACTAAAGGGGATGCTGAACACTGAGATCTCATCTGATTTTTATTTTTTTGTTTTTCATCCACAAGGAATTTTTAAACAAGATTTTAGGAGCCGTCTTCAAACGTCTTGGTTAAAATCATTTCCATGTTTTCTGTAGTTTCAGTTTTCAGTGCATCATCACATCCCTGATTTGTACATAGAATTGTAAGAAAATGTAAGATATTGCTGATGAATGGACACGCACTCAGAAGGGGACTGTTCCTGGTTTCATTTAAATATGTTTTAACTACTTTTCCATGCTGCGTTTTTAGTATTTTCTTGGCTCACATCTGAATTTTTGATACTTTGTGCTGAAATCGGCCATCTTTGAATCCTGATTTATGTTTTTAATTTTGGTCCAACCAAATGCTGAAGTCGGTTTCTGTGGTTGTAGTTGCAGTAAAAGTGACTTAAACCAATTTGTTAGTTGGTTCTGCAGCTTCTGGTCCTCTTCAGGTCAAACAGGGATTGTTGTATTTACATAGAGATGTTTTAATGGTTAAACTGGAGCTAAACATATTTTTTATATTCTAAATATAGAGAAGTGAGTGGCATCTTAAGGTGGTGCAGATAATTCCTGTTTGAGCAAATAAGGACAACTTGGGACTCAATTAAGATTTAAATGTGAAGGAAAAATGCTGCCTAGCATAAATATGGTGGCAAAATGTTAGTTAGAATATAAATATCTATTTTTGCCCATGTGAAAGTTTAGTTTGAGAATTTTCACAATGTTGAAGACATTTAAGTGACATTTTGGGTTGTTTTCCTGCGTCATGTCTGTTTTAAACACAGTTTAACTCTGCAACCATCTAAACGTTTTCCTGTCAACAAGCTCAATGTTTGCTTCATAGTTTGAATCAAAATATCTGAATCAGATTTATGTATTGACTCATTTTGCAGAATAGATCAGGAAATGTTTTCAAATCGTATGAAGTTGTCAATGTTCTGCAACAATAAATCTGTACATACCATCTCCAGTTAAAGCTGTGTCTTCCTTTGCAGTAACACTTTATTTTTATTAAGTCACATTCCTATTAAAATAACTTAAGTGAATGAAACAATTGTTCAATATGGGAAACATTAAAGTTTGTTGACCACATCTGAGCCTGATTAGCGTGAACTGAGCTAAAATATTTCAAAAAGCAAAACATGTCCTGGTCTAAATAAATTCAAAATGGGGGAGAAAAGTTTTATTTTGGACATTCTAGCAGTTAGAAAATTGTTACAAATCAGACAGAGCCATTATCCAAAAATGAAGAAGGCAGAAAATCCTAAAGAACATCTAACCTGAACGGATCAAAACATTTGTTTTTGAGTGGTCTAGTTAAAGTCCAGGATTAAATGTTGTTGAACTGCAACACCCTGAGCTAACAAATATACCACATGAGGTTGGGCGATATGGCTGTAAAATCAAGAAATATAACTTGATTTTACAGCAAGTTATATTTCTAATTTTAAGTAAATAAATAGAAATCTTTAAAAAACTTTCTTACTTCAATCATTGTTTAAGTTGACCTGAATTTAATTTTCAAATAAATAGCTGTAAAGCACACTTGTCAAACAAGATGGCAGTTATTATTCTGAAATATTGAAACCCAAAGAGTACATTAGGGAGAAAAAAATTCAAAAGTTAAACAGAAAATTAATTTGGATAAAAATCGATTTATCAGCCAGCTCTACCTGGATGCCTAAATTATCACAACATATCCATTGAAGTAAAGTTTTCAATAAAACTATAATTATTTGCTGTATGGCTCCATTAAATACCAGCTTATTTTATTTTTTACATTGAAATTTTAAAAAAATCTCAAAGGACTTGAAACTGTTAATTTGAGCGCTTTATCTCCTGTTTTCTGCAACCACAGCCAGCACATCTGTGCTACGTGTTTCTATGCTGAGTCAGATCAAAGTCCTGCTTCCAGACGAACTCCGGGCGGTACTGGTCTCCATGGTTACAGCTGGCGGAGCAGCTGTAGACCGTAACGGTTCCCCAGTCGATGCTGGCTCCGGTCGAGTCCACGCGGAGGTTGTTTAAGAGCTGAGGCATCACCTGGACAAACAAACACACCGAGAAACGGCTAGCTTTTTGCTGGACGACCGGACTCTCTTGACGTTTTAAACTTTACCCAATCGCTGACGTTTTTACCGCGTACGTTAGTGGTGCGTTAAAAGACTGCTCGGAAAATCACCTTACCGCAGCTTTAGCAGCTGGAAAAAAGTGCCGAGGACGAAGCGAGAACGAAAGGTATTATTTCTATAATTTCAATGATTCAGTGAGTTTTATAGACGCGTTATTAATTATAGTTTCCACCATTTATTACCGCTTTTACTTATTAGTTATTGTCGTCCGCTAAAATCTACACTATTGCGGAAAGGATTAGCGAGATTATTCCTGATTAACTGATTATTGTAAACTAATTCAGCAATCTATTAATGTTTACTTGAGTGTAGAGCTGTAATTAAGCTAAAATTGTACAAAAATATATTCCTTTTTTTTTTAGATAAAATATATATATTTGTCTGTCAACGTGTTGAAATTGTAGATTAGCTGTCAAAAAATCAATTAATCACTATTTGCTATCGAATTATTAATAATAATTAATCCGAAAACTAGTCAACAGATCAGCAATGTGACCAAAACCAAAAGGGCTGAGATTTTCATGTCAGAAGTATTATTTAGCTGCAGATACATTCTTTGCAATTATCAAGAGTTCACTAGAGAAATGCTATGTTATTGCACAAATGTTTGTTTTCTTATTTTAAAGGGAATTGTTTGTTTAATTGCATCTTTGACTTATTTCTAATATTGCACGAAAAAGACAAAATAAAAAATCTGCGGAATGTGCCAGTTTTTTAAAATTTTCAATTGATCGTCAAAAATAATTAATAGATTAACTGATAATTAAAATAATCATTATTTGCTGTCCTAAACTACATAGAAAATGCATGTAGCGATCTCAGGAGAGGTTTCATCACCAGGACCCACCTGAAACTCAAAGGTCCTGTTGGCGCCGCAGCTGCATGCTGGGATCTGCTCCTCTGCAGGGACGTGACTGGATGAGACCCAGAGGGGTCGGCCTCCTCGACTGTAACGAATCACCTGGATGTGAGAGACGGTCAGCGTCAGGCGAACACAGAGGGGAACGGAAGAAAAGAGTCTCCTGGCTGATTTAGCTCAACCTGGTGCGGCTCTGAGGCGATCTTCTTCTTGAACCGCTGGAACACTTTGTTGTCTTCAGTCTCGTGCAACGCCATCTCCTCCAGATCTGCTTCTGCCAGAGCTGACAGGACAGCAGCAGGAAATTATTATTGACCTGCAACTAACAGTTATTTTAGTTATCGACTGCAGATTTTTCATTTAACCACTTAATCCTTTTTTATACAATATTAGAAATACATTGAAAAGATGAAAATAAACAACGCAATTCTTTTATTGCCAAAAATGCTATAACCTTAAACGTACTCTTGCTCATTTGCTAATTAACTGACAATTTTTTCATTACCGATTAATAATTGGATAACAAAAGGTGATGAATAGGACAAAATCTGAGTCAGGTGAAGCTAAACACTATGACAGTAGAGGAGATCTTATTTACAGATTAAGATTTTTTATTACGTTTGAATGCAACATTTATATATTTTTGGCTTAATTAGTGCTTTACTTGCTTTGTTCTTTCAGCAAATGGTCTTTTGAATAAGAAAATACACTTTTTTTGCTCGAGTGCAATAACATTTAGTGAATGTTCGCTTATTTATAGCAAAGGATGAATTTACAGATAAAATAAATACTTATGACATCAACATGTGAAAAGCTCTTCATGCCTGAAGTGTAGAGCTAATCTGGTGATTGTTTTTAAATCACCAATTAATGACTGGATGGCAAAAGGTGCTTAATAAGATTTTTGTTGGGCTGGTCTGATTATTAATATTCTTTTTTTTTTTTACAAATAATTGGAATTAGGTGAAGTTAAAACTGCCATGTGAGAAGTTCTGGGTTGAACATACAGCTGTGGAAAATATTAAGAAACTACTTAAAGTGATCGGTTTCTTTGATTTTACTCTTTATCTGTTTATGTTTCAGTAAAATGAACATTATTCTTTTATTCTATGAACTATTGACAACATGTCTCTGAAATTCCAACCAAACATTTAGTTTTTATTTGCAGAAAATGAGAAATGGGTAAAATAACAAAACAGATGCAGACCTCAAATAATGCAAAAATAAATAAATTAAAGTTTATGTTCATTTAGAAACAACAATATTAATGTTTTAACTCAGGAAGAGTTCAGCGATCAATATTTGGTGGAATAACCAGGAGGTTTTGGGGTTCAGTGCAGTGGGCTATTAGTTTTTTACAGAGCTGTATTTATAGAAAAATAAGATTTTTTTATTTTATTTAAAATGCAAAATGTATATTTTTTTGCACAGTTTTGTCTTAATTACTGCTCTGAATATGATGTTCTTCAGCAAACAGCCTTTTTTCAAGCCTGTATACTCCAGTTAGTGATTAAGAAATTATTAAATTAGTTGATTATTTCAATAATTGATTAATCACTATTAACTTGGTTAATTGTTTCAAACACGGCTGAAAACTTACTGTCAGATAAGGAAGGACCTTCAGTACTTTTCTGTTCTTCTTCTTCTCTCTGCGTGTCGTCTCCTTCCTCCGCTCCCTCTTCAGGCTCAGTCACGAGCTCAGACTCAGGGAACAGGAAGGGAGAGGCAGAAGCTGAGGGCAGCGCTACACTCAGAGAGACACAGCAGCAGAGCGAGAGGGTCAGTCCTCCAGGCTGGGGGTCGGTTCTGGCCTGCTGGGTGGACCCATACCTGTGCTGAGGCACTCCTTCTTGTGGGAGTGTTTCCAGTGGACAGTCTGGTGGTGTTTACCGCAGTAGGTCACAGTGTGGCAGCGGGAGCAGGCCTTGTTTCCAGGGCAACCACACACCCAGCACAGCTTGACTCCTGAGATGGATAAAACATTGTTGTCCTCTTCAGAGACGGTCTGTAGCTCATCATCTGGACACAACGGAGACAAATATTCCAGATGATGAAAGTTAATTTGGGTGGGATTGTTTTGTTATCTAAGGTACTGAAAAAATGTTAGTGCCTGGACTTTTGACCCTCATTCAAAGGTCATCTTTTACGATTCCTTGAACCCTAAATTTTGCTGTAATAGAAACGCTACAAGAGATCTTTCCTGCCAAAAGCCATCGACATCTTCAATAACTCTGAAGAATCTGAATTAATAGGCTACAGCAACATGAAATTTCCCTTTGGGATCAATAAAGTATTTCTTGAATTTGAACGAGCTGTAAAACAACATGTTCATGTTCATCACTAAATCACTCTTAGATAATAAGAGTTTACCCTGCTAAGTTCTGCCTGTTTTGACCTCCTTTCAGGATGAGCTGCCACTTTAAATCCAAATAAGCTGCTGCTGTTGCCCACGCCCCCCAAATCAACATTTACAGTCGAAATGGCGCTGCACAAAATGCGCAATGATGCAACCACCTTTGAATGGTCAACAACGAAACTTTTCTCTTTTGCAGCAGCAAATTGTAACAGTGCTTACAGCCGTAAAACCAGCTGACAAAACCTACTGGAGCTCCTTTTGAGTTGCTAGGTAACGGGCTGCTCCGGCTGGGGTTGCTAGGTAACGGCGAAAAGTCCGTAGAATGACTCAGCATCCGAAAGGCATTTAAAAACGGCTCATTTTCACTCCAAAACACACAAAAAGGTCCTAATTTTTCAATGTAGTTTCCTAACGACACCATAAAAACACAAAGAATGTTTCAAACACACCTGGAGGAGGATCGTAGGAGTAGAAGTCATTCTTCCTGGGGAGCTGACTTCTGAAAACTGATGTGAAAGAGAAACCATAAAAAAAAAAAAGCTTGGAATGGCACTGAATAAACCAACAGTGACACGAAGAGACATTCAGACTTGTTGAAAGCGGATAAAGTGAGAAGTGGTCAAATAGAAATGTTGTAATAACAGCACCTTTCAGGCAGCGGCTGTCGTTGTGGGAGTAACACTCAGGAGTTTTACAGCAGAACAGGAAAAGCGTCCTGTGGAAACCTCTGTCCTGATCCGAAATGGGTGCGTACACCTGCAGAAATGACCACAAGGTACAATTCAACACTGAAGAGAAAATGACACGTTCGTCTCAGGAAAGCATGAAGTTTTCAGGACACGTTTTGCTTTTTCTTTAAACTGTGGAAACTTTTGACTGGACTTTAAGCAACTTGGATTATGACTCTCCATTATTTATTCAGATTCTGGGAACTTAATTCCAAATAAAATGCAAAGTAGTTTCAAATGAAAAAAACTCTATTCAAGTGAGCCAAAACTGTTTTATTTTATTAAAGTCTATGTAGCAAGCTTCTTAAATTGTTTCTGGTTTTCTATCAGATGTGACCGTCTTGTCTTGGATACATCTGTACACCGTGAATCTTCCCCAAACTTAATAATCTCTCAATCCCACACTTTTTCCTTCCACTTAACTTTAACATGTTGTGATCAGCTTCTTTAGCAATGGCATGTTGTGTGTTAATCAGCTAAATGAACAGAAGGAAACGCATGAAATCTGTCACTGTGTATCAAATCTATAAAATAAGAGTTTATAGTCACCATTTTCTCTCTGTTTAGATTAACCACAATGTTTCTTTATCTCTAAATTAAATTATTTGTTTTATTGTTATTATTATTATCAATTCGCCAATACAAACATTACAGACTAACAAACATAGATACTGATCTACAAAATAAACAACCAATTAAATAAAAGAACAACAACAAAAATAAAAACAAACAACTTCTTTCTCTAAAAATGACAATAATTAACGAGTATCGGAAGGTTTTCCTCCTCCAGACCTGCAGCAGGAAGGCCATGGGCAGCCCGCATTTCTCACACTCCAGGTCGGACTGGAGGGGCAGGCCCCTCTGGCTCAGCCACGCCGGCTTCCCTCCCACCTTGCTGGGGAACTGCGGAGCCTGGAGCCGCCACGGTTCTGCTTCTTCAAGGAAACCCAGAACCACCTCGGGAGAGGACATGTTTTTCACTTCTAAAAACCAACTTCATCAAAACAACCCGCTGACAACGAGAAGGTAAAGATTCCTCTTCAGAAATGCTCACAACACACGCTGATCCAACTGCGAAAGTTCTCCGTGAGGAAACATTAGCAGCGGTTTAGTTCCGCGGTGAGCGGTTGAATTAGCGTCGTCCACTAGATGGCGCCCTTGCTTCTCTTTATTTAGTGAAGATTTTAACGATGGAAATTAATCCGCACATCAAAAGCAATACTCGTTTTATCACAGAAGAAGTATTAATTACCTAAATTTTCTTAAATGTTGTTTTTTTTGCACACACACACACACACACACACACACACACACACACACACACACAAAAACTGCTGGACGTATTTGTGAAACAAACAAACTGTGACTGAATTTTAAACAAAATTTTATCAGTTAACTTATGTTTGATCTTAATTTTGCTGGATTTTGTCATTTAAAGTGTTTGTGTAATGTGTAGGTTTTGTATAAACATCCAGCAAGTAAACACGTGAGTGAAAGCCGCAAACAAGTAGAAAACACACCGATGAAAACGCTGGAGGAGTTGAGCATAAAATATCACTGAAAAAAACATAAAATCTTAACATAAAAAATGTTTTGTTATAAGTGAAATAATCTGCCAGTAGAAAGATTACCATTTTTTTAATGAATATTAAGGAATTATTAACTTAAAACAACCGCCTATATC
Source organism: Poeciliopsis retropinna (assembly GCA_010277075.1). Lineage (NCBI taxonomy): Eukaryota > Metazoa > Chordata > Actinopteri > Cyprinodontiformes > Poeciliidae > Poeciliopsis > Poeciliopsis retropinna. The sequence continues at coordinate 11,709,636 of VMRM01000006.1, forward strand.
TCGCTGAAAAGTTTCTTATAAGTTAGTTTTATCTTATTTCACGTGAACTATCACATTTGCACTAGAAACTAGACTAAAAATACTTGGTAGGGTTTTATGTTTTTGCAGTGTATAGCTAAAACATCTAGTTTTAATTTCACCATAAAGAAATCCTTCACTCCAGGGCCAAGCAGAGTTAAGCTAATGATGCCAGTGGGCACCAAACTGTGAAATGAAACTGATGGTGTTTGTTTCAAATCTTTTTTATTTTGCTCTGAAACTGTAAATCTTGACTGTTGATTCAGGAGCAATAATCTGTGTGCGTTTTTTTCCCCCTTTTCTGTTAATCCTGCAGAGAATTTGCCAAATCCATAAAGAGCCCGTTCTCCATGTACTACGACCCGAATACGCAGAGGGCGGATCTGCTAAAAGACACACGCAGCATCAAGAACACGAGAACATGGTGCAGGACCTGCGCAGCGACCTCACCATGGCCTGCGATGCCCTCGGCAAGACAGACACATACTTGGGCATCTAAAGCTGAAGCAAACCCACTGCAAAGAAACTAAATATTACCAAGTATTTTTGATCTGGTTTCTAGTTCAAATATCTTAGTACACTTGAAATAAGGCAAAATTAACTTATAAGTTACTTTTCAGCAAGATATGGAAGCTTGTATTTATGGTGCACTGATATATTAGCCCAGATTTCCTTAATTTTGGTAGATCAGTGATCTTATCAATCTCAGAAAAGATGTAAAAATCAGCCGCTGTCCTCTTCTGCTCTGCAGTGAGATGGTTGACTGGCAGACCGGCCCATCAGGTCATGTCTGCAGTTAATAATAGTCAACTCACTGTGGCCAATTCAGTGACTTTTTGCTACATTTAGCTACATCTCAGGTAAAAATCATGATCGGCCAAACTTGGAATTGGAAGGTCGGGATTTTTAAAGATTGTTAATCGGCGAGATGCCAGAAAACTGCAATCAGTGCACCCCTATCAGTATTACATAAATAATTCCTTAATGTTGACATATATTTAATATGACAAGACATTTTTTCATGTTATAAGTGAAATAGTCCACCAGCGGAACTAGTTTCAAAACAAGTTTATTTATCTTGCTTAAAAGTTACTTCTAAGTTCATTTTTGTCTTATTTCAAATGCACCAAGATGTTCCACTTGAAATGTGATAAAATTACTCAGCAAAATGTTGTGTTTTTGCAGTGCAGGATCTCTGACCGGTCCAATCAATTGGTTCTGACTGCAGGCTCTCAGATTATCATACTGCTTCAAGTATCTGTAAAAACCTTCGTCCAGCATTTCTACCGTCCAAATGTCTGATTTCATCCAGTTAATGTTCGCTCTGAACTCAATCAGGGATTTTTGTCAGACCTGAACCATTGGTTTCACGATGGCTGTGTGGAAGACGGAGCAGAAGAGTTTCAGGATAAAAACACAAAGTGGATATTTTAAAAACAGATTTAAAGCTGAGAGAAACACATGGTGTTGTGACGGCAGTGTTAAAGCTGGTAGTAAAACGTAAACAAAGACTCATTTAAGATCCGGAGCCTGAAATTCACTCCTTACAGTGTGTGTGTTTAACTCTGGGGAATATTACAAGCGTAACATAAAGTATATTCAGCTTTTTGTCTTTCTTTACCATCGTAATTGTAATTTGATCAAAATATTTAACTAAAATTACAACTATACTAAATATCTAGTAGTCAAATGTTTAGAGGGGTGAATTAAATATCTAGTTTACCCACTAAATATTGGTAAACTCCCAATATTTAGTAGTGTAGGTGCTAAATATTAGCAAGCTAGATATTAGTTTGTAAACTAAATATTTAGTGATCAAAATTAGCTTGTTAATTAAATATTTAACTTGCTTATGAAATACCAAATCAGCTGCATTTTGTCAAAGTTTCTGAGAGGAATCCGATCGATCCATTAATCTGATTATCAACCTTTACCGTAATCCAGGTCCAACTTGGACCAGCTATCTGATCGATTTCTCCTACCGACGACAGAAAACCTCAGTGAAAGTCCAGGAATTGTCTTGTTCTGGACTCAGAATAAATCTCAGTTCAGACCGTCCATTAAAGGGGCAGCATTAAGTTTTTTCCAGGCACATGGTGCCATTTTATAGCATAATCAACTATGTTACCTTCAGTTATTATAAAAAAATTATATATTAACCCTTTGACAACATTTTTATAAATTTTTATCTGCATGGCAGTGATAAGTTGCTCATTTAATGAGCTCAGCTCATGTAGTTTCACCAGGAGTTTGCTAATTGCTGCTGGCTAGTCTGAAGGAGCTGAGTGAGGGAGCCGCAGTGGAGGGCTGCTCTGTAATGCAAGAACTTGGAAGCTTACATTGAAAAAAGAAAACTGGTGATCCAACTGAAGAAAAAATGTTACAAACAACCAAATTAAGTTTATTCAAGTAAATATATTTAATATCTTATGTTAAACAGATGTAAAATTTATTTGAAGATTTTAATTTGATTACATCCAGTGAATTATTTTCTTTTGTAAAAGTGGGAGCTCTTTAGGTGTAGAAACTGCTGCTCTAAGGAGGAGCTTCGCCCTTGAAGGTGGGACTAGGTCCATCCAGATTTTTTGCACGGCTGAATGGTTGCCAGGTTTGTTTTTGATGAAGAAATGACATTATATATACACTATATATTAATCAATATGGAATTAATTTTCTATCTCTCTCTCTCTCTCTCTCTCTCTCTCTCTCTCTCTCTATCATATATATATATATATATATATATATATATATATATATATATATATATATATATATACTCTGGAAATATCCATATATAGTTATTTATTGAGTGAGAGAGAGAAAGACAGAGAGAGAGAGATTAATTATATATTGATTCTATATATGGAAATATCCATATATAGTTATTTATTGAGAGAGAGCGATAGAGAGAGAAAGAGAGAGAGAGGGGGAGAGAGAGAGAGAGCACCAGTGAGAACTGTAAACAACCAACCAACCAACGGAGACGATTGTTGATTTCAGGAGGAAAAGGATTAGATCAAAGCTTGTTTCCTTCATGGGAGAAATGTTGAGGAATATAAAGACCTCAGTGTTCATCTGGACTGGAGACGCAACAGTGAAGCGTCTATAAGAAGGCACAGAGGAGACTGGACTTCTGGAGGAAGTCTGATGTTGAGAGCATCATCTGTTGGGGCAGCATCAGCCCCAGGGACCTAAAAAGTCTGGTATAGAAGGCTGGTTCTGTTCTGGTTCTGTTCTGGGGACGTCTGTGGAACCTCTGGAGATGGTAATGCAGAGAAGGATTCTTCATAGGATCAAGAAAATTATGGACAATCCTGACCATCTTCTTCATGAGGCTGTCTTGGGAGGGAAGATCATCCGTCTTCAGTCAGAGGCTTTTTCAGGTTCAGTGTGGTACAGACTGTTTCAGCAGATCTTTTCTGTCGACACCCCTTGCCATCTTCAATGGTTGTTTGAAAATCTTGATGAGCTACAACATTAAGTTTTCTTTGGGATTCAAGTATTTTTGAATTTAACATGAAACAGGAAATTGATCTGGCATATAGATTGTAATGACTGAAATGAAATGAAATTTAAAACTAAGATCTCACTGGTTTGTGATCCCATAAATAAAGAAGTCCAAAACAGAATATATAATAAATAAATAAATAAAAAAAACACAGTAGTGAATAATGAGAAAGGGAGTGTAAAATAAGAAGAAACCAAGAAATATTACCAAAAATTGTTCCCATTTGTTGTCTTTTTGATGAGAAAACACATTCTCACTGTCCTTGGTCATCATTTCTTCGCCCTCAAAAATGGCATCTATTTTTGCGGCAAGATCCATCAGTGAAACTTCTCCAGCCGACGAGTCAAAAAGAAAAGACTTGAACTCGTCGTAGCCTGGGAAGCAGGCCTCCCCAGCCGGGGAGGTTTGCTTCTGAGACGCCGACGAGTCAAAAAGAAAAGAGTCGAACTCGTCGTAGCTTGAGGAAGTGCTCTTGTCCTGAGAATCCATTCTAAAAATTCTTGCCATAAAACGATGCTTTGGGTTTGAAGTGCTGGTTGGATATGAACTTGTGTTTTGAAACACAAGCATTCATAACCTCATTTGTTCTTTGATCTAGAACTGCATGTCATTGATGAGGTCATAGCGACAATGAGCTCACTGCAGTTCCGGGGGAATGTCTTGCTTCTGCTTGTTACTATGGAAATGATCAGATCAGTTCTGTTTGACTCAAGCTATTAACCCAAATTCCCTTCTCACCCACCGCGGGTGGTTCTTATCCTCTGAGCTCGGGTCCTCTACCAGAGGCCTGGGAGCTTGAGGGTTCTGCGCAGTATCTTTGCTGTGCCTAGAACTGCATATTTCTGGGCTGAGATGTCTGAATATGTTCCTGGGATCTGTTGTAGCCACTGCTCCAGTTTGGGGGTGACTGCCCCGAGGGCCCCGATGACCACAGGCACCACTGTGGTCTTCACCTTCCAGGCCCTCTCCAGTTCCTCCCTGAGGCCCTGGTATTTCTCCAGTTTCTCGTGCTCCTTTTTCCTGATGTTGCAGTCACTTGGTATTGCTACATCCACCACAACGGCTTTCCTCTGTTGTTTATCCACTACGACAATGTCTGGTTGGTTCGACCTTACCGTTTTGTCTGTCTGGATCTGGAAGTCCCACAGGATCTTAGCTCGGCCATTCTCCACCACCTTTGGGGGTGTTCCCCACTTTGATCTCGGGGCTTCCAGTACATATTCTGCACAGATGTTTCTGTACACTATGCCTGACACTTGGTTATGTCGTTCCATGTACTCTTTCCCTGCCAGTATCTTGCACCCTGTTGTTATGTGCTGGACTGTCTCAGGGGCCTCCTTGCACAACCTACACCTTGGGTCTTGTTTGGTGTGGTAGATCTGGGCCTCTATTGCTCTGGTGTTTATGGCCTGTTCCTGGGCGGCCAGGATGAGGGCCTCTGTGCTGTCCTTGAGTCCAGCTTTTTCCAGCCATTAGTAAGACTTTCTGATATCAGCCACTTCAGTTATTTGCCGGTGGTACATCCCATGTAGGGGTTTGTCCTCCCATGATGGTACCTCCAGCACCTCAACTTCTGTTCGCCATTGTCTGAGACATTCACTGAGCACATTGTCTGTTGAGGCTTTGTCCCTGATGTATCTATGGATCTTGGATGTTTCGTCCTGGACAGTGGTTCTCACACTCACTAGTCCTTATATATATATATATATATATATATATATATATATATATATATATATATATATATATATATATATATATATATTGAACAATTATTAAAGTAGAACCAAATTCACTCTGTGGGCACGAAGACAGAAAGCATAAACAGTTACTGAAGCTTTACATTTGGAGTACTTTCAATAGGAATAATAACATCAGAAACATCATAAATACTGTAAAACACCAAATCCTACGAAGCATTTTTTTGTAGTTTCTACACTTGAAATGAAACAAAACTAATTTGCCAGTAAATTTTCAGCAAGACGTTTTAAGTTTAAAATCCTTGAATATTGACAAAAAGTCATACTTCAATTGGCAGATTAGATCAAATAGCAAGAAATATTTTCAATGTTATGAGTAAAAAAAAATCTCACATTGGAAGTAGAACTTTTTAATCTGTATTAAGAAATTATTGACCTAAAACAAGCTCCTGTATTTTTTAGAAAACTTACTTACTAGTAGGGGTGGACATTTATCGTATCAATCATTTGTCATGATGAATTCCTTATCAGAATAAGAATTTTGATTTATTGATGGCCCGATAAATTCCAATTAATGATGTTTAAAACCCCCCAAAGCTGACAATAAAGTAATACCAATCACTATTCTTTATGTTACTGGTGTCTTAAAGTAGCGTATTAGTGGTATATTTTCCAAGAACATTATTTCTGTTTGTATGGATTTTATTGCTATGATACACATAGTCATACAGTTTCCCAAAAAAGATGTAATAATAGTGATTATAGCCACTCATTATTGCCATGATGGTACTGCAAAATATTGTTATAAAACTTTAACACCCATGCAGCAGAAACTGCTGATAATTCATGAAGGGAGAGTAGTAAGAGAAAAAAAAGAGCTCAAAAGTCAGCAGCATAACTTCAACGATGAGAGTTTGTGAACTTTATCATAACGGAAAGTTTTAAGCAAATGAGACAGAACAATATTGCTGTTCCATCATCAGGAGGTGCAATGACATCACTTCCTGTGTGTTTCAAAGCGCTCTGGCTTCACGGTGCGACCGGTGGCCGGTTTCCTTCCTCCCAGAGACTTCCTGGCTGGTTTGGCCTACAGAGTGTTTAACTGCACTCAGTACATTCGCCACAGCACCGACCCCGTCTACACACCAGAACTGTGAGACCAAACCTGTTATCTGCTGCTCTGTAATCTCATCTAACTCACAGTCACATCATTTCTTTGATTTTTATTTCTCTATTTCCTCCATAGATTTCACATACCTAGTCTTTTGTTGTGGTTTTTCCTACCAATCAGTTTCTAGTTGTTTCTGTCAGGATCAAGTTTTTGCAGGCCCAGAGAGAATAACTTCATTGTTTTAAAAAAAGCAACATTTAGGACTGTTGCAGTAATCAATAAATGTCAGAACAAATTAAAATGAGCTGAATAATTTCCATTTGCATGATTTCTGGATGACAAAAGTCTTCAGTTTGGTTCTCTGGTCTCAACTAGAGAAATTTGAAGGACAATTTTGTTTATAGCAAGTTTATAATTAATTTGAATTGTTTCTATTGTTTTGTTTATTTATTTTGGATATTTAAATGTCTTCCAGTTCCAGTGTTAAAAATGTTCATTTATATTTAATGTTAGATATTAGAGAATGTGTTCTTGCATTTCTATGCTATTACCATTGAATTATTTGGAAATGGTCTCAAAACAACAATATTATTGTGTATCGCAATAATTTATTGTCTGACTGGCCAAGCAACACTTAAACCTCTGAACTGGTTCCACTTTAATCAACCAAATTTCAAACCAATTCAATGAAATCCCTGAGTTTCAAGGTGAATAAAATGCCAGATTATTTAATTTTAAATAATCATAATTACATTTAGAGGCAGCCGAGATAACCGCCCTCCTCCAGAACATCTGGTCTGCTGGTCCAAACAGTGACGACCAAATGGCTGTTTGTGTTCTCAGAGATACGTGTCATGAGCTGCTGGGTCACGTTCCCCTGCTGGCCGACCCAAAGTTCTCCCAGTTCTCCCAGGAGATCGGCCTGGTCTTTCTGGGAGCGACGGATGGGGATGTCCAGAAACTGGCCACGGTGAGTGGGGACCGGTGGGCTGGTAGACCCACCCATCCCATGAAGACTATTTAACGTAAACTAAAGAAAACCTCAGGATTACTTAAGGTAATGTCTTATGGACATCTGGGCGACTTACCTGAGGTGAAGATTTCTATAAATCTTCTTGGTGTATTTGTTCACACAGTTAATTTTTGATTAACCGTTTGATGATGACGATGGTTGAGTTTCAGTTTATTTCTTTAGTTCTGACTCTTCATATAAATCCAGTCAAAAACATCTTCACGTCTTACCTGTACACTTTGCTCTGGTTGGCTGTGTGCTGTCATGTGACTCAGTGGTTCAGCATAGGTCACCACTGACGAACTGCAGTTACATTGAGTGCCCTGAGGGTGGCGCTGCTCTCCAAAACACCAACTGCTGCTGTTTCTGTTTCAGTGTTATTGCTACACCATCGAGTTTGGACTCTGCAAACAGGATGGTCAGCTCAGAGTTTATGGAGGGTGGGACACACACACACACGCGCACACACACACACACACACACAGCACAGTGATGTCACGGAGGGGGAGTTTGATTTGGGACGGGTCTGTGTGCCGGATGCCTGGACGGACTCTCAGTGCAACTGAATGATAGTTAAATCTCCTCCTTTAAATCGGGATCTTGTGGTCAATAACTCACCGAACCTTTAACTCCAGTACTTCAGGTCCGGACCCCCCAGGGAGAAAAGTTCAGGCTGCTTTCCTGTTTTCACCATGGACGCCCAGAGGAGGCGGACAGCTTATTGTCACTAGACCCCGTGGAGGAGCAGAATGGACCGAGTGAAAACTGACCCGACCGAGGTGGACTGATCCCCGCTATGTCGCCCTCCTCTCCCTGCCAGGAGGGCGACAAGCCGGCGGCCCCCGCGCCGCCCGTCCCGCCGCGCAGGCTCCGGAGCAGGGACGGGGGCTCCGGAGGGAGGACGCGGCGGGCGGCGGCTCCGGAGAGGCGGGTGAAGTGTGTGCTGGTCGGGGACGGAGCGGTGGGGAAAACCAGCCTGGTGGTCAGCTACACCACCAACGGATACCCCACCGAGTACGTCCCCACGGCGTTTGACAACTTCTCAGGTAAAGGAGCAGCGACTCTAAAACACAACTTTGCTCCAGTAAAAGATAAAAGTAGCCATCCAAGAAATTACTCAAGTAAGAGAGAAAAAGTATTTGGGGAAAAAAGCGACTCGAGTAACCGATTAATCATTTAATATTTACAGATTACATCAGACCAAAATATAAACTTATGTGGAAATGTTGGTATTCTAAAGACCAAAATTATTCATCTAAATGAAATAACAACATCCAAAAGAAAAAAAAATCTAAATCAGTTTCTTTTAATATAAAACTTATGAAACTTTAACAAAATATGTAGGTGTGTGTCTGATGGTTAAAACATCTTTGTTCTTCATTCAGTGGGTAGAAAATCCAGACATTTTACTCAAGAGTAGAGACACTTCATAAAAACATTACTCAAGTAAAAGGAAAAAGTACTTTAGTACCTGAAGTACTAAAGTAAACGTAACTAGTGGGTCGAGAAAAAACTTTATGAAGAATAATCTAATCTAATCTAATTTAATCTGTGTTTATTTTACATTTAGCTGTAATTATTTAACAATACTCCAAACATCTTACTGTCTCTGTAAACATAAATGTGAATCTAAACACATATCATAACTCTATGTTAATAATTATGGTATATTATTTTTTATCTTATGATATTTGGATTAAAAGTGAATTTCTTTTATAAAATGTTTCTATTTTCGGCTTCATTTGAATGATTTCTGTGTTTCTGATCAGCGGTGGTGTCAGTGGACGGACAGCCGGTGAAACTGCAGCTGTGTGATACAGCAGGACAGGTGAGTGAAGACACACACACTGCCTTACAGAAACACACGCACCGCCTTACAGAAACACACGCACCGCCTTACAGAAACACACACACCGCCTTACTGAAACACACACACCGCCTTACAGAAACACACACACCGCCTTATTGAAACACACAGAAACACACGCACCGCCTTACAGAAACACACGCACCGCCTTACAGAAACACACACACCGCCTTACAGAAACACACACACCGCCTTACTGAAACACACACACCGCCTTACAGAAACACACACACCGCCTTATTGAAACACACACACCGCCTTACTGAAACACACGCACCGCCTTACAGAAACACACGCACCGCCTTACAGAAACACACGCACCGCCTTACAGAAACACACGCACCGCCTTACAGAAACACACGCACCGCCTTACAGAAACACACACACCGCCTTACTGAAACACACGCACCGCCTTACAGAAACACACGCACCGCCTTACAGAAACACACACACTGCCTTGCTGAAACACACACAGTATGATGCTGCCACTACCATGCTTTGTGGCAGCTTCTTCCACATAGTATCAGTGTCTGCTGTGGCTTTTGTTTGTTGCTTTTCTCTGACTGAGACTAAATTACTCAATGGTGGATTGTTTATTAATTAGGGTTGTCGGTTGTTTGCATTGGATTTTATTTTTGGGTTTTAGAGTAGAGGGGGCTGAATACAAAGACATTTCACATTTAACCGGCCGCTATAAATCAATTAATCGCATAATAAATTTAACTGAGCTCAATAGTTAATATTTTTTTGAACAGGAAGTGTGTCTGCAGAGATTTGGTTTCGTTTATTGTTTTGATTGTATTTTTTATTTTATTTATTGTTTTTGATAATGGTGTTTATCTATTTTGGATACTGGAACATCTTCTCGTTCCATCATTAAATGTTCTTTACAAAAGTTTATTGATATTTGAAAGGTTGCATTATTTTACCATTATCATTATATTACTTGAAAATGTTCTCAAAACAACAATGTTCTCATTTATCGTGATATGTTGTGGGAAAATGTAACGTCCAGCAGAATTTGTTTTTGTGACAGTCTAGCCACATTTTTAGGTTTTTCAAACATGTTAATCAGGATGTTTGATTTTCCTTTCACTACTAAAGAATATAATCAAATCTCAATAAACCAAGTTAAACTTTAGCGTTTTAATGTGACAAAATTATAAAACAAATTCAAGATTTTATAAATCGCGTTGTTGTGGTTATTCTGTTGTTAGAGCTCACATGGCACCCAGTTATGTTTTTTTTCTTCCCATTTTAAGGTTTTTAAGGTTTGGTGCTGTGAAGCAACACAGGATGTATGTGACCCATAAGGGAAGGGATAAAAACTGTCTCGAGCTGAAACTGGACACTGTGAGGTTGTGCTTTCGAATGGTTTTCCCCGTCTCGTCCACCGGGACGTTTTCACACAGTGGCAGATGAGTTCTCCTCTAGTTTTACTGCTAGTGAGCAAACAGAGCTGTTCACTGAAACAAAGTGAAGTGGAATTATAAACTGTATTAAAGTGAGCTCAGTTCTTGTGCGGGAAGCTGTTTGATGGGTCTCTCCCTGGAAAAAAAAACAAACAATCTCTCGCAGGCAGGAAGTGATGTCATTTTGTCGCCAGCTGCAGCAGATGATTGTTTAGAAGATAGAAGAAGATCCATATCATCCTGTGGGACAAGCTGCTTCTGGTTGGAGGTTATGAAACCGCTGTTCTCGGCTGAAAGACGCTCAGATAATCCCAGCATGCCGAGCTCCACGTGTTTGATAAGAGAAACTGATACTTTAAAACGCACAGGGGGGAATGAAGAGCTTTAGAAATGAAAAGATATCTTTCCTCGTCGATGATGGTACAAGAGTTTAATCTATCAGCATGTAAATACAAGATGTATGGAGAGAAATAAAGGGAACAAACAATATTACTATCACAAATATGACCACAGATGAAGAAAGGATTACAAGGCAGAAGAGGAAGAGTTTTTGAGAGACCGCAAGGAGAAATAATCAAATTTAATCATCTACCAATAAAAAATACCATCTTGTGGCTTTTAATTAAATATTTACATTTCTCATACTTCACACCATTTGAAGGTCTGAGATCAGTCTAAATTTCCCTGGTTGTTCAAAATTCATTTAGCACAAATTTATATCAGTTACATCTCTGTTTGTGCCTGTAAGCATTTTATTTTGTAGCAACGGGGAAAATTGAATGACCCCTGTTCTATTATATGCAGGTTCAATTAAATACATCGAAATGTGTGATTTTAATTTCACAAAAATGCAGCTCTAGAAGACGTTTGCTGATTTCTTTCTCATTGAACCAAAGTTTGCCTGACGTGGTTTGGTTTCGTCCCTTCTGTCTTCCAGGACGAGTTTGACAGGCTCCGTCCGCTGTGCTACACCAGTGCAGACGTCTTCATGCTGTGCTTCAGCGTCGTCAGTCCCGCCTCCTTCCAGAACGTCCCAGAAAAATGGGTCCCAGAGATCCGTAAACATGCCCCCTTGGCTCCCCTCGTCCTGGTGGGGACACAGTGTGACCTCAGAGAAGACGTCAAGGTACGCAGTTTTACTCAAACGATAACACAAGAAAAATACTGCTTCTAATGGCATTATAGTAAAATATAAGCCCATCTGGATGAGAACTGGAAGCCTCTTTAGAGTTGCAAAAGCCTGGAAAATAGATTTTTGTGCAGCCTGGTAAAAATCAGCTCCTTGTCCAATGTTTCATTAAGTACAGAAGTAGTTGTTTTTTGGAGATGTGAACGACAGTGATGTATATATCATTATAAATTATACATATGACGTATCATTGTAAATGGCAAAAAATAAAATAAATTGGAAAAGTCAAAATTTGCTACAAAACAAACTATGAAGTTTTGAGATTAAATTCAGAAATTTAAAAAAGCAATTGAAACTTTCTGAGTTTGAAAAGTAAAAATTTGCTAGAAAATAACTCAGACGTTTTGACATTAATCTCAGAATTTGTTTTCAGAAAAAAAATTAAAATTTCTGAGTTTTTTTTTTGGAGAAAATTTCAAAAATTTTTGCCAGAAAGTTACTCATACTCGCAGTTTTCAGGCAAAGTTTTTTGGTGTGTAGGCAGAGGAAAAGCTTTAGCAGCTCCACTCACTCACTCACTTTCTGGTTACCTAGCAACTCACTCACTTTCTGGTTACCTGGCAACAGCCTGTTGAGGAACTGGCGCAGCTGCGTTTTAAGGTTGCGCCACTCTGCCTTATAGCTGTTTGAAAATATATATAAAAAAACTGTAAATCTGGCAGTATTTCAGATATGTAAAACAAAAAAACTAATTAATAATTATCAATAAGGCTTATATTATGGGAGTCATATCGTCCAGGGGAATTTGCACTTTAGTTTTAGCCACATTTAGCATTTTCACTAAAAAGGTTGTTCCTTCCTCATGTCTCGTCACAAACTGTTGTGGTTCTAATGTGGGACAGTTTGTGGAGGAGATAATTCTGTCCACTCCTTCCAGGTGCTCATCGACCTGGCGAAGTACCGGGAGCGGCCCGTGGACCCCTCAGATGCCCAGGACTGTGCCGTGGAGATCGGAGCGGTGGCCTACATGGAGTGCTCCTCTCTGACCCAGAAGAACCTGAAGGAGGTGTTCGACACGGCCATCCTGGCCAGCCTGCAGAAATACGGCTCGCGGAAACGCTCGAGAGGCAAACAGAAGCAGCGGAAAAAGGCGAGGCAGACCCCGGACAAGATGAAGAGTCTGTCCAAGTCCTGGTGGAAACGGTACTGCTGCGTGGCGTAGAGCAGACCTGGGACTGGATCCGGCTCTGAGTCTGGGCTGGAGGTCTAAACTATATAAAACCCTGACTGGGACGTGGAATATTGAGGATGAGATTTACTACTGAGCTTTGAGTCGCCTGGAGGATTCTCTAGTGTTTATTCACTTAGACTGGTTAAACACCAGTTCTGTTCTGGGACCAGCAAAAGATGTGACAGAGTCATATCCAGGTCGCTTTTCTCTGGATTTCTGGTCCAAAAATACTGAAGAAAAACAAAACAACCATCTTGGTATAAATTGATCCTGCCTTTTTATGCATCCCAGAGGAAAACTGGAATCTTTGTTGGATGTAATTATTATAATCAATGATCTAAGCCAAACAACACACTGTCAGCCGACTGTAAATTGTTCCAAGTTCTGAACTGGTTTAAAATAAGATCAGAAAGAGTCGCCCTCAGAGCAGACTTTGTCACGGAGGATTTTATGACCCAGACACGAAGTCAAAACAAGCCTGTCCTGACGTTCATTCAGACCATTGTTATCATGATGAGAGGACTCGTTGAGTAACCACATCCTGATTTTACACGTTCACTTTTGATTATGAATCAGCTTTCAGTTTGCTCTTAAACAAAACAATTTGTACCAAATTCAGGCTTTGTTTTCTTTTTTATGTAAGAGCTCAAATCATATCTAATCTTGATATGAACTTGTGCACATTTTTGTCCAATCAGAAGACACTGACTGTTCCCGCTTTGATCAAACCTGAGATTTCCAAACAACCCACATTCTTTACGTCTTTTTTTTTTTTCTGTAGCAGCAAACAAACTATTTCATGTCTCCATACTGGAAGGTAATTTATCATCTTTTCCTCTGAAACACATCAGGACTGACAGTGAAAACAGAGCGAAGCTGGTTCCGGTTGGTTAGCTGTGAAAACGGATAATTTCTTCTGCACGTGTTTGACTTATAACTTAAACAAAGTGGTTTCAATATTTCCACTGCTGTATTTGATTTATCCTTTCAGACTTGACTGAGCTTTTGCTGAATCAGATCCTCCATGGTTAAATCTAAAATTAGCTATAATTAATTCATAATGCATTTTGCTAGCTTTGTTTCTTAAGAAAAATCCATTTTCTCTGTTATATTTCTGGATATTATTGTTTGTTGCTGACACTCTGTCTATAACGCATCAATAATCTATAAACCTGGTGTTTTTCTCTTTCTAATATTTCATCAAATGAAAACCACAAACTTTAATGCTTTCTATTTTATGCGACAAAGACAGTGGTGCATCGATATGAAGAACAAAAGTAAATCATCGTTTCAGTTTGTTTCAACAGATGAAAATCTAAAAAGTGCGGTGGGCACTTGTGCCTCTAAGTCAATAAAGAGGATAACAATGCATCAAAAGATGCAAATAAACATTTTAAGTCTGTTTTTAATTAAAAAGACAAACATTTTATTAGCTGAAATGCAGTGATAGCATTATTTCACTTGTAGCAAAGGATGCATCTGCAACTAAGAAAATGCAAGCATGTGAAAAGCTCATCCCCTTTTAATCAACTTAATATCAATAAAATGTAGCTGGTCTATTGACTATTTTTTAAATTAATAATTGGACAGCAAAAAGTGATTAATATGAGATTTTATTTTACAGAATTTGAACCAGGTGAAGCTAAACCTGCTACTTGAATAGTTCTGGGTAAAACATATTTACAAATAAAAGTTTTTTTTAAATCTTGAATGCCAAATGCATATATTTTAGTACAGTTTTGGTTTAATTACTGCTGTTTCTAATGCAGCTCAATGTGTCGATGTTTAACTGCTGATAGCAAATGCTTTGTGTGTTGCAGGGAGAAAAGGCACAATAGGTTATTTGTCTTGTGGAGCGAAGTGGGCTAAAGGTCACACACTCTTATGATAGCTGGCATTTCCTGTGTCAGGTTTAACAGAAGTTATTTAATTCACTCCGCTTTAAATGTTTCAGCGGCGTTAATCATGTTGTTCTGTCTTCAATCAGCAGAAAACGCCCGACTTGTATTTTAAAATGACCTGAAGATGAAATGGTCACGTTTTAAACTTCTAAATACTGCGATTCCGTTGATTCTGCTTTATTTAATCACCACAGAGGCTACTCTGATAATGAAGCAATGCAACGCGCTACAACACTAGCACAAATTCACTTGTGACGCCATCTTTTGAGGCTATGAAAGGTTCGAGGGTTTCCCTTGTTTTGACGTCTTCTTGGGTGGTTGCTGCAGCGCGGCGTTGGACATGGCAGACGAAGGGCTTCGTAACGTAGAGCAGATGGCTATCTGAACGTGGAGGAGAAAACAGATGTGATGAATGTTGGGGTTTTTCTGTTTTGTTGAAAGTAAAGCATAATTATTCTTTGTTGCTGTTGTTGAGGTTTGTAGAACTGTGTGAGAGCTAAAACTTATGACTTTGATTTACTGGGTGTTGTTGTGACGGGCCGCCGCTGTAAGCTGGCGATGTTTAATACGTGACTCAGAGACGCGGCGTCAGCCAGCTGGTGTTTGGTCTCTTTGGATGTGAAGCAAAGAAACACATAAATACGTCTGATTTAGGGCACAAAATGAAACTGGTCATTGTATTAATCTATTTCCAGGGCCGGAGTTAGAAGAACCAGGGCCCGGGGCTAGAGCCGGTCTTGGTACCCCATCCAAAAAAAACAAGCATTTTATGGAAATTACAAGTGATGAACAGGTAGGCCTAAACATCAACAGGTTTAAAACCTCCTATGTGAGATGGTCTCATGTTCATCCCAAATAGATGCACTATAGGTTCAGAATTTTCAAATATTTGAGTTTTGCATGCATTAACATTAATATCAATCAAAAAATGGCAAAACAACACATTTCAGGCTTATGAGTTTATGTAAGCTACAATGTAAAACATTAATTCATTACAAAAATCTTTGGGGCCCCCAAAACCTTGAGCCCTGGGCTACTGCCACTTTAAGCCCATTCTGAGTCCGGCCCAGTCACGTCCTGTGACTCTGAGTTCAAACAGAAACAGATATCTAATCTGAGTGTTTACAGATCCTACAGGGGCCACCGGCTCAGAGCCTCTTTCAGAAAACCAGCCGACCGTAGCCTGTGTGAACCACCACTCCTGTTTTCACTGGTTAAAAACAAAAACAGACAATACGCTGCTGCAATCTGCTCATCTCAAGCTTGTCGTTAACCTGGAAATATCAGTAAAAGGAAAATGTGTTTGTACAGATCTGATATACTCTGAGAAATAAAGAATATTTGTAATAAAGACGTGTGGTATGTTGGTACCGAGAGCTGAAACCTGTTGATTTGTAGCATCAATGATATAGAAGGTAATAAAAGGCAAAAAATGTAGAATAAAATTAAGAAATAAAAAATAATAAAAATAAACAGAAACTAAGGTTAACATACAAATTTAAAACACATTAATATGTGAGATAGTTCATGCTTTAAATTATTTAAAGGAACTAACTGTACATCTCAGTTCATTCTGGTCAACACTTTATCAACAAGTCTGTTAAAAAAACAAGAAAACTAAATTCTTCATGTCTGCAAAGCGACTCTCAAACATATTTACACTCAAGACATGGAGTGATTTAATAACTGGTGTAACTGGATACATTTTCTTGGTTTTGGTCAGGACTGTTTACTGGTTTATGGTGATTAGCTAAATGCTCTCTAACCTTAAATCTGCAACTTTTGCATTTTTGAGATCAAAAGTTTTAATACACTTTAAGCTGGGAGAAGTTATAGCTATTGAATAAAAGTGTCCCATGATCAGAGCCTTGAGGAACCCCACATGTGATCTGTACTTGCTAACATTCAAAATGACATGCAGGTGTTCTAGTTTACCAAATGAAATCTGAACCAGTTTTCCAGTAGCCACATTGGTGCCAAAACTTTAAACAGGTGTGGGTGAAAGCCAGCTTGGAAAGTACTGAATATATTTTTCTTATGAAAAAGGAGTAAATTTGTAGATAATCTGTCTTTACTGACCAATGGTCTTTGCCAAAGTATGAGTGTTCACAGCTCAGAGTAACCTTGTACCATTATGTAGCGAAAGCTGCAAAATGTTACTGAGATAAGATGAACAAGTTTACGGTAAGTGCTATTTCTCTACCAAAATGACTTAATCACTTCTCAAAAAATAAAAACATATATGTCTAAATGAAATTATCCTTTAAAAGGTTTCAAAAGAAAACACCTTCACTGCAAAAACATACGTTTTTTAGGTCTGGTTTCTAGTCCAAACAGCTTAATACATTTGAAATAAGCTTGTTTTCAATCAATAATTTCTTAATATTGATCAAAAGGTTTTTGTTCCACTGGCTGATAAATTCACTAATAACAAGATGTTTTTTCTTGTTATAAGGTAATTAATCTCTCCGTGGAACTAGTTATATTTCATATTGACTTAAAACATGCTCCTATATCTTGCTTAAAGATTATCTATAAGTTAGTTTATAGATAATCTTATTTCAAATGTATTAAGATGTTTGTGCTTGAAACTAGGCCAAAGATACTTGGTAAGATTTTGTGTTTTTGCTGTATTTTGATTGTTTCATTTTTAGCTCAAACATGTCTTCTTCTGATGTGTTTTGGTGCAGTGGAGCTTGCTTTTTAAAGTCAAACAACCATGCTGCGCTCAGCTGAACATCAGGAGAGATGCAAGCCACGCTCGAGGACATGACGACACAAACACAAGTTTGTAAACACCGAACACACACAGAAAGTCACCCGACTTCAGTCTGGATCACTGTGAGGAGACTCGCTGCTTCCAGGCAGCTGTCGTTATGCAAGAGCTTTATTTTGAAGGCTGTCAAGTGGTGTTTGGTGAGGGGACTGTCTTTCCTCTGTTACGCAGTGTGTATGTGATTCAGTGCGTTATCAGACAGCAGTTAATCATGAGAGGACCGATGCTGTTCTGGTTACATCAGCTGTCCTTTGAGCTCCAGTCACAGCTCCCTGGTACAAATTAAAAACAAGAAGAGGACTTTTTCTTAGGCGTTTTGAAATCTGCTACAAATCAATGACATATTCTCACGAAAAAACAAAAAAAAGTATCCACATAACCACACTAAAGGGCCTTTCAAAGAAGCACAATGATGCTGCAGTTTTTCCAAAGCAGCAAAATCATTAAAATAAATCTTTTCATAACAATTATTTTCCAACAACATGCTTTGCAGATATTTTATTGACCTTTAATTTAATAAAACATATGATTACCCAAACCAAACTCAAAAATACATAAATATTTAGTCAGAAAGTTGAACTTTTAGTTTTTTATTTAATTTTTTCATGTACAGGAAGGCAGGTTATAAAATAAGTTTTATAATTTATTCTGAAAAGGAAAACATACAGTGTAAAGACATATATTTAAATTGTGCAAAAGCTGCCAGAATTTAAATCACAGTTTAGATATTCCGTTCTGGCTGATTGTATAACCTTAGAGCCTCTGGGTGTGTGTGTGTGCTTGCGTTTGTTTCTAATACCTTGTGGGGACCTTTTTCCTGACATATGCTACATTGTGGGGACCCACTGCTCCTTGTGGGGACTGAAGCCTGGTCCCCACAAGGGGAAACACTGTTTTTGGGTCAGGGGTCAGATTTAGGACTAAGATGTGAATTGAGTTTTGGTTAGGTATGTAATGGTTAGGCTTTTCGAGTTTACACTCTTGGAGCAACCGAACTCACCATGATCGGTTTTTGTTCATATTTGTACTCCCAAGGTATTGCACGCTCACTCGAGGTCATACAACTATCCTGAGCCACAAGGTGCTATCTTGTGTAAGTGCATGTGCATTATGGTTGCTTGAGTAGCAACCTTTTGGTAGTTGTATGTGCTGTGTAAGGTGCTGGATTCTGACTGGCAGATTCCGGTGGGTGCCATTGCTAAGATGGGCAGGACTCAAGCAAAGCATTGAGTGTTTTGTTATGTGCTATGCTTAGTAAGAAAGAGGGAGAGAGAGAGAGACAGACAGAGTACAATCAAAAATGAGAGAAATAGAAGTAAAGGGATTGGTTAGGCTAAGGAGTTGATTAGGTGTGTGTGTATTTATTTGTGAGGAAAACAGTTAGAATTAGCAATAAATAAAGGGGATTGGTTAAGTTAAAAAGATTGATTAGGTGTGTGTGTGTATTTATTTGTGAGGAAAACAGTTAGAATTAGCGATAAATAAAGGGATTGGTTAGGTTAAAGAGTTGATTAGGTGTGTGCGTGTGTATTTATTTATGAGGAAAATGGTTAGAATTAGTGATAAATAAAGGGATTGGTTAGGTTAAAAAGATGATTAGGAATGTGTGTATTTATTTGTGAGCAAACTGGTTAAAGTTAATAATAATTAAAGGGATTGGTTAGGTTAAGGAGTTGATTATCTGTGTGTGTATTTATTTGTGAGGACGATGGTTAAAGTTAGCGATAATTAAGGGATTGGTTAGGTTAAGGAGTGTGTGTATTTACTTGTGAGGAAATGGTTAGAATTAGTAATACATGAAGGGATTGATTAGGTAAGGAGTTGATTAGGTGTGTGTATGTATATGTAACATAGTTAATGTATATAATTCCACTTGTCCTTACTTCCATGTTTGGGTTCATGTGTAATGGGTGAAACAGCATCCCCTCCTGGTGGTTGGCAGTGTTAAATATAGTGAACATAGACATCTCGTTGCTAGTTCATGAGCGATGGGCGCGAGGTAGGTTCACTGAGTTTAACGGTCTGGTAAAATGTTCTGTTAGTTTGATGCTAACACCAAATACTATTCCTCGTAAGGTGCTGTACCCCCTGTGATGAACCTGGTTCCTGATTAGTCCATATTCTGTTTCGTACAGATAAACTACATTTCATCTCATCCTGCCTCCTGGTCCCTTATTCACACAATGCAGAGCTAAGCGATTATAATTAAAGAGGTTACATATATTTACTTGTGAGAAAAATGGTTAAAGTTAGCAATAAATAAAGGGATTGGTTAGGTAAGGGAGTTGATTGTGTGTAACTATTTATGTGGAAATTGGTTAGAATTAGTTATAAATTAAGGGATTGGTTAGGTTAAAGAGTCGTTTGGGTGTATGTGTGTGTTTGTGAAAACAGTTAACTGGTTTCAGATCATAAGTCTACTCATATTTGTATTTAAGAGTACATTGGCCTTTTATCATTCAGGCCTTTGGGTCTGATTGCGTCTAGTCTCTTTATCCATAGTTGTTCTTCCAGCTATCTATCTTTCTTTTTTCGACCAGTTTGGGTCATGAGTTAGTGGTCTAGCTCTAAGTGAGTATAAACCATGTCGTTGGAAATGCTATATTATAGTGGTTTCTATCTTGGGGTTGTTCCTGATGTTTGACTTGTGCGCCTGTAGTCTAGTGGACAATGAGTTGCCCGTCTCACCCACATATTGTTTTTTACAATTGTTGTATACAATATTTTCATGTTTATTGGTGAGTCCTGGAGGGATGGGCCAGCGTTTGTTATTGCTGGTGCTTCGGATGTATGGGTTGTGATGTGGTTTATGGGCTTTGTGTATTTTGCTGAATTTCGATCTAACGAGAAGGTCTTGTAGGTTTGGATTTTTTTGGTGTGCCGAGAATATTTTCCAATTTTGGGCGATCGGTAATTCCTGTTGGAGTTTTCTGAAGTTGTCTTTGAGTGTCTTGTGGTGCTTGAGGGTAAAATGTGAGTATGGACCTGTGAGTGTGATTCTCTGTGTATCAGTGTTCGTGTTTTCCTTTGAATTTGGATTATTTGTGTAGAAAATTTCTCTTTTGGTTCTGTATAACAGGGATCTGGGATACTTGCGACTTTTCAGGGCTTGAAATAAAGTGTTCGTGGCGTTCTCCCTGTCTATGGTTCTGGAGCATATTCTTTTGTGTCTAATCAGTTGTGACTTTAGAATCCCTTGGAACATATGCCTGGGGTGGAAACTGTCCCTGTGCAGTAGTTGATGTGAATCCGTAGGTTTGAAGTACACTCTGCTATCTAATTTGCCTGTTTTGGAAAAGTTTTCCCCTTTGAAAGTGATTGTGTCCAGAAAGATGACTTGTTTTGTGTAGGTTTAACTTTAATGGGTGTGTGGTGAGTGTTAAGTGTATGTATGAAAAGATCCAGATCCTCCCTGCTATGATTCCAAATTCCCCATATGTCGTCAAGATACCTATAGTAGGCTTCCGGTAACTTGGTGCATTTTTTTGAATGCTTCCTCCTCCCATTTCGCCATGTAGATGTTCGCTTAGGTCGGGGATAACCTCTTCCCAACCTATGTTTGTAGAAACCACTTGTCATCAAATAGAAAATCATTTCTTTTGCAACTGATTTTTAAAAGTTCCAATATGATCCCATCCAGTCTGGAGGGATCTGGGTTCCTTTCCAAACATTCCTGGATTGCTTTTAGTCCTTTGGGGGTTTCAATGTTGGTGTAGAGGCTCTCAACGTCCATGGTGAAGAGTAGACTCTGTTCTGTGATGTTATGCGTGTTAATTTTTTGTATGAAATCATGTGTGTCCTTTATATAGCTAGGATGTTTATTTAAGAGAGGGCCTAGGTAATGATTTAGTAGGAGTGCTGCACCGTATGATTCGCTACTGCAATCTGAAACAATGGGTCTGCCCTTTGGAATTTGGTGGGGTTTGGTCCAATCGAGAGGTTCTTTATGTATTTTGGACAGGAGGTAAAAATATCTGGGTCTTGGGGGGTTAGTGTCGATGAGGAATTGTAACTGTTTTTGATTTATGTGTTTGTCCTTATGTAGTTGTTTGAGAAGGTGGATAATTTGTAATCTTATCTCTGGGTAGATTGGGTTTTCCAATTGTTTGTAAAATTCTTCGTCCTGTAATTGTCTCGTTGCTTCAAACACATAGTCCACTTTGTCCATTATTACAATAGTGGAGCCTTTGTCCGCCGGTTTTATGATTAAGGAGTGTGTGTTTTGTAATTCCCTAAGTGCTTTTTCTTCCTCTGGGGTGAGGTTACTTTTCTCCATTTCTATTGGTATTTTTTTAATTTCCTTTCTGTCTTGCTCAATAAGTTCAAGAATTTGGGGATGGATCTTGTCCACTGGAGGTTCCCACTGTGACGGAGGCAGGAAGGTAGTCGGGTCTTTTTGGTTCGTGTTTTGAAAGAAGTCGGCCAACTTAATTTTACGGTGGTATTTTCGAGTTTGGATGTTCAGAAGTTCCCTGATGTTTGGGAGTCTGGTAGTAGCCGGAACAAAGGATAGTCCTTTAGAAAGTAGCTTCCGGTGTCTTTCTTTTAGGTGGAAGGTGGAGGAGAGATTCAGAATACCGTCCTCCGTGTTGAAGTTGTTTAAAACGTGGTGATTTGAGTTCTGTTGGTTCGGATTCCACCATCCGTGATTCATTAGTGGACTTACCGTTTGTTACAAACGTGCCCTGTAAGTTTGAAGATTTATTCCAGTGTTCCCATATTTTTTGTCCCGTTGTGGTAGTCCAATGTATTTTGTCTTTTTCGGTGTGGAAGTCCATATGGTGTATAAGGGAGATAATATATTGATGGGTTTTGTTGCACATAGTTGTGATGGATTGATTAATTATGATAAGATTTTGTTTTTGTATGAAGTTGAAGTTGTCCGAATAATTGAGCAGTGGCATATAGATGTCCGCAAATGGGAAAGTGTCGTGTGTTATGTTGAGGAGAGAGGTGAGTAGTTTTCTAATTGTTATTTGGTCCTTATAATATTTGTTATTGATGCCAAATGATAGTATAATAATTTTAATTTCGTTAGAGGTTAGATTTCCTAATAATGTGTTTAGCATGTTTGAGTTGGGCCCCCGGGTAAATGTCAATTTGTATGTTTGGGTTTTCTGGTGTGGGTAGTTTTTTAAGATTGGACTCTCCCAAAATTAGAATAGATTTCCTCTGAGTCAGCTGCCAATTAGTGAATTTATCACCCTGGTGGTCATGGATGGTTGACAGGGCTTTGGGTGGTACTTTTTTGGGTTTTAAGAAGGTTCTCAGGACTTCTTCTAGTGTCGGTTCTGTACAGGTGGAGGGTTTTTGTGGGTCAAGGGTCAAGTTTGTTCTGAAATTGTCTTGTAATTGTTGGGGATGTAAGTCATTTTGTACTCTGAGATTCCTTGTGTTTGTTTACGTTCAAAGTTTTTCATTCTGGTTTGTGTGGTTTTATTTTGTTCTAATGGTAGTGGGCCGAGATTTGTCATATTTGGAATGGAACAAAAAATTTTAATTAATTTTCGAGATGTGGCCAAGGTTATTTGCTTAATTAATTTAATTTCTTTTTGTGCCTTTCTGGTGGCTCTGTTCATGGTGTGTTCTAATTGTTTCTTTGGGATGTTTTGGAGTTGTACTTTAATTCTTTGTTCTTCCTCTGATCTATCCTGATTTGATTGTGTATTCTGGTGTTCAATTAGTATAATTGAAAGATGAAGGATTTACAACAATTACAATGGTAAATAGAGACAAAAAGCTGAATATACTTTATGTTATGCTTGTAATATCCAAGTGACTGCAACATCAGGAAAAAGGAGCACGAGAAACTGGAGAAATACCAGGGCCTCAGGGAGGAACTGGAGAGGGCCTGGAAGGTGAAGACCACAGTGGTCCCTGTGGTCGTCGGGGCCCTCGGGGCAGTCACCCCCAAACTGGAGCAGTGGCTACAACAGATCCCAGGAACAACATCAGACATCTCAGTCCAGAAATGTGCAGTTCTAGGCACAGCAAAGATACTGCGCAGAACCCTCAAGCTCCTAGGCCTGTGGTAGAGGACCCGAGCTCAGAGGATAAGAACCACCATCAGTGGGTGAGAAGGGAATTTGGGTTAATACCTTGAGTCAAGCAGAACTGATCTGATCATTTCCATAGTAACAAGCAGAAGCAAGACATTCCCCCGGAACTGCAGTGAGCTCATTGTCACTATGACCTCATCAATGACATGCGGTTCTAGATCAAAGAACAAATGAGGTTATGAATGCTTGTGTTTCAAAACACAAGTTCATATCCAACCAGCACTTCAAACCCAAAGCACCGTTTTATGGCAAGAATTTTTAGAATGGATTCTCAGGACAACAGCACTTCCTCAAGCAACGACGAGTTCGACTCTTTTCTTTTTGACTCGTCGGCGTCTCGGAAGCAAACCTCCCCGGCTGGGGAGGCTTGCTTCCCAGGCTACGACGAGTTCGACTCTTTTCTCTTCGACTCGTCGGCGTCTCGGAAGCAAACCTCCCCGGCTGGGGAGGCTTGCTCCCCAGGCTACGACGAGTTCGACTCTTTTCTCTTCGACTCGTCGGCGTCTCGGAAGCAAACCTCCCCGGCTGGGGAGGCTTGCTCCCCAGGCTACGACGAGTTCGACTCTTTTCTTTTTGACTCGTCGGCGTCTCGGAAGCAAATCTCCCCGGCTGGGGAGGCTTGCTCCCCAGGCTACGACGAGTTCGACTCTTTTCTCTTCGACTCGTCGGCGTCTCGGAAGCAAACCTCCCCGGCTGGGGAGGCTTGCTCCCCAGGCTACGACGAGTTCGACTCTTTTCTTTTTGACTCGTCGGCGTCTCGGAAGCAAACCTCCCCGGCTGGGGAGGCTTGCTCCCCAGGCTACGACGAGTTCGACTCTTTTCTCTTCGACTCGTCGGCGTCTCGGAAGCAAACTCCCCGGCTGGGGAGGCTTGCTCCCCAGGCTACGACGAGTTCGACTCTTTTCTTTTGACTCGTCGGCGTCTCGGAAGCAAACCTCCCCGGCTGGGGAGGCTTGCTCCACAGGCTACGACGAGTTCGACTCTTTTCTCTTCGACTCGTCGGCGTCTCGGAAGCAAACCTCCCCGGCTGGGGAGGCTTGCTCCCCAGGCTACGACGAGTTCGACTCTTTTCTCTTCGACTCGTCGGCGTCTCGGAAGCAAACCTCCCCGGCTGGGGAGGCTTGCTCCCCAGGCTACGACGAGTTCGACTCTTTTCTCTTCGACTCGTCGGCGTCTCGGAAGCAAACCTCCCCGGCTGGGGAGGCTTGCTCCCCAGGCTACGACGAGTTCGACTCTTTTCTCTTCGACTCGTCGGCGTCTCCCCCATCAGACTCCTCATCCCCGACTGAGAAGAAAACCTCCCCGGCTGGGGAGGTTTGCTTCCCAGGTATCGAGGAGTCTGACTCCTCGTCCCTGCCAGAGAAGAAAACCTCCCCGGCTGGGGAGGTTTTCTTCCCAGGCAATGAGGAGTCTGACTCCTCATCCCCGACTGAGAAGAAAACCTCCCCGGCTGGGGAGGTTTTCTTCTCAGTCAATGACGAGTTTGACTCTGGAGAAGTTTCACTGATGGATCTTGCCGCAAAAATAGATGCCATTTTTGAGGGCGAAGAAATGATGACCAAGGACAGTGAGAATGTGTTTTCTCATCAAAAAGACAACAAATGGGAACAATTTTTGGTAATATTTCTTGGTTTCTTCTTATTTTGCACCCCCTTTCTCATTATTCACTACTGTGGTTTTTTTATTTATTTATTTATTATATATTCTGTTTTTGGACTTCTTTATTTATGGGATCACAAACCAGTGAGATCTTAGTTTTAAATTTAATTTCAGTCATTACAATGTATATGCCAGATCAATTTCCTGTTTCCTGTTCAATTCAAAAATACTTGAATCCCAAAGAAAACAATGTTGTATCTCATCAAGATTTTCAAAGAGCCATTGAAGATGGCAAGGGGTGTCGACAGAAAAGATCTGCTGAAGCAGTCTGTACCACACTGATCCTGAAAAAGCCTCTGACTGAAGACGGATGATCTTCCCTCCCAAGACAGCCTCATGAAGAAGATGGTCAGGATTGTCCATAATTTTCTTGATCCTATGAAGAATCCTTCTCTACAGTACCATCTCCAGAGGTTCCACAGACGTCCCCAGAACAGAACCAGAACAGAACCAGCCTTCTATACCAGACTTTTTAGGTCCCTGGGGCTGATGCTGCCCCAACAGATGATGCTCTCAACATCAGACTTCCTCCAGAAGTCCAGTCTCCTCTGTGCCTTCTTATAGACGCTTCACTGTTGCGTCTCCAGTCCAGATGAACACTGAGGTCTTTATATTCCTCAACATTTCTCCCATGAAGGAAACAAGCTTTGATCTAATCCTTTTCCTCCTGAAATCAACAATCGTCTCCGTTGGTTGGTTGGTTGTTTACAGTTCTCACTGGTGCTCTCTCTCCCCCTCTCTCTCTCTTTCTCTCTCTATCGCTCTCTCTCAATAAATAACTATATATGGATATTTCCATATATAGAATCAATATATAATTAATCTCTCTCTCTCTGTCTTTCTCTCTCAATAAATAACTATATATGGATATTTCCATATATAGTATCAATATATAATTAATCTCTCTCTCTCTCTGTCTTTCTCTCTCTCTCAATAAATAACTATATATGGATATTTCCAGATATATATATTATATATATATATATATATATATATATATGTATATTATATATATATATATATATATATTATATTATATATATATATATATATATGTATATTATATATATATATATATATATATATATATATATATAAAGCTCCTTCAGACTAGCCAGCAGCAATTAGCAAACTCCTGGTGAAACTACATGAGATGAGCTCTGTGCTGCCTTTTGTAAATTGAAGCTGGACCAGTAAGTTTGAAAACGGCACTAGAGCACCCCCTGGTGGGTATTTTGTTATGTTGTTTGGTGACGCTAAACAAAAAGAAAATAGATCCAAGATGGTGGAACGCAACACCGAGCGGTTCATGATTAAGCTGTTTATTATTCTTATATGTTGTGTTTTGGACAAGATTTGTTCGTAAGTATTGGTTAGTCGTGAATTATAATTGTTTCTTTGTTTTATGTAACTGTCGTATAAATAATTGTACGCTGAAGTTATTTAGGAAAACGTTATTTTAGCTCGCAGCAAGAATGGCTAATTTGCAGTGTTCGTTAGCTAATACTCAGTTTTGTATGTTACAGTTTACGATGGCTAAAGTGATGGCAGTGGTCAGAGGCCACTCTTCAATAAACAAGCAAAAAGAAAAGAAGTTTGGTTATTGGAGCTCGTTGTCTGGCTGTCTAGCTGCTGAAGAAATCAAAAACTCAGGGCGAGGACAGCATAGTAAAGAACATCAGCGCAACGGGCCGCAACCACAAGGAGATATTCAGCACATCAATCACGAGCCTGCGGTCAGGTAAAGCAGATGACATGGAGAACAAGGATAACGCAAGCAATACAGACACAAGGTCTAAGTCTACACGCTCATGTACGTCCAAACGTTCGTCCACAAGTTCGAACGTTGTGGACGAACGTTCAGCAGCATTAAAAGCACGAGCAAAAGCAGAGGCTGCACGCGCTCAGTTGGCATTTTCAGAAAAAGAAGCAGCCATGATGAAGCAGAAAACTGAACTCGAGGCTAGTTTGCATATTTTGAGTTGTCAGAAGGCTGTTGTAGCTGCAGAAGCAGAAGTTGCAGTTTACGAAGAGGAGGAGGTTCTTTCAAAAATTGAACAGGACTATCCATTAGTGGGACCATCTGCCAGCCCAAAACAGCGTAGGGCAGAGTATGTTCAAAAACATTTAGACATTAGTTTTGAAGGCTTCTCGTTGCCAACGGATACACTCGCCTGTCATAAGGCTGCACGTGAACAGTGTGAAAAAGCCATGAAAGAAGAAATGGACAATAACAGCTCACACAGTGCAGAAACAGCCACGTCTAAAGTAGCGCATATAGCACAACACAGAGAGTATCTGAACCCCCCCAAACTCTATCCGTTCCACACTCCTCAACCATCAACAGAGGCACAAGGTGTACAGGAGATTACTAAGTACCTCGCACGGAGAGAAATGTTAAGTTCAGGACTTTTACAGTTTGATGACCACCCAGAGAATTACTGGTTGTGGAAAATGTCATTTCAAAATGCAATTAAAGATTTGAGCGTTACAGCCCAAGAAGAACTAGATCTAATGGTCAAATGGCTGGGAGCTGAGTCTGGACAACAGGCAAAAAGAATCCGCTCAGCCAACATCTTTAGTCCGACTGCAGCACTGAACCTTGTGTGGCAAAGGCTGGAGGAATCTTTTGGTTCTCCTGAAGTAGTGGAAAATGCACTGTTAAAAAAGATTGAACAGTTTCCCAAACTCAACAACAGAGACAACCTAAAGTTAAGAGAGCTGGGTGACATTCTGCAGGAAATTGAATGTGCAAAAGATGGAGGATTCTTACTGGGACTTTCATATTTGGACACAGCACGTGGAGTCAACCCCATTGTGGAGAAGTTACCCTATGGACTGCAGGAAAAATGGATCGCAATGGGTGCAAAGTACAAAGAGGAACATAAAGTTGCCTTTCCCCCTTTCAGTGTTTTTTCAAGGTTTGTAAGACAGCAAGCCAAAATAAGAAATGACCCAAGCTTCGATATCACACCTTCTGCCAACACAAGCTTCAAAAAAGAGAAAAGCTTCAAAAGCAGCAATAGGCAAGTGATTACTGTACACAAAACAGACATCCCTACAGATGCTAGTTCATCCCAAACTAGTTATAGTAAGCCTATAGAAAGTCCTGACAAGGTTTGTCCTTTACATAAGAAGCCTCATCCACTTAAAAAGTGTAAAAGTTTTAGAGCAAAACCCATAGATGAGCGCAAGTCATTTTTAAAAGAAAACAGAATCTGTTTTAAATGCTGTGGCTCTACCCAGCACATAGCAAGGGACTGCAAGGTGCAAATAAAGTGCATAGACTGTGGCAGCGACAGACATTTAGCGGTGCTACATCCAGGTCCACCCCCTGCTCCAGCTGAGAGCTTTGAAGCTGATAAAGATGATGGCGGGGAGACGCAGGATAGTACAAATGTCTCAGTTGTTTCTAAGTGCACAGAAGTCTGTGGTGATGTAGATATCCCACATTCATGTTCAAAAATAAGTCCTGTGTTAGTCTATCCAGAGGGAAAAAGAGAACAGGCAAAAAAGATGTACGCAGTGCTTGACGAACAAAGTAACAAGTCTCTAGCTAAGTCTCAGTTTTTTGAGGTTTTTAATATTAAGGCACGCTCAGACACTTACAAGCTCAGGACATGCTCAGGACTGTCAGATAATGTTGGCAGAACAGCATTAAACTTCACAATTGAGTCAATAGATGGTAGAGTAAAACTCCCACTTCCAAACCTCATAGAGTGTGACATGATTCCGGACGATAGAAGAGAGATTCCGTCTCCACAAGTTGCTATGAAGTTCCCACACTTACAGAAAATAGCTGAAAAAGTGCCTCCTGTAGAAGAACAGGTACCTATTCTTTTGCTCTTGGGAAGAGACATTATTCAGGTTCATAAGGTCAGAGAGAGAATCAATGGGCCACATAGTATGCCCTATGCACAGCGTTTAGATTTAGGCTGGGTTATAGTCGGGGAAGCCTGCATGGGGAAGACGCATAGACCTACTAATGTGAATGTGCTCAAAACACATGTTCTTCAGAATGGCCGTGCTTCTTACCTCTGCCCATGCCCTAACATGTTTCAAGTCAAGGAGTCAAGCGGTTGCAGTTACCAACTCAGCACCACACCTGCCTTCCAAAAGGACATAGAAAACACAGCTACCAGTCAACTGGGAGAAAGGGTGTTTGACAGAACAAAAGATGATGACAAACCAGCACTGTCAGTAGAGGATAAAGAGTTTATTGACATTATGGAAAAGGAAGTGCACCAGAATGAAAGTAATAGCTGGGTGGCACCTTTGCCATTCCGCTCTCCTAGAGCAAAGCTTCCAAGTAACAAAGAGCAAGCGTTCAAACGCCTCCAGTCACTCAGAAAAACACTGGACCGGAAGCCAGAAATGAAAAGACAATACACAGAGTTCATTCAAAACATGCTGGACAACAACCATGCAGAGGTCACTTCACCTTTGGACTCAGACAAAGAACACTGGTACTTACCATCCTTTGGTGTGTACCACCCACAAAAACCTGACCAGCTGAGAGTAGTTTTTGACTCAAGTGCAGAGTTTGAAGGACTATCCCTTAACAAGGTCTTATTAAGGGGACCCGATCTAAACAACACGCTAATAGGTGTTCTTATGCGTTTTAGAAAAGAGCCAGTAGCATTTTCAGCTGATGTGCAACAAATGTTTTACTGTTTTGAAGTGAGAGAGGATCATAGGGATTATCTGAGATTCCTTTGGTATGTGGATAATGATACCAACAAAAGCATTTGTGACTACCGGATGAAGGTTCATGTCTTCGGTAATAGTCCATCCCCAGCTGTAGCTATTTATTGTATGAGACGCGCTGCAGTTGAAGGAGAAGAAGAGTTTGGTCATGATGCAAAGCAGTTCATAATGAGACATTTTTATGTTGATGACGGCCTTTCATCCACAGCAACAAGAGAAGAAGCTGTTGACATACTCACAAAGGCACAAAACATGCTGGCTCAGTCAAATTTAAAGCTACATAAGATAGCCTCTAATGACCCCAAAGTAGTTGAAGCATTTCCTGCTGCAGAAAGAGCTAAAGATCTAAAAGACTTGGACTTGGAGTTGGACGACATTCCCCTGCAAAGGAGCTTAGGAGTGCTGTGGAATCTTAAAAGTGACTGTTTTACTTTTCATGCCACAACTGAGAAAAAGCCATTCACCAGAAGAGGTGTCTTGGCCACCGTTAACAGTTTATATGACCCGTTAGGCTTTGTTTCACCCATAACAATGCAGGGAAAAGCTCTTCTCCGTGACCTATCCACAGAGCAGAAAGACTGGGATGAACCACTTCCGGCAGAAAGAGAAGAGGAATGGGACAAATGGAGAAATTCTTTGAAAGATCTGGACAGCTACAAATACCAAGGTGCTACTTCTCATTCTCCCTGTCCGTCGCTGCGAGGAAAGAACTGTGCATATTTTCAGACGCCTCTACCATGGCCATAGGAGCAGTGGCATACCTGAAAGCTCTCGACAGTGAAGGTCAGTGGCACACAGGTTTCATCATTGGCAAGTCCAAAGTCGCCCCCCGACCCGCTCACACGGTTCCTAGATTGGAATTATGCGCAGCAGTTTTAGCTGTAGAAATGTATGAACTCATTAGAGATGAGATGGGCATTCAAGTGGACACTGTCAGATTTTTCACAGATAGTAAAATCGTCCTTGGTTACATACACAACAACACAAAGAGATTCTATACTTATGTGGCCAACCGAGTTATTCGGATCAGGAGGTCCACACATCCAACACAGTGGTGTTACATATCCACTTGTGACAATCCAGCAGACACAGCCACTAGACCGATCCCAGCTTCCACATTAGCCTCCACAAACTGGTTTAGTGGTCCTTCTTCTTTGACACTACATTACATTGAGACATCACACTGTGATAGTTTTACTCTCATTGACCCTGAGACAGATACAGAGATCAGGCCTGATGTAAAAACCTTTGCTACCAAAACCTCAGTAACGCAGCTGGAACCATCTCGTTTTGAAAGATTCTCTAATTGGATGAGATTGTGTCGCACTATTGCATCTCTAAAGCGTGTGGCAGCATCATTCAAGAAAACATCCACAGAAAGTAAAGGCTGGAAGTGTTTCAGTGAAAGTAACACTGCAGGAGAAATATCCAAAGCAGCCAAGTTTATCATTCACTCAGTACAAAGTGAAACATTCAAAGAGGAGCTCAGGTGCATAAAAACAAATCAGCCACTTCCAAAACAGAGTTGTCTCCAAATGTTGAACCCCATCATTGATGAAGAAGGACTTCTCAGAATAGGAGGACGCTTGGCACCTGCTAACCTAACAAAAGAGGAAAAACATCCTGTCATTATTCCAAGGTCTCATCACATATCTATCCTTCTTATCAGATACCATCATGAGAAAGTAGCGCATCAAGGGCGCCACATAACCGAAGGAGCACTCAGAGCAGCTGGATTTTGGATTATTGGCAGTAAACGGCTTGTTTCTTCCATCATTCACAAATGTGTCCTTTGTCGAAAGCTTAGAGGACAAATGCAAACTCAAAAGATGGCAGATTTACCCATCGACAGACTGTCAACCATGCCACCTTTCACTAGTGTGGGACTGGATGTCTTTGGTCCCTGGACAGTCTCCACACGTCGCACCAGAGGAGGAAGTGCAGACAGCAAACGCTGGGCTGTACTTTTCACCTGCATGTCCACAAGAGCCGTGCACATTGAGCTAATTGAATCAATGTCAACATCGAGCTTCATTAATGCACTAAGAAGATTCTTCTGCATCCGTGGACCTGCTCAAATACTCCGTTCTGACAGAGGGACAAATTTTATCGGAGCATGCAATGAACTGCAAATTGATCAGAAAGACACAGAGCTGAACTCATACCTGCTAGAGAAAGGATGCACATGGCTGTTCAACTCTCCCCACTCCTCACATATGGGTGGATCATGGGAGCGACTCATTGGAGTTGCAAGGCGCATCCTGGACGGTATTCTTTTGAAAGCCGACACATCCAACTCACACATGAAGTGTTAAGTACATTCATGGCAGAAGTAATGGCAATAATGAATGCAAGACCACTTATACCAATTTCAACAGATCCAGACAAACCAAACCTCCTCACTCCAGCAATGCTCCTCACCCAAAAAACGAATGCGCTATCTGCACCAGCAGGAAGCTTTATACCTCCAGACCTTTACTCAAAGCAGTGGAAGCAAGTACAGTGTCTGGCAGACTCTTTTTGGAAACAGTGGAAAAGTGAATACTTATCAACTTTGCAGAAACGGAGAAAATGGACTGATGATAAACCGAACATTAAAGTTAATGACATTGTGTTATTGAAAGATGCTCTCGCTCACAGAAACAACTGGTCCATGGGAAAAGTTGTGAGAACATTTGAGAGTAAGGACAATAAGGTTCGAAAAGCAGAAGTAAAAACTGTTAAAGACGGAAACGAAAAAGTGTTTTTGAGACCCATTACTGAAATGGTTTTGCTTTTATCTGATGACAATTAAAATCTTAACGTTGTAAACAGTTCAAAATGTTTATTTGAAAAGATTGTTTGTAGTGGCACAATTGTATTGTACCAGGCGGGGAGTGTGCTGCCTTTTGTAAATTGAAGCTGGACCAGTAAGTTTGAAAACGGCACTAGAGCACCCCCTGGTGGGTATTTTGTTATGTTGTTTGGTGACGCTAAACAAAAAGAAAATAGATCCAAGATGGTGGAACGCAACACCGAGCGGTTCATGATTAAGCTGTTTATTATTCTTATATGTTGTGTTTTGGACAAGATTTGTTCGTAAGTATTGGTTAGTCGTGAATTATAATTGTTTCTTTGTTTTATGTAACTGTCGTATAAATAATTGTACGCTGAAGTTATTTAGGAAAACGTTATTTTAGCTCGCAGCAAGAATGGCTAATTTGCAGTGTTCGTTAGCTAATACTCAGTTTTGTATGTTACAGTTTACGATGGCTAAAGTGATGGCAGTGGTCAGAGGCCACTCTTCAATAAACAAGCAAAAAGAAAAGTTTGGTTATTGGAGCGTCGTTGTCTGGCTGTCTAGCTGCTGAAGAAATCAAAAACTCAGGGCGAGGACAGCATAAGCTCATTAAATGAGCAACTTATCACTGCCATGCAGATAAAAATTTATAAAAATGTTGTCAAAGGGTTAATACATAATTTTTTATAATAACTGAAGGTAACATAGTTGATTATGCTATAAAATGGCACCATGTGCCTGGAAAAAACTTAATGCTGCCCCTTTAATGGACGGTCTGAACTGAGATTTATTCTGAGTCCAGAACAAGACAATTCCTGGACTTTCACTGAGGTTTTCTGTCGTCGGTAGGAGAAATCGATCAGATAGCTGGTCCAAGTTGGACCTGGATTACCGTAAAGGTTGATAATCAGATTAATGGATCGATTGGGTCCTTCAGGAACATTCATATGTCTGGACCTGCCGATCCAAATCCACGTTCTGCCCGTTCAAACTCCTTTCGACATGAAGCTGATCACATCAGATTCCTCTCAGAAACTTTGACAAAATGTAGCTGATTTGGTATTTCATAAGCAAGTTAAATATTTAATTAACAAGCTAATTTTGATCACTAAATATTTAGTTTACAAACTAATATCTAGTTTGCTAATATTTAGCACCTACACTACTAAATATTGGGAGTTTACCAATATTTAGTGGGTAAACTAGATATTTAATTCACCCCTCTAAACATTTGACTACTAGATATTTAGTATAGTTGTAATTTTAGTTAAATATTTTGATCAAATTACAATTACGATGGTAAAGAAAGACAAAAAGCTGAATATACTTTATGTTACGCTTGTAATATTCCCCAGAGTTAAACACACACACTGTAAGGAGTGAATTTCAGGCTCCGGATCTTAAATGAGTCTTTGTTTACTTTTTACTACCAGCTTTAACACTGCCGTCACAACACCATGTGTTTCTCTCAGCTTTAAATCTGTTTTTAAAATATCCACTTTGTGTTTTTATCCTGAAACTCTTCTGCTCCGTCTTCCACACAGCCATCGTGAAACCAATGGTTCAGGTCTGACAAAAATCCCTGATTGAGTTCGCATTTCTCCGAGCTTTCCTGAATTAGGAGTTAGAGGATATAGAGCATGCACACAGAAAATAAACTGATCCAGAAATACTTTTTATGTGAGAGAGAAGTAAGAAGCTAATTCTCATAATTTTATTTCATTTTTTTCCTAATACTCCCGTCGTATGAGAGAAAGCGTACACAGTTAGTTGCAGGAAAAGTTCAGCCGATTATGTAGGAAAGAAAGTCCTGATGTGTTTCCTAGAAACCAGAACTGATCCACAGTAGTCGGAGCGTTGAGGATTTATCAGGTGTGCTTCCAAACTTATTGATCTCTTTACTGATGATCAATTAAAGAAAGACAAACTTCCTGAGTGTCTGGGATTCTTCACTTTATTCTGACAGCTTGGACTCAGTTACAGGAGACCTTTGACATGAGCAGAGCGAACATTAACTGGATGAAATCAGATGTTTGGACGGTAGAAATGCTGGACGGAGGTTTTTACAGATACTTGAAGCAGTATGATAATCTGAGAGCCTGCAGTCAGAACCAATTGATTGGACCGGTCAGAGTTCCTGCACTGCAAAAACACAACATTTTGCTGAGTAATTTTATCACGTTTCAAGTGGAACATCTTGGTGCATTTGAAATAAGACAAAAATGAACGTAGAAGTAAACTTTTAAGCAAGATAAATAAACTTGTTTCGAAACTAGTTCCACGGGTGGACTATTTCACTTATAACATTTTTTTCATGTTGTTTTCAGTGATATTTCATGCTCAACTCCTCCAGCAGTTTCACCGGTGTGTTTTCTACTTGTGTGTTTTGTTGTTCACCTAATCTTCTCCTTCTCCTCCTCGAAGCTCTCAGAGACAAAATGAACATCCTGAAACGTGGTGATTAGACACTCCTGGTTGCAGGTCGTCTTTGAGTCAAACATCTTCACACAGGCTTTATCAGACAGAGCATGCTGGGAAAAAATAGGCTGATCAAATATTTTATCATTAATAAGTGGCTATTTTTTTTATATATAAAAGAAAAGAAGAGATTCAAGAACAAAACCCAGAGGAACTCCACAAATTATAAAATGGAATCAGTTTCCTGCAGCACAAGGTCACAGTCATAAACATGTTTACAGTGTGTGTGTGTGTATTGTTACGGAATATAAAAAAGAGGCGGAGTGACATCAGTACTTTATAAGCAAAGCTGAAATGCAAACCTCTGTTTTCTGAAAAGATGTAAATACAATCAATGTGTGTGTTGTGTGTGGTGTGTGTGTTTGTGTAGGCAGCTGCTGTGTGGGAGCCGATGTGTGTATCGACTTAAAGTAATGAAAGAAAGTTGGAGTGGAGACAGCAACACATGGGGGAGAAAACAAAATGAAGGATACAAAAAAAACACTCAACCAAATAAACAGAAAGTAGCAACAGTTACTAAAACATGATTAAACAAAGGGAACTATGTAAACATAGCAAACATTTTCTTCAATAATCAGTCGATTCAGAGGGAGCAAAGTTTCTCATTTTGAGGTGTAAGTGTTTACAAAACAGCAAATCGTTCAACCATTTCTGTGACGATTTATGCAGCTTCTATTGAGTCGCTTTAGCTTCTGCTAATTCAACATTATGAATGAAGAAAGCAACAAGTGGTTTCTGGATGGTAAGTCAACAACAAAAAAACTTATCTTTGCCAGGAGCCATTACAAAGCCCATGCAGCAGTAGAACCAGCTGACCAAGGTGCTGGAGTTCAGCTTGTGTTGCTAGGTGACGGGGAAGACTTCATATGGGTTGCTAGGTAACGGGTTGGGCTTCACTGGGGTTACTAGGTGACAGGCAATATCTGCTGATTTATTACGTCCAGGAGATTTTTAAAAAGCCTAATTTCAAGACACCAAAAAACATTAACTTATTGCCAAAAACCAGAGTTGTATAGTGACTTGTTACTTTTTTTAAGTAACTTTTTTTCTTAAATTTTTTATTAGGAGTATTTTTACTACACTCTATGTTTTACTTTTACTTTAGTAATTTTATCATAAAGTATCACTACTCTTACTTAACTAAAATTTCTGGATTTTCTACCCACTGAAGGAAGAACAGACATATTTTTATTAAAGGTTCATCAGTTTTATATTGAAAGAAACTGATTTGGAAACATTTTCTTTTGCCTGATTTTATTATTTTTGTGGATTTTTAAAAAGAATTTTGTTATTTACATAAATTAAATTTTAAAAATTAATAAATTAAATTTTTTAACTTCATATTTTGGAGCATCTTATTATGTAATTTTTAAATATTAAATTACTGATAATTTGATTAGTTACTCAGAAATTTTAAGTTAAGTGTTAAATGAACTAAATGGTAATTGGGTTGCAGAAGTTTGAGAGATTGATCTAGAGTCAATACAGTCTGACTAATCAATAAGGCAGTTATGATCCAGAAAACAGTTCTCACTCAGCTTGTTTTTATGTTGAAGCGATCGCAGAGGAGAGGGGGTTGTGTCCCCAGCTGTAATGTAAACACAGCAGTCAGCTGTTGTTAAATAGTTGGTTCCTCTGCATGTGTCACAAGCTGTTACAGCCAGACAACTCCGTATGTGAACTCTGAACACGCATCCTAAAGCAAACACCAGGCAACGCGGCAGGGAGCGGAGAGGAAGGGGTTTCAGGAGGAAACACAAAAAGATTTGGAAGGACTCAGAGGATAAAGTGTGTCTGAATGAACTGAGATAAAGCACTTCAGCAGCCGTTTCTCTTGTTCAGTCAAGATTCCTGGAGGGTTTGTCAGCCTGAATCTGTTCAGTATAAAGATAAGAGGTAATGTTACAGGAATCTGACACTTTCAATTGAAAAGTGTATCTAAAATTGACAAAATAAAACTCAATAAACAGACATCCGTAACTGAAGGAAAAAAAATAACACAAGTGAAACGTCTATTAAAGCATGTTAAATGTTGGTAACATAGTAAAACAAGAAATACCTACAAGACAAAGGATAAAGATAGGACAGCATCACCAAAAAATAAATTAGCTGAAAATTTGTTCTAAATTAGCGACATATTCAAATATACGTTATTGATAACGTATATTTATATCCGTTATCACGATGGCTATAAACGTAAATATACGTTTACGTTTATTTGTTAAAACAACAAATTATTTGCTAAATAATTTGTTATAATTTTTTTAATATTTAATTTAACAAATTAAATATTGTTGTAATGTCTTCATTCAAATTCTTCAGTTATTGTAAATGTTAACGACTGTTGGCAGAAAAGTTGTCCTGTAGCAGTCTGTGTGGCAGTGAATTTGAAGAAGCCTCTGACTGAAGGCTCTCTGTTTTTCTAAGACAGTCTCATGAAGATGGAGGTCATGATTTCCAGTGATATTCAGATATCTAACAACTTCTTTTGATCGTCTCATTTTCTTCTCAAATCTTTTTACAAGTTGCTAAGACAGTTGTTTTCTGACGGACATTTTTGCCCCAATAGTAAGACCAGGAAGGAAAACAAACAGACTTACAGATTAAAATACAACTTAAAATAAAAGCAATAGAACAAAAAAAAAAAACAACCAAAACAAACAAACAAAACCTCGTATCAGAGAGAGAAATCACCCAAATGGAAATATAAAAACCCTCAACATGTGAATTTTGCATTAAAGGAAGACATCCCATTTACAAATCTCTCTCCCTCTGACATAAACACCGACTTCTGGGAAACAGGGATTAGTAACTGATCTTCAGAGGTGAGTGAAAGCAGCCTCCCTCTTTGGCCTCCTGAACCAGATGTAACCAGCTGGTACACACAAACACTCACAGTGACCAGCAGGCTTTTGGCCAGAACTTTTGTCCTTTTACTTCAGCTTTACTAGCGGACTCTTAATGGAGCCAGAAGAAGGAGGCCCGGTTTCAGCTCTGCTTCAAGACATCGTCATGAATCTTTGCTATAGATGGCAACAGCTCAGTTCTACAGATGAAACTTTTCTCCAAAGTTAAACACCAGAGGAGAAACTGTTCTATATGAGAATGCAGTCTGAGTTTCTCACAAGACGTTCAAATCTGTTTGTTTAACCCAGAGCATGCAGCTGGGGAGAGAAAGGGAGTGATGTTGAAACTCACAGGATGAGGGGAGTTGGGCTCATCCCTGAAAACACAGGGAGTCTAATGCGTTTCTGCTGAGTCCTCAGTTTATTACAGACACACCTAGTTTGGTCTCACCCGAGAACAACAGCAACAGCAGCTTTACTGTATCATCCAGGCAATTTTGAGATGATCAAACGATTATTCTATCAACGGAAGAGCTAACAAGAACAAATAAAAATAATTACGACTGTTTTTGCCATTTCTTGTTATGCATGGCTCAATATATTAGGATAATTCTTTTGATTAACACAACAGTCACAGAGTTTTATAGCAATATTTCAAATTACTCAATTTTACAAAGTATTGGATTAGAAAGGAAATCGCAAACTTACGATAGTTGCAACAAACAAAGATAAATTTAATCAGTTGGCTTTTACACTTGCAGAAGATTATTACTAAAACTATTAGTGCTAAAGTTATCAGAGCCACATCTGTCATGAGACAACTACTCATATGATCGGGTTTTGCCGCATGTAGACCACCAAGTTGTCGCTGTTGCTCTCCAAACGGGTCACAAGACAAACAGAATTAAAACCTTTCATATCACAAGATCTTCTTAGACTAAAATCTCCTGTCCTCCAGTCAAAAAGTGTCTTTGAGTCATTATTGGGTGTTGTTGGTCTGTTTGGGCGCTGCGTCGGAGTCAGAGCAGCTTTCTGCAGCAGAATGAGGAAGTTGTGATTCTCCGCGGTAACGTGTCTGACGGCTCAACAACGTGTCTTTCACTGACATTTTCACCACAAAGAAACCTCACTATTGAGAGGTAATCTCAGCAATAAAGTTAAAGTGCCTTCTCCTGGAAATGTTTAAATTAGGTGAGCATAACCAACTCTAAATTAACTGTGCAAATCTATAATTTGTACACTTAATCTACAAATTCTAGATTTGTAGATTAAATTATTAGTTTCAATCTACAAATTAAATTGAATAAAATTTGTAGATTGAAACTAATAATTTAGTTTCAACTATTTGTTTTAAATAAAAACGAATTTGTTTTTATTTAAAACAAATGTTAAATTATATTTAATGTTTTTAAAGGCTAAAAACATTAAATAAAATACTACTCATAAAGTGGATATTTGTTTTAATTGTTAATCTCAGCAACATTTAGCATATTTTTAAAGGTTGTAGGATGTAAACATTACCCCAGGCTTTTTGCTGTTTCTGTTCTTATCTGAGGCACTAAATGATCACACTCTACACTCGTGACCAGACTGAATGGAGGAGATAAACGAAAATGTGACAAAGAATAAAGCTGCAGCAGGATCATGTGCCAAAACGATAAGAGTGGACAGGAATGAGAAAACTACGTAAATGTTTGCTAGACATCTCTGGATGTCGAGATTCATTTAAAGCTTTAATGAGCAGAAGTGATGAGTGGCATGACAAAAAAAACAAAAAAAAACATAGCAGTCACATAATTATTATTGTTTTTCTTTGGCTTGTGAAGATCAAATGATAGAAATTGACTTTAAAATGTATTCTTTTATATTGAGAATCACACTCAAGTTTTCGGATGCAGGTAAAGTATTTACTGGGAAACCTGGAAAAATGGAGCGTGATGTAAGAGCTACACAATGTCGACTCGTCACACAGCTGCTTGTTTCCCTGTATCTCTTATCTCTGACCATTACAGGAATGTGTGGGTTTGTCCTGCTATACAGGAAGTGCAACATCTCCAGTATACACACTGCATGAGTGTGTGTGTCCAGAGGTGTTTGCTAAAGTTTGTGGTTTAGGTTTTTATTAGGGTCTGCACTGGTGAACTCTACAATGGTTGATTTAAAGCCACTGAAGATTACAATAAGGAATCTAAAACTATGCAATGAAATGAATGTTATGTATGTGTCAGAAAACATTTACGATAGGGCTGAACGACATAGCTGAAAAACGTACCACAATATAAAGGTTTCAGATTAGTCAATAAGGATTTAGTATTTTGTTTTAAATATCTGAAATGCTG
Source organism: Poeciliopsis retropinna (assembly GCA_010277075.1). Lineage (NCBI taxonomy): Eukaryota > Metazoa > Chordata > Actinopteri > Cyprinodontiformes > Poeciliidae > Poeciliopsis > Poeciliopsis retropinna. The sequence goes on from VMRM01000006.1 coordinate 11,750,168, forward strand.
CCAAACTGGTGGCGTGATCTTTCCTGTTTTATCCACAGTTCTTTGTTTTTAAGGAATTATGAGGCATGGGTAAAATGGCTGTCAGTAACTGACGCCAGTTACTGAACAAGATGTTGCTAGGTAACCAAAGACTGAGTGAGTTGTTGCAAGGTGACCAAAGACTGTGTGAGTTAGTTGATTCCATCAACCTAGCTTAACTCACCATGAGAGGTTGAGCAGCTAAAGTTTTTCCTCTGCCTACATCTCCCAGAATGCCGTGCGGTTCTGGATTGGAGTTTGGTGACTATATATCAAATTTAGTACATATATCTATTGATATTGATTATGCATCTATCGTGATATATATTGTTACTGATTTATTGTTCCTAATTAACCAAATGTTGTATGAACTAATGAGACAAAAAGAAAACTTTTCCAAAGATGTGTATCTTGTAGCATATTATGAAAAAAAATATTATTAATAGTCAAAAATGGTGGTGGCAGTATTATGGTGTGTGGCTGCTTTGCTGCTTTACTTCTTCAGGATCCCAAAGCTTTGTCGTAATTTCTAGAATCAGAAATTTCTGCTGTCTTCCAGAAACCCTGAAGCAAACCTAGGTGATTTAGCAGGAAAATGATTCAAAACACATCAGCAATTCACCTTCCAATGATTAGAACGAAGGTTTACTTAAAAACTTAAAGGAGTACTAAAATGTTGACAAAGCAAAGATATTTAAATTTTTACATGCATTTCATCACATAGAAGATAAAATATCCATACATGAATTAAAACATTTCCTCAAGCATAATGCTACATCTGGTAAACATTAGAGAGCAGAAAGGCCGGACAAGGTTTTAATAAAATAAAGTTTTATTGGTGTGGCCTAGTTAAAGTCTGACCTTAAATCTGATTGAGATTCATACTTGAAGCCTTCCAATGTGACAAAATTAATAAATTTTAATCGTTGGAAAAACCAGGGAAACAGATAAAGATGACATTTAACTCAACATCGAAACACTGACTTTGTTTGGCTGCATTTTGTATTTACTCAGGTTATTGTTGTCTGATATTTACTGTCTTTGAATGGAGCAGAATAAATTTGCAAAAGAGCAACTACTTTTTCACACAGGTTTCTTTTCTGTGCATTTTTACCAGGATAATGATCTGAAATGTCAGATGAATTTGGTGGGAGAGAATGAACATGAGGACAGGAAGGGAGGACAAAGTTATCAGAAAGGAAAGAAAAGATTAGAGGCCGCAGAGGAAGGATGAGAAGGTGAAAGAAAGGGGAGACAGGAAGTGGATAAAAAGTTGAAAGATGGTACCAAGTGACGGAAAAGCGGAAAAGATCAAATGCATTCTGGGAGTTTTTCCACAACTATCAGTTTATCTGGCATGCTAAGGCTGACAACACACAGAAACAGGAAGTGAATGATGCTGATGCGTCCAGCTGACGGCGGCTGTTTGAATCCTCTGCAGATTCAAGCATCAGCAACAAGGTCCAACCTGATAACACAGAGTGGGAACATAAGTTTATTCTTCCAACTCCTTTGAATATGTAAGACAAAAGTTTTCATATTATGCTTCAGGGTGTTGTACATGTTCAAAAAATAAACAAAACGTTACTTATGCAAGTGGATATTCTGTAAGTAAATGATCATTTACAACAAGGGAAAAGGAGAGAAGATCAGAAAACAATGTGGCTTTAGGAGTATAGAAACATGCTAGATATGCAGCATGAGAGGCGTGAGGAGGAATGTTTTGGAGAGATTCTGAAAATCTCAGTGAGAACGCAGTGCTTTTAAAAAATTTAACATAATTCAAGTTTTTAAAATTCCACAACCTTGGAGCTTTAAGATGTTTTATTTTAATATTATAAATGTGAAGTTTGTTAGAATTTGGTTATTTATCCTTTGAATCTATGTAGTTTAGTCAACAAGTTGTTTCTCCAGACATTTATTGGTGCTTTAAGTTGTCTTTTGGCAGTTGGTGGTTACCATAGCAACCGGTAACTGACGCTCCTCCCCCCTTTTTCTGTAGCTGTCTGTAGCTGTTTGTACCTGTGACATGTATGATAACCAGCTCTGTTTTCATCACAAATATTATTTTAACATATATTTTAGACAAATGTAATAATATACAGTGTTTCAAGAGCAATTTTGCCATGTTTTGTATATGTTTTTAACTGTTTTTATTCTTAATGTTGTCAATTTTAGCTATGTTTAATTTGACAAACGTTAACTGCTGCTAACTGCTGCTAACTGCTCATTGGTAAATATTGCTCTGTAGTTTGTTTAGAGTTATTTATTGTATTTTATTTGATGTATAGAGGCAGAAGGTGCTGGACTGATGTTAACCACCAACTTGATTTCCTCTTTTGTTAGAATAAATACAGTAAACCTGAATGTTTCTGTTGTGAAGTCGACCTACTACTGAGAATATATATATAATTATCAAATCATGTTACAGTGCAATCCATGGGCTCAAACAGCCTCCCTGTTGTCCTGACCTGCCACCCTGTGAAAACATTTGGTTCAATAAGAAATAAAAACAAAGCTGACCCTGCGGTGCTTAGACTCTGAAAATCCCAAATGATGCAAGACTGGAAAACAGCATGCAGTCATAAATGATGCAAACCTGACAGTAAGGATTGAGTGGACTCAAACATCTTAATGCCAGTCAGTACTGTGACTGTCGTTGTGTGACCACAGGAATGAGTCTGTGTTTCTTGTGCCTTGGTTGCAGCGTTGCTGACGCCCGTGTTGCGTGAGGGCAGCTGGGTTAGTGCAGTTTTTAGGAAGGACAGAAAAAGATTGTAAGTCTTGATGAATGCCTTCAGTGTCTGAACTACAACCTGTTATTGTGGTCCAGCTTTCTATATGAGACCCGCTGGCGAGACGACACACAGAGTTATATGAACAACTCCGGGTCCAGTTTGGTCTCCTGCGGTTCAGCCCGACCATCATTCAGGTTTAAGAGTCTGGAGACGGGAACAGATTCCTCTGCACACACAGCTGGACCTCTTTAGAGTTTGTCCATAGAAACAGAAAAGTAAGAAACATTTATTTACATATCAGACATTAAAATCTGCTTTAAAAAGACAAACATAAAAACAAGAATATAAAATCTGCTAGCCTGGTGAAAAACAGCCCCTTGTTCTATGCTAATTGCTTACAGTTCTCATGTGACGTCACACTTCGTGAACTTTGTAAATGATAACCTTAGCAGGCAAGTTGCTATGGCAACAAAAAAAAAAAAGGCACGAGCTCAGAACTAGCTCTCGCCTCGTCCCTATCTAACTAATAAACAATAAACAATATAACTATTATTCCATTACAGTTTTTGGGTACACTACCCAAAATGCTAACATAAATGCTAGTGATATTTACTGTCTGTCAAACTAGCAAAATTAGCTTAGCTAATGTAGCCTGCATGTTACTACAGGCAACCAGCCACCAGAACCTTGTTATTCATGAGAAGAGTTTGTAGGTCCTTTATACTTTTAAAACGATTGCTTCTTGGACTCTACTTTAGTTTTAAATTTTATCCAGTCACTAACGTTTGCCGTGATGTATGTAATGCACCAGTTCAACGGTATGAGTCTTCCCGGAAATTGCCTGCGCTGTGAACAACCATTCTCCACCGCCAAGAGAGAGAGTAGGACCTGCTGCAGCAAACAGAAAGGGGCGAGCGCTGTCAGTCTCATCTTATTTGGAAATGGGACCATTGCACTCCAGAAGTGAAGGGGGCGCTATTTCCTATTATTTTCTTTTGAAAGGTGTGATATGTTTTCACGCTCAGCATGCTATTGCCTCTAGTGGCGTGTGGGTGGTAACACAACTAATCAAATTATAAGATATTTGAAACAAAAAAACTAATCAATAATTATCAATACTGACTGATATGAAATCAATATATTGTGATACATATCATCCAGCCCTACTTCAAAATGTATACTGTAATATACAGGGAGCCAATCAAAGGAGACCAGAACAGGGCTGATGCTGCCACAAGAAAAAAAATGCTGACATTTTGAGACTAATCTTAGAAATTTAATAGAAAAAACAAAGAAATTTTGAGTATAAAAAGTAAAAAATTTGATAGTTTTAAGGTTAATCTAAAAAGAATGTTCTTAAACTTTGACATTTTTGAATTTCAAAAGTCAAACTCAGAAATGTTTTTTGTCTAGAAAATCTCAGAGACTTTTTTTTGGCAGATATTTACTCCTGTTTTCTCTCCATTGGCACCTTCCTTCTTACATAGGCAGGAGCAGAAACTTGGGCCAAAATACTGACCACTGCAGTGGCTCAGAATCAAATGATTATGTTTTGTCTGTATTTCTGTTTTAGGATGAATCGGGACAAACAATGCCACAGAAACAAAAAAACTGCTCATCCGTGCATTGAAAACCAACAAAAGGAAGTGTAAAAGTGTGTAAAAGGAAAAGCGTTGGGGAGCCATTTTTAGACCCCAAGGACAGTGGATGCTTCCTGTTTGGCTTTCTATTGTTCCTGCAGCGACAGGGATCCTCAGGGAACAGAGTTAGTGTGTCCAACATCTCATGGTTTTATAATAGTTACATATCTGACGAAACAGAAAGTAGATATTTAGAGACCAGTGGGTAAGTCTCATGATTTGTTTTGTCCATAATGGTTTGATGTGACTGGTTTGTTTCACAGCTGCTCTTTAACTGGGTGGAAACCTGCTGACTCTACACCCTTCATGCCACAGGCCTTCCTCTGCCCGCTTCATAGCGATATGTTCACGAACTAAATGATTTTTATACCGCCATCTGGTGGACAATCTGGGTACAGCAGGTAACAGAGCGCAGAGTGGCGACGATTAAGCCAGGGATGTCCCCTGGTGGCGGAAAAGGGACATAGCAATTCACTGGTGACTAAAGCAGCAGTAAGTATATATATATATTAAATCCAAGTAGATATGCAAACACAGAAAAGGTACAATAAAATACAAATGACCCAAATTTTCTATTTACTGTTATCGAGACGAATTTAGTGTTAAGAGTGCAACTCTAACCGTACATTAGAAAAATGTTAATATTTGGTTCATTTTACTTCAGAAGTGAAGGAATTAAGACATCAATAAATTTTTCTCATGCAAGAACAATTTGAGGATGTACTTACTTTAAAAAATGTTTTTTGGGAACCATAATGAAAAGTCCCCAGCAGTGATTGATATGCTGCATCCAATTAGCACATCTTTGGTTATACAGTCCACTGCTCACTGAAAACCTCCTGATTATTCCTCCAAATATTGTTTCTGAACTCTTCCCGAGTTAAAACATCAGTATTAAATGAACTTGTTACTAAATGAACATCAACTTGTTTTCTTTGCATTATTTGAGGTCTGAAAACTTTGCATGTTTTTTGTTATTTTGACAATTTCTCATTTTTTGTAAATAAATACTAACTTCTTGCTTGGAATTTCAGAGATGTTGTCAGTAGTTCATAGAATAAAAGAACAATGTTCATTTTACTCAAACATATAACTATGAAGAATAAAATCAGAGAAAATGATCACTTTAAGTGGACTCTTTAATTCTTTCCAGAGCTGTATAAAATATACTCTGCTGTCAGCTAATGACACCATTAAAAATAAGTTTCTTTAAGAAAGCAAGTTGCAACCATTTGAGACAAACGCAATCTCAAAATAAATTCGTAAACTGGTTACCTTCCTTTCAGTAATGGAAACATGTGAAACCCTTCTGAAATTTTGGATCTGCAATAACTTACACATTACAAAACATAGAATCCATTTACTTTGTTGCTTTGTTTCATGCTTAATTTGTTGTGCAGAAAAAAATTCTCAATAAATCCTTTTTATGTTTTAGCTTTTAAAACATGCGTTATTTTTTGGTCTGAGTTTGGACACCTGCAGCTCGAAAGCTTCAGAGTGCGGAGCTAAAATACCAAAAAGGAAAATAACCATGACTGTCCTTATTGCAGATAAAAAGTTAGCTCAATTTAAATTTTTTATCAACAGAAAACGGGCCTCATCATCTGAAGTCTGTGACATTTCAACTAACGAATTCTGCATCTCAAAATGCTGCATTTACTTTTTAAGCCACAGTCTCTTTGCCTCTGTACATCTTATTTAAAACTATATTAATTTTATTTCCTACAAGAAACATCAACCAGCATTTTTTTAAGGCATTCATAAAACACACAGAGTAAATGTGATTATTTAAAAAAATGTATTTGTATGTACTTACATACTGGTGTCAAAAGAGTATGCACCAAAATGTCACTGACTCACAAATACAAAGAAAAAGCATTTCTTTCTTCGATTGCAAGTATTGAAAAACCTATGTACAGAAAAAAGGTTACGCTGACGAGAGAGTACACTAGAAACTTACAGTCACATCGATTTAAATCAGACTTCTGAAAATGAAAACCTAAAGGAAAAATTATAACAGTTACAGCCTCGGTGCTCTGAACTTCAAAATGTTTCTGTCTCAGAAAAATAACCTTGTGCTTTCTTCCTACAGTCCAGCAGCAAGGTTTTATCAGAATGTGCTTACGAAAAAGAAAATCCTTCTTTAAAATTCGCCACAGGACTGATTTCATCAAAAAGAAAGAAAAAATATATTTTTACTTAAAATACATGTCCTAAAGATTATCCTTAAAAGGTTTTATAGTGGGAACAAAGGAAGGTGCTGAAGACGATCCGGTTTTCCTGCCGTGGAAATTTCATGAGCTTCAAAAACGACGACATTTTCCCCACATGAACATTTACAGGCTTTTCAACAACACAAACAAACCAGGAATGAGAAAAAGGCATTTTACAAGATCAGCGAGACAAAACAAAATTATTAGTGAATGATGGATATTTAAATGGAAAGATAGATATACGAAGGACAAGAGCAAATAATCCATTCCTCTCTTTGTGATGAGCGAAACCAGAGCCACAGGTTGGGATTTTACGACAGAGGAACCCGGAACCGACACATTCAGACGGACACGCAACGACCCGAAGTCGGAACATAATGCGCCTCACTCACTGACAGCAGCTACAGGAAACTCCCGCCACCTTCAGGGACACCGTGACGGTGCAGCGCCGAACCGACAGCAAAACACCAATCAGACGCAGGCGAGTCCGAACGAAACCGATCAGGGAAGCGACTGGAGCGTCGAGGAATAATCTTATTTCGGTGGACCGGTTCCCCTTTGCACTGAGGCCTTCATTTGAGAAATTCATTTAAGCAGGAAAGGCAAGTTGGCCAGAGAAAGAGTCTGAACCGATAAAACGAAACAGCTGCAGGGCGAGTCAATGTGGAGATCCACCCAGAACAGAGCGCGAGTGATAAAAAACAAAAGCACACAATCTCAGGGGAGCTGATGTTGCTCTCTGTGGCGTTGGGGAGGAAATCATGTCGGTGAGGTAAGGATTTCATTTTGTACAGAATGCGTCTGTGGTAGCGTGAGACCAGCGGCTCCCTCTGGGGGAGTTCCTCTCCTCCTTTAGTCGCTTCTCGCCTTCTTGCTGTCGTTCCCGTTCTCCTCCGGCTCCGCCTCCTCGCCGCCCTCCGGCTGCTTCCTCTTCTTCGTGTCGTCCAACTGCGCCGGGTGCGCCTGAACGTCACGATCATGCAGGTCATGTTGTCGCATCCCGTTCCGTCTCCAGACGTGTCCGGCGCCAAGCAATGGTCCAGGAGCTGTTTGGGATTTCAAAGAAGAACCGGTCGGCACCAAAAGTGAAACGCATCAACACCTTTGGACTGGAAGCAATAATGAAGGAAATTCACACAGTGGAGAGAAGCAGTTTTTACTAAATGATAATAAAAACAAGAAACACTAGAAGAAATGCCAAATGATTGATCATTTTCATGGTTTCTATACTTTATTATTTGTCTTTGAATGTTCAATGTTTGCACAATCCAAAAACTGAAAAAATAACAAGTTTCAAAACAAAGACTAAGGCTGATTGAAGTAATCATTAACTAATTTAAAAGTTGAATAATTATTATTAGATTAAATATAAACTGAAAAATTATTTGCTAAAACAATAACCCTGAGTAGTAATTAAGACAAAATAAAAAAAACCATACTTTTACATTTAAGATTTTAAAAAATATCTTTGTAAATATGTTCTACCCAAAACTCCTAAAGTGGTAAAACTTTAACTGGTTCAATTTCTGTAAAAAATAAATAAATAAATAAAAATGACTTATTGAGCACCTTTTTAAAAATTGAAATCTAGAAATGATCAAACGTTCACTAAAGAAATGCCCTGTTGATGCATTTTAGGCTATTAAATTTTTATTCATTTATATTTTTTATATATTTTCTAAAAAGCGATGCAAGAAATAAATTGATTCTACAGAAAATTCCAAATCCTAGTTCTGGGAATTTTTTTTATCAATTCAAAACCCTCAAAAAAAAAAACAAAAAGAAGAAAAAACCCAATTTTATCTGCTAACCATCCATTTTCTTACACCCTCGTTCCCAGTGGGGACGGGAGGTGCTGGTCCATCTCCAGCTAATGTTCTGGGCGAGAGGCCAGAGGTCAGAGGCCAGTCTATCGCATTCTGCTTATTATATTTCTAATAATTCTTTGATTTTTCTTTTATTGATAAAAAGCCAGGCAGCTGAGCTAAACCAATTTGATAGAGTGTCAAACATTAATTGTTTTAAATTAATGTTTCATTTGTCTTTTCCTATCGGGTCACATAATCTAAACAGAATCTCAGTCTGAACAAAGAAATTGGTTTGTGACTTAAAAATAGTTTCTGAATTGAATCATTTTATTAGAGATGCAAATCTTTAAAGTGGTTAAAAGAGAAATTGTGTCAATTTTAAAAATCTAATCGATTAAATAATTGTTGGTGAGAAGCTCTCACCTCTTCCACGATGGAGGACAGGGCTCTGGTTTTTCCGTCCTGGTCGGGTTTGATCCTCTCACTGATGAAGTCCACCACCTCCTGACTGCTCAACACATTCCTGCAGTCATAGAAAACACCCTTAAAAACGCTCCTCCAAGCAGGTTTCCACTATAAAACACATCTGTAACGTTTGACGCACCAGATGCCGTCGCAGGCGATGACCATGAAGTCGTGGTCTTCGTTCAGTGTCAGAACTTTGACGTCGGGCATGGCAGAGATCATCTGGTCCTCTGGCGGCAGCGACTTGTTCCTCTTATAGAAGTGGTCGCCTGAAAGGCAACGTGAAGAATCTGCATTGACCAACTCGCTCGTTTCAGGTGGCAAAAACAAGCTTGAGAAGAGTTTAATTAATTTCAGAGTCTGAAAGCTTCGCACCGATGGCTCTGGAGAGGTTCAGTCCTCCGTTGACCCGTCCGTCCATAGTCACCTTCCCTCCAGCGTTCTTGATGCGCGTCAGCTCCACCTCGTCCTCCGGCTTGTGGTCGTAGGACATGTCCACCGCTTTCCCTGCAGTGTCAGAGACACGCAGCTCTTTTTATTTCATACAAAGCAGCTGGAAGTCTTTCAAGGAGACCAATTATCCTTCCTTGAACAGGTTCAGTTTATGGCCTACGCAAAACATGTTCATTATAGTTTTGCATAAAATGATTCTTAGATTATGAGATTTTATTCTGCTCAGTTCTGCCCGTTTTGAGCTCCTCTCAGATTGAACTGTTTTAGGGCGTTTTTGTCACTTTAAATCAAAATAAGCTGGTCCCAACTCAATGTTTACTCTTGAAGTCATTTCCATTTGCACATGAAAATGGCTTCAAAATGACGCTATGCAACGGCAGTGAGCCTGTGACTTGAGACAGCTCGTTTTCTAGACACCAAAAACTAATTGCACAAAAACTTCTGGGTGTTCTTTTTTTTTTTTTTTTTTAATCGCACAACCAGAATAGATCCATATTAATCCACTTGAGGGCGCTGTTTTACTCCAGAACGATATGCAAGGAGTTCCGGATTGTAAGGCATACTGCAGTTTTAAGTGCACCTCTTAGTCCGGAAAATACGGCACAAAAATGTTAATTTTTTTCATAAGTTCCATTTAAAACACTTATCAGATTTCTTATCCATCTTTTCTTCAGAAAAAGTTTGTTACAGTTAACCATCATCTCTGTAATACCGCCTTAAATATTTACAACATCTTTAACTCTGACGTCTCCGAGTTCAACAGCCGGAATCAGTTTTCCATGTGGGATTGGGCTCTCTGCGTGTAGTTTGAAATCTTAAAAATCTATTTTTATATTACAATCCCTCCACATTTACAACTCGACCAGCTAATAGCATTCAGACAAAAATGAACCAGTGGAGAAATCAAGAAAAATCCAGAATATAAAAGCAGCTGGAAGCCGAGGTTGGTGAGGGTCACCATGGCAACGCTCAAGTTGCTGCATTTAACTCATTTTACAACAGGAAGACTTGAAAAGCGACTTGCCTCGTTCAGACACGACGCAGCGCGAGTCGCCGGCGTTGGCCACGATCAGCTGCTTCCCTCGGATCAGAGCCACGACGGCTGTGGTGCCGCTGTCCGAGCCGGGCTGAAACAAACATGGAGGACGGGCCGACCCGTTAAAGATACAAGAACAATGAACATTTTAACCAGTTCACTAAAATCCAAAAAAATCTGATTTTTAGCTTCAACAATCTGTTTTTTTAAGAAAGTGAAAATATGAAGAACGTGCAATTCGTGTTAAGCTGGAACAGATGTGGTTTGTTTAAATTACAACTGAGCAAAACTGATAAAGATTTAAAGATTTTCAATGTGATTTTGGGTGTTTATTGGGAGAACATTCTCAACAGCCTTTTCTTATCCAAATAGGGATAATTTCATTTAACATTTATCAAGCTAAAGTCTTTTCATAATAAAAATGTAGATTTTTCATAATAATTTCCAATTATTTCCACTCGTATATTAAAAAAAAAAAAAAAAAAAAAAAAAAAAGTCTAAATAATATTTAACAGTGAAACTGGAAAACATTTTAAATATCCAAAACAATAAAAATTTATATGGATAATGAAGCCTTGATAACCAAAATAGCATTTTAAAAAATAAATAAATAATTAGTTTAGAGAAGGAAAACAGGCGAAAGAGGCAGGTAGTGCAAACCAAGTGCTAGGTGTCAAATGTTTTCACAAAATGGCGGCTTTTCAACAATAATAAAGGGGAGTGTCTCTTTAAACTGTTGTCCAAGTCAAAATTATTGAGCTTTCTTCAATTTATCATGCAATTGATTGATTGATTTATTGCTTATTGCGACAATTCTTATGATGATTACTATTCATGAAGAGAATGAAGGAAACATGTTATAACAAGTAAGTGTTTTAACTGTTAAAGATAAACCTTTAAGGATTTCTTCAGTGCTAATGAGCCACCAGTTCGGATCGAATGAGTATGAATCGCTCCAATGTGGCTTTCTGCTGCTTTGCATTATGGGTTTTGTAGTTTAGCCTCTTGAACTTAGTAAGGAAAAGGATGGACTCTTCCTCAAAGTTTATCCAATCTGAATTTGTGAATGTGTAATGAATCCACCTAAATATTCAAATTTAAGAGCAAGATATCTAATGTTTCTACAGACCTCTTCTTTTCCATCCATTCCTGGTAGACACATCTCCTCCTCTTCATCCTCAGAGTCTTCCTCTCCCTCCTCTGTGTCCTCTTCCTCCAGCTCACTGGTCTCTGCTTCTTCCTCGTCGCTCCCATCCTGAGAGGAAACAGAAAACCAGAAAAAGTTGAAGCAAAGCTCAACAAAGTGATTCAGTGTGAACTTTCGCAGTTTATTCTGGTCCGCTCTTCTCACCTCTTCGTCACTCCCCTCCTCCTCCTCCTCTCCCTCCTCAGACTCTTCGCTGTCGTCAAAGAATCTGGATTTTGAGTCTCCGGTAGCTTTTGAGGAGGCAGAGGAGCAGGAAGGCCCGGCGTCTCCTTCTGCTTTCCCAGCTTTCTCCTCTCCGTTGGAGCTTCCCGACTCGCCGCTCTCACCTGCAACAAATAAATCTCTACTCTATGAAGACCCTTGCACAGGTTTTGTACACGTTCACAGTAAAATTCAAACACTTGGGGATTTTTTTCCCCAGCACCACACTTTGGAGGTAAAAAATACAAACCAACTGCAGATGTGAATTAGCATTTTCTATAATCTGTCATCAAATGGTGACATTAATGTTTGAATTGTATTGTCCCTTTTTAAGTTCATCATCAACTAAAACCAACAGATTGCAATTTATTATTAAAACTGTGCAGTTTGAATATCAAGCATTTCAGGGACTTCATAGAGAAATTAAGCACTTTACAAACAAACGCCTGATTGAGATTCAAGTATCTTAAAGGGCTCAAGCACCCGTATGAACCCTGAATGAATGAAGGATGGTCGTTTTACCTGAACTGCTTCCCTCACTGCCTCCCGTTCTCCGACAGGCTCTCAGTTTGGACCCACACGCCGCTCCTTCCTTCACTTTCCCATCACCCTCCTCCTCGTTCACCTCTCCGTTCACTCCTTTCTTCTCAGGATCTTCTCCTTTATCCTTCGAGACCTCTGCATTCTGGGCGGAGGCCTTCTTAGCTGCGCTGCTGAGGAAAATGGAGGAGAACGCTGAACTTCAAGGACTCCCCCCTCTCTTCTGCAGTAAAACCTGTGAATGTTGTTTCCGGAGTACCTGGCGGCTGCAGCTGCGTGTTTGACGGCGTTGAGGTTCTGGCCGTAGCGGACCAGCAGCTCCTCTATGGTCATGGTGGCCTCCTCATGGAGCAGCGCTGCCTCCTCATTGTCCACTGACATGACGAGAAACAGGATCACAAAGTCAAACCGTGTTGATGTTGTTTCACGTTTTCAGTCATCAGAGGTTTTATGAGCTTACAGTCGTCCTCCTCTGCCACCTTGTCAGACGGCGGCTCCTCGGTGGGGCGACCGGAGATCTGCACCAGCTCCTTGATGACCTCCTCTGTGGTTATTCTGCCGTCGATGGCCAGAAATGCGTCCTCCAGCGCCTGCAAGCATGAATAATGTCCGCTTTGCAAAATGTCCTTAAAGCTGCAGTAGGAGTGTTATAAAAAGTTTTTTCACGTATTTATTGAAACTTGTTAGTATACGAGAGATAATCTGCTGGACTCCTCTTCTACCAGTGCTATCTAGAAACAACCAATCAGAGACAGGAGGCGGGGCTTATTGCTGTCAATCACCTCCATCTCCTACCCTGCACCTACCATAGATTGTTGTGAATGCTAAGGTTAGTTAGCATCACAGTTTTTCTGTAACGGCTACAGCGCTAAGACCCTCCCCCTGGCTCTGATTGGTTGTTTTTGCATCTGTTCATTGGCAACACGAGATTGATCATTGATCATTTCACAATTTCAATAACGTTATTTAATGTATGAAATATTAACCAACAGTTACACAGATCAGGAAGTTATTGACTCAAATATTAATTACAATAAACTATTCCGAAATAATCATGTAAAGATAAACAACTTTCATGTTCAAATTAAATGCTTAAAAATATACGAGGAACGTAAAAAAAAAAAAAACTCTAAAAATGTTGTTGTTATTTGGAATTTAGCAAATAGAAATACATTCTCTCAATAAGAGAAGTTTAATCTGAAATCTGATTTAACTTCAAACAGTGAGAAAAAAATGTGTCTTTATTAGGTTTATGAAAATGCCTAATGCTTTCCAACTTTAAGATTTAATCAAGCATTAGATTGATTAAATCTAATGCTTGATTTAATCAAGCAGTAACAAGTTAATGTTTACTTGTTACAAAACATTAACAGTTTAAATATCAAACATTTTCCAAACATTTAAAACAAGTAATCAGTATTTCAAGGACTCGTACAAACCCTGGATTAAAAAGTCAGGTTTGTAACGCTCTAAACATATTCTGTGTTCGACGAAGTGATACGAGTTCTTATCTGAGATGAAACAACTTTTTAATTAGTTTCCAATTTATCAGCTCCTCACCTTCTGCAGCTTCCCGTCTTTGTACGTCCTCTGTTCCTTGATGATGTCAGGAAGATACTTTGAACAATACAGAGCCACCTCTTCACCTAAATGACAGCAGCAGGCGATATATAAACCCTCAGGACAGTAGAGCGGCATGTAACGCAAACAAAGCAGATCGCCATGGAAACGACACGAAAACAGCTGAGCGGTCAGAGGAAACTGACTAAAACAAAGTTTGCTTATCACACAATAAAATTTGCACAAGTTTCCCCAATTCCATTTTAGAACAACACTTCTTCAGATTTCTTTGTTTCAAATAGTAAAAACATTTATTATGTTTTTACTATTATTATTAATATTAATATTATTGTTATTATTATTCACACCAAATGTTTTTTCAGTGGCCTGGGAAGTGAAAACTAGCTGTAAGTAAGGAAACGCATAACACTTCTCTATTGTTTGGTCTAAAGATGAATCTTTGTCACATGAGTAAAACCTGGAGCTTCTGCAGCACGTGTGGTTCAATAGACAAGATTTTTTAAAATTATTAACTCAATGGCATAAAGATGGTTTATTGTGCTTCACATTTGAGATGGAAACCTGCCTATAGAAGTTATCCAAACAGCATTGACAAATTAAATTAAACACACAACTAACCAACATCAATAAAGCAGCAACTTCATAAAATTAAATAGAAAATGTAGCCGCATTCAAAATGAAGGAAAATGAAATGTAATCTGTTAGGATTGTGTCATTAGAAGAACATACTGGACTAGACGGAGACAACAAACGGAAATATAAATAATCTACACCTGGAAAAATTTAAAATCAGACTCCAAACTCTTTTAGAGGAACTTCAATTTCACTTAAAAAAGCGGTACTTTAATTTAATTACCTCCATGGCCATCATACACAGCAAACATGGCCGTCTCTTCATCGAAGTCTGGGATGCAGTTGTGAGCGTCCTGAAAAAATGAAATGAATCAAAACATCAGCAAAAGGCTGGTGGGGAAAAGTGGCCAATTTTATGTTCAGAAGTGACAAATACATTTTATAAATAATACCTACAAAAACAGAGATAATAGTTTAAAACTCAGTCTCCATTTCATGGGCCTACAGAAATAAATATGAAAATTACATCAAATTTAGGCTAAACTTTCTTCATTTTATTAATTGTTTAAATAATATTTAACTACAAACAAAAAAAACCCTCAGATACCCAATGGTTTAGGTAAATATGTATAAAATATACATTGGGAATGTGGAGGTACTAAATTAACTTGGATACAAACAAAAGCTTTTTGTGAAAATTCAGGCATTGGTGGAAAAAGTCCATGAAAATATCAAGTTTCTGCAATTTTTATTTTCTTTTTTCTTGGATTTGTTTGCATTGTTTCTTGCTTGAAACGCCTCAGGTTGTTGCAAATGCAGATGAATATCTTTTTCCTTCAGGCTGATTTAATCTGGTCTTTCACAACAATTTAAAGGAGAAGTTTCATCTTCGGATCTGACAGGTTTAAGATCAATGGCTTTCAAACTACTTGAGCTCACATTCAAGTTAATTCCTGAAAATGTTTACTGACTGAATTAAAACTAAGAATGCACATCAGTTTTGGTCTACAAAAATATGAAGTACTTTGCTACACTTTCTAGTTTAATAACAAGAAGAATATTATCCATCTGGTCATCTCTGGTTTCTATATTTTATTTTACTTATTCATGTCGTCAGCAGTTAATTTTATGTTGATCTGAACAGCTGCCCCAGATTTAAAGTGAGCGTCGCCTCTGCTAAATTTTCCTCCACACTAAAGAAAACACTTTTCTCTCCTTCCCAACATTTGATTGGCAATAAATCAATGAGCAATGAGATTCTGACCAAAAAAATACAAACATTGCATGATCATTACATTTTTTTTTACAAACTAATATGATGTCATCAAACTGTAAAAATGTCTAAAAAACATGCGTCTGAATTAATTTTGACTGGAGCTTCAACAATAATTTTCCTCTGTACAGATATGTAGGATAACTGCAGCGAGAGTGCAGCTCACCCAGTTGCACAACTCTCAGGTTCATATCTTTGTTTTGCCAGCGTTCGCTCCATGCGACTCATTAAATGCACGCTCTCTTCTATTGTAACGTTTTCCTTACATTTTCTCTGCATACCACAAGAACAGCAAAGAGCAAAACATGCTCAATATGGGGAAACAATCTTTGTGAAGGACAACCCAAACAAAGGAGCTCATTCAGCCTTTATGCTAGATGGGGATCCATGATCAAGTATGGATAAATCTCCTCTTCCATTGCACACTTAAAGATGGTGATGCGATGAAAGAACTGGCATTTCTACCTAAATTTATGCTCGCTGTAATACATAGCAAGTGATGGAACAAGTGAAAAATGCCCCACGATTGAATAAACAAGGTTTCCCTCAGAAAAAGACTTGCTAAGCCTGGTGGTTGGGTGCTGGTACAGTCATTCATTCACTCAGAAAAAAATTTTTTTGAGTTAAAAAAATGTTAAGGTTGACAGGAAATTTCAAAATATCACTTGATAATTATGTGTTATTGAAAGATTGGAAGATTAATACCTGAACACCAACTATAAAGTCTTAAAAAATGCAAACATTTCAAAATGACTTAAATAAGTAATGCTAAGCCTGGTGGGGGGAAAGTAAAGTCTGGTGGCCCGCCAGGCTTATAATACACTGGGGAAAACCCTGTGAGATATTTTAAACTCTTTGGAGGTTGGTGATTTTATAATATGTTAAGTGTCTGTGATTCATTAATATTTGACAATAAAATACTTTTAAGAATGATAAAAAAAGATAAATACATCTCTTATGCTATCAATTAATTAATTTCGAGAATTATGTTTGCAAATCTGCGAGGCTGGCGACCTGTTCAGGGTGTACCCCACCTCTCGCCCCGAACGCAGCTGGAAATAGGCACCAGCACCTCCCGACCCCATTAGGGACAAGGGTGAAAAGAAAATGGATGGATGGATGGATGTTTGCAAATGCAAAATTCAAGATTTAGACAGCTTGCTTGGAGTAATTAAATGATATACAGATGTTTTGCTTTAATCTGCCAACCATATTCTTTTAAATGTAAGTTGGCATGTGAAAATAACCCAATAATTAGTGTTTAATGTCTGATAGATGGATCCCAGTTACAGGAATTACTGATGTCCATGAATGCTGATTAACAGAGGATATCAAGGAGGTGGGATGTCCCACCAAGTCAGATGGTTTAGTGAAATGTCTGCATAAATACTGTTTCCTGTGTTTATTTTAAAACACCTCCTCTCGATACAATCAACAGGCGTTTAACGTGTTTTTGATGCGCTGGTTTTTTAAATCAGTGAAGGCAGATTTCTCATCGTTCAGTGAGCGAGCCACCATGATGGTTGAGCGGTAAATGACTTTCTGCCTCACCTCCATGGAGACCCGCCAGCCCTGCATGGCAGAGAAGCCGTAGCTCATGCTGGTGTTGCCGCCGTCGGAGGAGGTCTTGGTCGTGTTCGGCTGCGACAGATATGCCCCCATGGTCTTCGTCTACAGTGGCTTCCCACCGGGAGAGAGGATGACAGCACACGTTAGCTCCTTTTATAAAGACACGGGAGAATCAGTGGGGGAAGTTTGGTCTCATTTGAGCAGCTCCGCAGTTTACCGCCGCTAATCAGCTAGCTGCAGTTAGCAACAGCACAACAAAAAGTAAAAAGGAACCAGCTCGGTGCTAACAGCAGCCAAACCGGCTCAACTTCCAGAGGCTGCCGTCAGCAGCCTCCGGGAAGCGGCACGCTGAGCCGCGGCTAACCTACCTTTTCTGTCCGAGCAGGTTTAGCTTATTAAAGATGAAGAGGGTAGATTCACATAGAAATTATTACACGTGTAGCAATAAAAGCCGCTGTCTTCTCCTCCCTCTCCTTCTGCTACTGCTACTTTTACTTCCTCTTCTGTCCACCTCGAGCTGGTTAGTAAACCATTTGAAAGGCGCATTACCGCCACCTACCGGACTGACTGTGAAATACGCCATGTTCTGACGTATCTCTGGAAAATAATCATAAATTATGATGGGGTATTAGAACCATTTTATGTAGATAGAAAAAAATCTACATACATTTTTTATGTAGATAAAAAAATTTATCTACATAAAATGAAATTACTGAGAAATTTCTCAGTAATTTCAGACCAAAATAACTGAGAAATTTTCTAGAAAATTAATTGGAAATTTCTGAGCTCCAAAAGTCGAAAATGTGCGAGAAAAAATCTCTGAAATTTTGAGATTTGTCTCAGAAATACTTCAAGAAAAAAAAAGACATTTTTGAGTACAAAGTCAAAAATGGGCTAGAAAACACTCTGGTATTTTGAGATTAATCTAAGAAACTTTCTAGAAAAAACATGGGCATTTCTGAGTTTCAAATTTTTGACTTTTCAAACTCTGAAATATCCTTGTTTTTCTAAAACATTTCTGAATTTAAGATCACTTTTTCCAACAAGTCAAACCATAGACTGGCAGCGTTGGGTAGTAACTAGGTACATTTATTCAGTTACAATTTACTTTTAGAAGTATTTTTACTATTCAGTACTTTTATATTTTACTTGAGTAATTTTATTATGAAGTATTACTCTTTCTGATGAGTCAACTCCAGTCCTTTACAAGTGGAATGAAGAGAAATGCCATTGTGTATCAGAAGACAGCAGATAATGGTTAATTATTGGATACATTTTATAACGATCATCCAGTTAAAAAAGTATTAGAAAAGTGTTGGGAAAGAGGAATGGAACAAATCAATAGTTTTGGGTGAGTTGGGGATGACAGAGCAAAAACATTTAATGTATATAGCAAAGGATTTAGTCCTTTAAGGCCTTTGAGACCTACATGGATAAGGAAATACATTAATCTAGGCAGATCATTATCAAATATTAAGAAAAGAAATATTAAAAATATTGGCCAAGAATTTTATAATTGAATACAGAATAAATATAATGATTATTTAAAAATGTATACTGACGGTTTGAAAGATCTAAAAACTGAAGTGGTTCCTGAATTAAAGATCAATATTTAAAAATGATCTGACTCCATATGCAGTAGATTTATGTACTATATTACTATATTTAGAATGGGTGGAGGTTACTAAAATAAGTAAAATAATAGTTTGTAGTGATTCATTATCTGCTGTTCATGTAGGTATTTTGGGTAATAAAGGAGCAAAGGTTGGCTGAGGAGGCTGTTAAAAAGAAGATGTTGATATGCCAGTAACGTTTTCTAGATCTGAAGGAAGAATATAGTTTGGAAAGAAAGTAATAAGTTATGAAAAATTAGGAGGGATAATGAAATGAATGGAAGGCATTTGTATAGGATACAAAATACAGTTGATGTTTTAAGGATAAGAGGAATAAACAGGAGGGAGGAGATAATTATAAATAGAATAAGAACTGGTTTTTTAAATGGCTCTCTTTTTAAATTGAAGAAACATCTTACTGGTTTATGTAGTAACACTGTAGAAAGGATGGAAAATGTTTTAATTAGTTGTAGGAAATATGAGAATCAAAGAAGGTTACTGAAAAAGAATTGAAATTTGAGAATGTGGTTGATCAGTTAAATAGTAATGAGGGGAAAGAGGAGATTTTTCGTTTTTTTAAAAAGTACTGGGCTCATCAGGAGAATTTGGGGTTTCAATAGATGGCAGTAGTGAGACAATAATGGATGCAAACTGCCGTTAAAGTCTAAAGAAGAAGAAGAAGCGTCGCCGCCAGTTCAACATGGCGCGGGAAACGGAGTCAAATATGAAAACTGTCGGGGCAGACGAGGAAGAAAGTGACCGCTTCTCTTCTTCGGCGCTAAAACTCT
The DNA here is from genome assembly GCA_010277075.1 of Poeciliopsis retropinna. Lineage (NCBI taxonomy): Eukaryota > Metazoa > Chordata > Actinopteri > Cyprinodontiformes > Poeciliidae > Poeciliopsis > Poeciliopsis retropinna. The sequence continues at coordinate 11,769,884 of VMRM01000006.1, forward strand.
ACGAAACGCAGTTTTTCAGCTTCACTCCTCAGACCTGCATGGTTCGGATCTACAGCTCCTTCCACGAAAGCCTGTGCGACATTCTCGCCTTGGTGGAGAAGGTGTGTGTCAGGGAGCTGGGGAAGAGCGGGGCGGACGTGCCCGAGGAGCTGCTCCGGGCCCGGGCCAGAGAGTGCACCCGCCAGCTGCAGCAGTTCCTGGAGAAGCGCTTCAAGCAGCTGTCGGAGCGGATGGAGGCGCTGCTAATGAGCCGATGTTTCACCATACCGCCCAACGTCCTGCTCCCCGAGGACCAGCCCCATGAGAAATACCCCCAGGATGTGCAGGTGAGGGAGGGGTTAACCCTCCTGTTATATTCGTTTCTGGGGTACAGCAATAATGTTCGTGGGTCAAGATGACCCAGGGAGTGTTTAATCATGCAATAGTGTCAGAAATCAAAACATTTCCTCCAAAACATCTTTGTATCTGATTATTAACTCAAGTTCTAACCATTTCAATCAATATTTGTGCAATGATGTTTTTTTTTTATTTCTCAGAAATTAAATTAAGGATCAATGACGACAACCAACTCATTTGGACATGAAAAATGGAATTAAATTTGTTTTATGTCCACTGGAAAAAACCTAGACACAAAAAAACAATAATTTCATTGAAATTGATCTTTGGTAATTTTTTTTTTATATTACTTTTTTTTTCAGTGGGCGATCTTTATAATTAAACTTGAGGCACATATACTGTTCAGGGTCAAACTGACCCGCTGATTAAAGTCAAGACAAATGAGTCATGCAAAGAGTATTTATGTTTTCCTCGACTTCTGCTGAGTGTCCACTCAGTGTGGGTGGAGTTTATCCATGGGAACAGAAAAGATTCCCGTCAAAAGTTGTATTGTCACCTGATTTCTCGCAGTTTCCTGGTGAAGTAAAGAGAATAGTGAGAAATGGGCTTGTGTGTGTTCACATGTGTTTGTGTGGTGAAATATGGTTCATAGCTGCAAGGAAACATATAGAATTGGACATTTTTTAAAATATTTTTTTGCTCTTAAACTTGTCCGGAACAGTATCTATGTAAAACGTAGATGCAAATGTGTAAATGAATAAATTTTACATTTCTATGTAGAGTGCACCTATTAAGAGAAATAGAAAAAGTTTAATGCAAAAAATAAAATAAAATACTTCCAACTATTTTAAAAAAACGTTTAAACTTCAAAACGGGTCAATTTGACATGGAACAGCAGGAGGGTTAATAAACACCCTGTTTCACAACAGTGAGTGGGAGTCTAGGTCTGTTGCAATAAGTCAACTAACCGCATGATTAAAACCAGCTCGGTAATTTCCTTTTGCATGCGGAAATTTTTTCACTTTGCCAAAAATTAGATGACATAAGTTTTCAGTCTGGTGCTTCGGTTTATTTGAAGGACAATTTTGTTTACAGAGACTTCACAATTCATTATATTTGTTGTTGTTTATTGATTTTTAATATTTAAAATGTCTTCCAGTTCCAGTAGTAAATGTTGACTAGAATTTAAAGATTATTGATCATTATTTATTGTGATTTTATGCTATTAATAGCTTTAGTCTTGCCTTTAGGTTGTTTTGAAAACTATAAAACCATTTAATTGGCTGTGTGTGAAGGTTTATTGTTATGCTGGCAGGTAAACCTCTGCCTTATGCAGCAGGGACAATTTTTGTTTTGCTTGGTTTCTAAAATGATCCTTCTGTACGATTAATTTTATTGCCAGATTACAAGAATACGGTTATAGTTCTAACAAAAAAATCTTATTGAAATTACAAGAAGATGCATTTTTTTTCTGAGAACAAACATTAGTTAACATGATCTGACATAATCAGCTCAATTCATTTGGTTATGAAATAGTTGTTTGTGTGATCATTTCAAATCATGCTACTGATAATAATGTGATACTGATGTGTATTAATCTTTTAACACTTCAATAATTTTTAGTCTGGTCATTCCAAAAAAAAACCTTAAAGAAAAGCTGGATGTTTTTTTTCTTCTGTTTTGGGTGGGAGGCGAGGCGAAGGGTGGGGGGACGTCCTGAAGTCCTGTCCAATGTGGCGTTGAAATCAGATTCCACTGTAGAGTTGACCTAAATTTAAAATGAAAGCTTTAAAACATGCTTGACAAACAAAATGGTGGCCCTGAGCATGCTGACGTCACTTTGAATTATGAAAACTCATAAAGTGCATCAGTAAGAAAAAAAAAAATCCAGATTTTCCAAAACTTAAATCTTCAAAAACCAAAACGTTGATTAACTGATAAAATCGACTTTTTGCCCAGCTCTACCATTATCTAGCGTGTTGTTCAGTAACAAATAATGACAACATCTGCAGTTGTTTTTCAATCGTTTCTACATGATAAACCTAACTTCTCTGTTGGTGCTGCTCCACCCAGGAAGTGCTGAAGCTCGAGTCGTCCATGGCAGACCTCCACAGAGCCTACGAGGCAGAGGTTTGTGCCAGACAAGCTCTGCTGGTCGAGCTGGAGGAGCAGAGGGAGGTGCAGCAGCAGCTGGACGACATCCTGGCCTGGGTCAGAGAGACGCAGGCAGCCTGGGCGAAGGAAGGGAACGGAAACTTCCAGGAAAGCTTCCGCCTCGTCATGCAGTCCGTAAAGAAACTGCAGAAGGCCGTCAATGAGGTTCTGGTCCACAGCAAAAACACTGAGCTGAGAGCGCAGGTGCAATGTAAATAATAAAACATTGAGGTGATGTTTTTAATGTTTAGATAGCTGTATATGTACACAATAAAAAGACTGAAGCAGAAGCTCACTGATTTCTGAGTATTTTTTAACAAGAAGCAATGCCATTGTTCTCCAGTAGGGGGCACTGTGCCCATGTGATACTCAGCTTGGAGAAATGCATCTTTGTCAAATAAATGAACTTTCCCAGTTGACCCAGAATGTTGCAGAATTAGTCAATATGTTGTAATTACTTGGATTTAACAGTTAAATGAATGAAATGACCGTCAGATAGTGGATTTTGATGATTTGAATATTTTTTTTACATTTTACAAACTGGTTCACAGCCCTCTCCTTTAACAATTATTATTTAATTGCATTTTTCCCCCATACACCAATGCATCAGTATAACATAACTATTGATCCTTCGCACGTGACGTCACGATCTCCAGAACTCCGCCCACTGCGCCATTTTGTTTGTCAAGCAAACAAAATGGCGCAACCAAATGGTCAGCCTTGGTGGTCAAAGGCTGAGGTCAAAGGCTGATGCGCGGTCGGGCGCTGAAAAAGACAAGGATGCAAACCAAACTTGTCATTTTATAACTTATAATGAGGGAAAGACATGGCGGTGACGGACAGCAGCCGTTAATCAAAATGACTGGCATCCCTCGGTTTCACCGCGGATCTGCAGTGAGGGTTTTGTTTTTTTACAAGGTAAATAGATCAACGTTTATAAGTATGATTGCAAAGATATCAAATAAAACACTATGCAGAAGGTACGCGGCTAACCAATGGTAACCATGGAGACAGTTCCGCACCGTCATGTAGCCTAGCATGTACGAAAAAAAAACAACTGGTTAGCATCTCGTGTTTTGTACGTTTTTAAGTCTACCCCGTCTATGACATAATGGTAGGAATCATGTGTGAATTCAGACAAAGCTGGTAATTTGATCAATACGTCAAGAGGGAGGAAGTATGGGTCGGTTTCTAGGCTAGCCATTTAAAACGTTTGTAAATGCCGTCTGTGGAACCCAACAAGGTGCTAATTTGTCTGTGACTAGCAGACGAATTAGTCAAAAATGCTACTTATTCATGGCAAGTAGAAGCCATGAATAAACTGGCAAAAACACGTTGGGAAAACAACTTCAGTCGCTCTGTTCACCGCGGTAAAGCTAGCCGCTTCTTCGAAAATGTTTCTCGCGCCTCGAACGATTCAATGACGTTGTTGCAAACGGCCAATAGTTTTACTTTGTTTCCTCTTTTGATTCCTTGTTCTGTTAGATTTTTGGACTCTCAGTGTGACCTTAATGTGTGCATAACAGAAGAATATTTATTTATTTATTTATTTATTTTTTACATCCAGGAAGGATCATCATTATTGTTTATTTACGAAGCGTTTTAAAAACAAAGTGTCGTTCAGGTATATCAAAAGTGAAGATAGTAATAGTGAATAATAGTAATAGTAATAATATATGTTAGGTTAGAGGTACATAATATATATCCTTTGTACAATACAGTGTCTTTCAAAAGAGTACATTATTAACCATAAACCTTAATGCATTTTGTTAGATTTTTCAAAATCATATTTACTGTTGATATTTACATTTAAACCAACTTTTAAAGATTCCAGGTGATGGGTGTTGAGGATTAGATATAAACTCTGATGCAGATTAAAAAGTAGACAAGCACAATGTAGTGTAAGGGATATAAGGTTTTGAATTCTAGTGAAAATTCTAGTGAAATTTATCCACTTGTTAAAGATTTGAGGTAAAGTTTAAGGGTAGACTTACAAAACAATACCGCAAAGCTTTGAACATCTCAGAGCAGTGTTTAATTTACCAAAATGGAAAGAAACCCGTGGTAACTCTGGAGGAGATGCAAAGGTCCTCCACAGTGTGGAAAAAAATTCAACATAACCATATATACGTTTTCATCAGTAGGGGGCAGCATCTGCGTACTCTATCCATTGTTTACGTAGTAGTAAAATGTTGAAATTCAGGCTGAAATTTTTTGAACAAATTATGTCAAATGACATGTCAATGGGAATGATTATTTTATTAAAATTTTCAGTTTAAATGAATAGACTTGAAATAAGGTAGTGTGTTTTATGCATGGGGGGGAATTTTGTTCATTTAATGAAAGTTTCTACACTTAAAACTGAAGTGTTTTTCATGTCTCTCATTTTAATTTAATGCTGTGGTGTCACATCTTTGTGGAAAAATAAAGTAAACACGATGGTCAGAGTTATTGATAAACTTTTAATCTTTCGTTGAGCGAATACTGAAGGATAGTCATACTAGTAAAGCGGATGAAGCATGTTTTCTGTGTAAACCAAGTAAAGCTGAACTAACTCGGCGGAGAAACAACAACAGATCGAATGCAAACAGGCAGCATTTGTTTTAGCGTTCTTCAGATGTGTTTGTGTGTTTGCCAGTTGTGGCCGACATGAAAAATGATCAGTCCAAATGGAGAGGCGTGGGAACCACTTTCTGTTTTTAGAGCTCTCTGCTCCTTCGAAAGCGACTGCCTGGAAATAACATCTAACACAAGCAGCGGGCGTTTAAAATAAACTGGGTTGTTGTTGTGCTTAATTTTACTCTTTTAAAATCAACTCTAACAGATGTAAAGTCCACACAGCTGCGTTCAGAGTTGGTACTGCTCGTATTAAACACACTGTTTTCTCTTCAGCATGTTTTCAGACGTGAAACCTCTAAGTAAAAATGTATTCAGCCAGTTGATAGCTTATGAAATGTCTTTCTGTGATTTAAAAAGAAATGGGTGAAATATTTGTGCATACTGTAGTGTCTTTCAGCAGAGGTGAAATCCAGTCATAATTTCTTGTTTAGATTCAGTCATATAGCAGCAAAGCTGTCAACATGTTTTACAAGTAAAAGTAGAAATAAGCTCTGCCTCCTCTCTGTTTCTATTGATTTTTATCGAACTGTTCCAGAGATTTGCTTCTTACTCTGTGGTTTTATTTTTGTCCTGCATCTTTTTGATGATCCTTTGATTCATGTAACATTTCTCACATGACGCTCCAACCTCTTGATGATCAAAATTCTTGTCTTGCTGCCCAGCCAATGAAGACTTTTTATCCAGACAAGCTATTATTTGGTAAAAAAAAAAAGTTACCTCACAGTCTAGACGAGTTGTCATTCTTCAATCTTTGCTATTTCAACGGTATTAAATTTATTTTATACCCCTTAGATATTTCCCCATCCTGTCATGTCACAACCACAAACGTTTTATGTGACAGTGACGTTCAAGAAAATGTTATCAGATTTTCACTACAGTTAGCTTCACATCTTTTGGGGGTTTCCTGTACCAACTTTGTACATCTAGAGACTGTAGACTTTGACTGGACCATTCTCAAACATGAATATAGTTTGATCTGAACCATTATTTCCTACTTCTGATTGTATGTTTTGGGTCCTTGTGCTGCTGGAAGACAAGCTCAAGTCTTTTGTCGCCTCTAGGAGGCTTTTCTCAACCATTACTCTGCTTAGAGAAGCTTCCCTCACAGCATGATGCAGCCACCACCATGTTTCAGATGAGGATTCCTGTGTTCAACCATAACTTTTTTTATGTAGGCTAAAAAGTTCATTTTTGGTCCAACAAACATTTAGAAGAGCACATTCTTCCAAATGTTTGCCGTATTTACTTGAATCTGATCTTGTGCCATTTTATTGAGACATTTATTCACATTTTTATGTGTGAAAATGTGAAACCATGCAATATTTTCCTTGTATTTCACTATTATATCCGCCTACCACATACAGTTTAATTAAAGCCCACAAAAGTTTTAGTTGTAAAAAGACTCTATTGTTATAGCGTTCTAATATACAATCAGACATGGTAGAGAACACAAATTTTGTTCTCAAGTAACCATCCAAGAAATTAGTAAAAAGTATTTTATAAAAAGGCTACTTGATTGATTATTTGATTAAAATACCTGATTCTATGCTTCATTTAAAAATGTCAGAATTCTGATATTTTAAGGACTGAAATGAAAAAAATAGGACAAATAAATTGTTACAAAATAGCAAATTCAGCAGTTTTTCAACAAAGAGGTCACACTTTAATATAAGCCGTGTCCGAATTCAGGGTCTACATCCTTCGAAGGACGAATTTGTAGGCCGGTTACGTCATAGTGTGGCGACAAGGCCTGTCCGAATTCGAAGACTCCTCCAAATGCATCCTCCGTTTCCCCAGATTTGAAGGATGGGTCCTTACACGGCCCGCCATATCCCATAATTCATTGCGGGTCCAAGCCGGGCGTTCCGGCAGAGCAACAATGGCGGTGAAGAGTGACAAATTAGTTTGTTATATTACACTTTAAATGACACAACGTGATTTTGTACAACGTTTTTAGGCGACAATGTAAGTGTGTAAGTCTCTAATATCTGCTCGGTTCACCAAAACATAACCTTATTGCAACCTAACCATTCATTTGCAGAAAATGAGAAACGGTCAAAATAAGGAAAAAGATGTAGAGCTTTTAGACCTCAAATAATCAAAAGAAAACAAGTTCATATAAATTTAGAAACAGTATATTATAACAATATTTGGTGGAATAACCAGGAGGTTTTCAGAGGTTTTCAGTGCAGTGGGCTCTTCAGGCTTTCCTGTATTAAAACTGAAAGTATTGAAGGAGGAATCCTTACATTGTTAGTCTTGGCTGATTGTCCAGAAACGGTGATAATTATATGCAGCATCAGCAAGCTTCACTGAGTGAACATGAGTTTATCTGCACATGCTTTCAGTGAGTGTGTGCAAAAAGTGTTCGCTGCGGTGTGTCTTCATCCTAATCATGAGCTCCTACCTGTAGGCCGCAGAGTGACCGAGCGTGTGAATCAACACTGGTGTGTGAGTGAAGACAACATATGGACAGTGCCCTCCTTCCTGTTGGGAGGGGACGAGCGTGGCTCTCTGTGAACCACAGCCTCACCTTTGACCTCTCGGGATCACACAAAGAAAACGGCATGCACACACGGAGACCCAGATACCTACACATACGTCCTCAGATATATGTCCACTCCCAGCCAGCCAGCTGTCCCCACCGCCAGCGCGTCCTGCGGACAGAGGGGGGGAGAGCGGCTGTTTGCTTAGGCCGAGAGGGAGAGCGGCTCAGGAATCCACTGTGACTTTCTTTAACCCACGTGTCACCCAGCAGGAAAACCAACACGCCGCAGCAGAACCTCTTTTCCTTCTTTAAACACATGTTGCTCGATGAGATGTCACCAGTAAAGAAGAAAAAACAGATCTGGATGATCACAAGTTGACTGGGAAGAAGAAAAAAACCCTCCAGGAACTTCGGTTTGTGGAAATTAAAAGATAACTCGAAAACAATCGGGCACAGGGACTTGTCTTTCTTTAGAATATTCTTAAAATTGAATAACTTTTATCTTAGACGGGCAAATAAACAAAAACATTTGAATCCCTTCAGACCGACCAAAGTTTTATCCAAATAATTTTTACTCCCTTTCAGCATTGAAATAAAGGCAAAACACATTTTTTTGAACTTCTAGACATATTATTATTCTCTTTCATGTTTATGAATCTTTTTATTAGGGTAGAAATGATGTGAAATTGATTTGCCCAGCACTCAACAGTTTACGTCAGCTGTCCACAAATTGCAGCTCTCTTGTTTTTTTGCATTATTCGAGGTTTGAAAGTTCTGCATATTTTTGGTTATTTTGATCATTTCTCACTTTCTGCAAATAACTTTTTGCTTGGAATTTCAGAGACATGTTGTCAGTAGTTCATAGAATAAAAGAATAATGTTCATTTTACTCAAACAGACACATGCAAACAGTAGAGTAAGAGAAACTCTTAATTTTTTCCAGAGCTGTCTGTTGTAAACAGAGATGGGTAGTAACTAGTTACATTTACATGAGTAATTCTTGTTTAGAAAAATGTTCCTTTATCTGAAAAAATATTTCATTTCAGTCATTGATTAGTTTTTTTTGTTTTAAATATCTGAAACTCTCCCAAACTGCTGAGTTTGGGAGAGTTTTATCCAGTTTTCACGCCACACTGTTGCTTTATTTATTATTATTATTATTATTATTTTAAGCAGTTATAAGTAAGGCACAGTGGCCAATACTGTGCAAGTTACTCAGCAGGTTGTTGCTAGGTAACCAGAGAGTGAGTGAGTTGAAGCCACCAACCTTCTGACTTTTAAGTCTTTATTGTCCGATACTAGCAGTATTTTTACTTTTTCTTGAGTTATATTAATATGAAGTATTGCTACTCTTACTTAAGTAAAGTTTCCGAATACTTTACCCACAACGAGTAACTTCACTGTAAAAACAACAAACATGTTTTAACCAGACAAGATCACAAACCTAGAGTTTTTTTTTTTCCAGAGCTGTACTTTGGGTAAGTCGTGATTGAACGCAACATTGAAGCATGTCATAATCAATATTTAGGATGAGTGCTGTATATGCCAGATGTCCTGTCCCCTATTTGTAACAAGTGCAGAGACAAAGGAGTCAACGATCAGAGTTTTCACCTATCAATGCGCCACACCTCCTTCCTCACGCTGCAGTTGTTTTCCATTGTCGTCTAAATGCCTTCGCAGTGAATAGTGAGGACAAAAGAAGATAAAGAGAGGAGCAGCAAGAAGAAAAGCAGAAGAGTGAGGTGAGAAGAGAGGTGGGGGAGAGGAGAGGTGGGGGAGAAAAAAGAGGTGAGGAGAAAAGCAGCAGCTGTCAGGTGTCAGGAGTCACAAAGGACCATCTGTCCATCGAGTGCCATCTCCCCCAACACACACGCTACGTTAAACTTTCTTCTTTAAATCAATAAAGATGCTTCCACAGGGCTTTATCTGTCCCTCCAGTTTGTTGCTTTTCTTTTAGTCGAGGAAGTGTTTGGCAGCATCCGCCAATCATCAAAGTGTGTTTGATTCCCTGTGTGTTAGCTGAGATCCAGCTTTGGATGATTTGTGGCTTCACCTCAGCAGGGAACCGCCGACAAAGTCCTGCTGACGGCCCAGAGCGAGACCAGGAGATGCCACCATGACGACAAAACAGGCAGGGTGTGAGGGTGTGTGAGAGAGTGGTATGCTGCGTCTCCTCTGAACTCAAGTGCCTCAAATACTTACCAAGAAAGACTTGAGCGCACGCACACACACCGTGCTGACCCCCGACCTTTCACCTCCAACAATCTCTCTCTGGGGAGTTTTTTAAGAGTGTGAGCAGCGCTGGGACGACACATGTTAAAACTTCACACATGCAGCGACTGATCTCTGGAGAAAGAGCAGCGCTGGGGAGTAACTAGTTACATTTACTCAGTTACATTCACTGAAATTACTTTTTAACTTTTTCTTCGGTAATCACTTACATCTGGAGTGATGTTAAAATATGAGTGGTACTAACAAAAAGTCTTGAATTTTAATATTGATCTCTTAAGGAATTAGTGTAGTTGCAACAATGGGTCAAGAGTAAATTGAAATAATTTTTTTAGCATTAAAAAAAAAATTTAATATACAAATGCATGTTTTAACAAAATATTTTCTTTTAGTCTACGTAACTGTACTTTTTAAAAATGATTACGTTAGAAAATATGTTTTTAGGTTATAATCCATACACACAATTGGCTTTTATTCAATCAGTGCTGATAATTTTATGTTATTTTAATCGTATTTAATTTGAATTTGAACATTATCTGAAATGTTCACTGTAGACTCATTGTGAAACCTTCCTGACAAACACTCCGCACTGTTCAGATTTATTTTTGTATAACGTTGAAAACTTTATACTATATTTAGTTTTGTGTCTTACAGAAGCCGAGTAAAGACATTTGAAGTTCGTGGTTGTAGCGTAAATAGTAGAAAAAGTTACTTTTTGTGGCTTTTTTTGTTCGTTTTTGATTATGACAAAATAAGAAGATGGCATTAAAATATTGACGATTTGCTTTTATGTCTTTGTATTCTGTAATAATTTACTGTTTTCTCTCTATGTTTGCAAAGATTAGCACCAGAGCTGGGTTGAAACTTTTGGAAAAAATTTACTTTTTACTTTTACTTGAGTAATTTTGTTATGAAGAATTACTGCTGTTGAATAAAATTTGTGGACCCTCTGCTTTTCCATTGACCTTAAAATTGCACAAACTGGAATTATAAGAAATAAATTAGCTTAATGGAAACAGGCCAATTCTGAAAAAAAACTAACATGTTTTTTGATAAAAAGATTTGTTGTTTATCACACAAGTGATGTGATCAACAACCAGATGTTACTACTGGCGGAAAAGACGAAGAAGACGGCAGGAAGTGGCAGGACAGCAATGAAGCTGCATGTTTTTTAATTACTCATAAACTTATTCACCTGTGATTTTTATTGCGTTTATTTTATGGAAACACCGCAATTGCAAAATTTAGTTTTTTCAACATCAGCAGAAGGTCGACAAAGTTTTTGCGCACATTTGTAAGTTTATCAACTTAAAAAGTAAATATTTGTGCATAAATCTGGCTGCCATTTTGTCATCCATGCGCAACACAGATGGCAAAGGGAAAATGTTTTCTATTTTTAAAGATGGCAATCACCTGCAGGTTTGAGGAAATGCACAAGCAAAACCTGATTTAGTTTGCAAATTGTCAGGATTAAAACTTCTGAGGGGATTTGGACAAAATTTTAGAGAGAAAAAAATTACCTGCAGTGGAAAAAATTATCTCATATTGAGAAATTACAAAATAAAGGAGATTGATTGTAGATTTTTGAGAAAAACGGGAAACAATTTTATCATGGGGCAAAAACACTAACTGCTTATTTATTTAAAAGAAGTTCAAATATTAGGTGTTCAGATGCACCTTCACACACACGCACACACACACACACACACTTCTCCCTAAAATCGACTGTTTCTTTCTCCCGCTGCTCTCTCCTCCACCACCCTGTCCTTCCTTCCCCATCCTGCAGACAGAAGGCGGATGCTGCCAAACACTTCCTCTCTCCCCGAAGTCACTTCCTGGCGCTAGAAATCCATTTCCTGCTCACAGATATCACAGCAACTCTAAAAGCATTTCTCAGGAATTTCAGACTTTTCTTTTTACTCACTTTCACACCGGCTCACTGTCCATCAGTCAAAATGTTGGGACTGTTTTAGTAATTATGAATGTATAATAAGAAACTTAATAAATGTGAAAATCAAAATATTTGAGATATTTATGATTTCGAAGAGCATGATTTATTTTTCTCAAAATGTTTGTTCCTTTTGCTTTTTTTATATTTTGTAATCTTAAACTGAGCACAAACGGTGTCGCTAATAAAATGTTGGATCTAAATGAACGGTGGTGATTCACAGGGGAAGGAGTGAAGATAAGGGAAGTAAGAATGAAAAATATAAAGTTCTTGGCAGGAAACAGGCACGGTTTCCTGTGATGTTAATACCACGAGCCTGCATGACAGAGGAGACGCACACATATGCCTGTAGCTAATCAGTGGCCCTGTTATCTGGACTTGCAGGGGGGGAAGTGTTTATATTTGTCTTAAAGGCCGGACCACCATGCAGCGCTGGAAATGACACACAGAGCATTATCGATCAGCACACAGGCATCGACTCACTGCGACGTAAATCCCCTGTACCAGACAGGAAGCAGTATTCACTGTAAAGGTGACGAACTGTCAACTGGGCCCACATTTCCCTTAAGCTCCTGATTTCACAAAATCAGGTCTAAAGCTAAATTTAGACTGATTGGGAGGTCTGACAGGAAACTTTACTTCGTCTTTTTGTTGTTTTTAGGGGTGAGGCACAAAGTCTTACTTTGGTCTGAGAAAATGGTTCTGCTCCATATTCTGTGCCTAAAAGTGTTTATGGGTTTTTTAAAGCTGTTCTTTCAGGAGAAAGTAGTGAGGTCAGACACTGATTTTGGACAAGATGGCTTAAACCCCAATCATTGCTCCAATTTATCCCAAAGACGTTCTGTTAAGTTGAGGTCAGGGATCAGTCAAGGTCCTCAACACCAGACGCTCATCCACGTCTTTGAGGACCCTGCTTTCTATGGAGCTAAATTGGGGGCATACAGTTTGTTCAAAAGAAAGAAAATTTAAGCTGAAAAAATGTTTGAAACTCAAAATAAATATTTGAACTGAAACAAAAGTTTTTGAATCTGAAATAAAATGTGCAACTTGAAAAAATGTTCAAAACTACTTCTCAGATTCAAGTTTTGTTTTAGTTTAAGATTTTTCTTCCAGTTTTAAAACTTTTTCTTGAATTTCAAATCTGTTTTCTTTCCAGTCTCAAGCTTTATTTTGAGTTTCAGAATGCCTTTTCAATTACAGATATTTATTTTTCAGTTTTATTTTATTTTATTGTTTGAACAAACTTTTATGACACCAATTTAGCTCTATAAATTTCAGGACTGGTGCAGTCCTATTCAAACTACAGGGGGTCACCTCCAAACTGGAGCAGGAAATTATCAAAAATAATTTCATAACAGGGGCTATAACCCCTGTTAAACAAGCAAAAATGATCTTCCTTCCACCAAACTACCGTTTCCCTGGCAACCACCAAATGAGTTTGAGCTAATCTGAAGGCAGCAGAAAGTTTGGAGGTGTGAACATTGACCTCTGTATAAAGATTGTGATTTTGCTGCAACTTTATTGTGCCATAAAGTTTGTTCAAAAGCAGTATTTCTTGCTGCAGAATATTTAGCAGCAAGAAAAATAATCATGAAAGGATAGGTATTTGACAGATGGCGTTGAATAACTGTAACCTCCATAAATTCGCTGAGCTCCTGAGAGTGACGCGTTCTTCTATAAATGTATGTAGAAACATGCATGTAAAGTAACTGCAGTAAACATTATGTTTACGTCTTCCAAGTTTAAATATTCTCTACAGCTAAGAGTAAACACTTGTTATTGGGGACAATGTTAGATGGTTGTGATTTGTAAAATTAGAAACACGGGAATAAAATGTGTGTTTATATGTGTAAAAAGAAATATCTGTTTTAGATCATAAACAACTTAAAAGCAGTCAAATTCCACATTTCTACCCCGTTATTGTTTTGAAACCGTTTCTTCCAGTCAGTCTTCATTGTGCAGGATGCGGTTAAAAACATTTGAACTTAAAGTCGAGCAGCATAAACCATACCAAAGAACTCAAAAGTCGTTGTTTTGTCATGATTTATTGTTTTGCTTTACCTAAGAAAAAGTCTTAAAAAGGCACAAGTTTCACAGAAGGAAATAAGATATAAATTCACTGCTTAGTCTTTTTTTTTTTTTTTTATCTAGCGTAAAAACACAATTGTGGCTTTTTATGGGCACATGTTTCAAGTTTATACTTATTTCTCCTACTTTTCAAAAAAGATTTATTTTAGTTGTTACATAAGCTATCCATACTTATTATTGAGTGAATGAAATAAAGAATAAAATTTAACAAAATGTGTGTAATATCACCTTATGTCATAAACTACGAGTAACAGTGTTTTATTTTAGCAATATTATAGATGTGAAGTTTGTCTAGATTTGTTTATTTATACTTTCTTTAATCAAGTTGTTTCTCCAGACATTTATTGGTCCTTTAAGTTTTCTCTTGGCAGTTGGTGGTTACCATAGCGACCAGTAACTGACGGCTCCTCCCCCTTTTTTCTGTTGCTGTTTGTACCTGTGGTATGTATTATAACAGTGGCGTTTCTAGCCCAGTTTTGCGCCCCTAAAACTGTATCTCAGCACCCCTGAGTAGGATTGAAAACTCTTCATGCTCTGACCAGCTTAGTTTCGCTCAGCTGGTCAGAGCATGGTGCTAATAACTCTGAGGTCACGGGTTCAACCCTCATTCTAACAAACTGAAATCTGAAGTGTTTCACACAATCAACACTTCAAAATAAAACAACAATGGAAAATAAAATAAAAACCTCAAAATAAAAATGGCTCAAAAATAAAATTAATCCTTCAAAATAAAAATGGCTCTGAAATACAATCAACACTTCAAAATTAAAAATGGCTGGAAAACGGTTTAATCCCAATACTTGCCAAATAAAATACAAAGTCTTCAGAAAATTGACACAGATGGTCAGAGCTAATAATGCTGAGGTCATGGGTTCAATTCCCATTCTGGCCAAATGAAATCTGAAATCAACACATCAAAATAGAAAAAGGCTGGAAAATTAAAAAGTATGAAATTTTAAAAATATCAGCACGTTTGTTAAAATCATGTAAGTTTCTTTTAGATCCATGAAAACTTAACATTATGTAGGACCGGTTAGCTCAGCTGGTAAAAATGTGGTGCTAACATCAAGGTCACAGGTTCAATCTGCTTACCGGCCAAATGAGATCAGAAAATCTACACATCTACACATTCAATTCAAAAACTATGAATATTGATTTTGAATAAGAACTAGTCCTTAACCTGAACTTCTACCTTGATAATAAACTGTTGTAAGGTTTATTAATCCCATGAAAATAGTAAAATGCTCTTCAAATGACTGGAAATCCGTAGTTTTCAGTAGGTTGTATATTAATTTCCAGGGGAGCAGACCCCACTATGAGTGTGTCACTCCACAGCTGCATGAGTCTCATTAATGTTAGCAGATGTCGTCTGATTCTGTTTCATATATATATACAGCTCTGGAAAAAATGATCAGTCCTCTGATTTTACTCTTTATAGCTACATGTTTCAGTAAAATGAAGATTGTTGAGCTACTGACAACATGTCTCTGAAATTCCAAGCAAAAACTTAGAATTTATTTTCAAAAAATGAGAAAAGGTCAAAATAGTAAAAAAAAAGATGCACTGCTTTCAGACTTGAATAATGCAAAGAAAACAAGTTTAGATTAATGTAGAAACAACAAAACTAATGTTTTAACTCAGGAAGAGTTCAGAAATTAATATTTGGTGGAATAACCAGGAGGTTTTCAATGGGGTTCAGTGCACAGGTCTCTTAATAACTACATACAGGTCTGGAAAAAATGAACAGTTTTAGTTGGACAAAACTATTAGATTTCTTATGTGAATGTATGTAAATAAGCAGTGACGTTCAGAAAAATGCACCAACGAATAACTTCTCTTGGTCCTTAGCCCTGCTGGGGGCTAAGCACCCCTAAAGGTCAGATCTTAGAATCGCCCCTGTATTATAACCAGCCGTTTTCATCACAAATATTATTTTAACGTGTATTTTAGACAAATTTAATAATATACAGTTTTTCAAGAGTAATTTTTCTACGTTTTGTATATTTTTCAAGTGTTATTATGCTTTTTAGCTATGTTTAATTTTATAACTGCTAACTGCTCATTGGGAAATATTGCTCTGTAGTTTGTTTATGGTTATTTATGGACTGATGTTAACAACCAACTTGATTACCTCTTTGTTAGAATAAACACACTAAACCTGAATGTCTTTGTTATGAAGACGACCCACTGAACCTGAGACGAACAGACGGGTTACACATTCATAGATATTAAACAAAAAAGATCTTCCAAATACAGAGCAACCAACGTGAACTGGGAAGAAAACGTCACCGTACCAAGGCAAATGGAAAACTTGTGAGCAGAACTGAAAAGGTGCGCAGACCTGACCCAATTTAATCATATCTGTCAGGAGGAACAAACATCAAACATAAAACCAAATAATTTAAAGTCAAACAGAATACAAGTTAAATTTACCAAATACAAACATATAAAAAATATCGAAATAAAGAAAATAAGCTTTTTTCCCTTAATTCTTATGCTATTTAGCAAAAATAATCCTATTTGACTGAATTGGATTCTGCTTCAGACAGTGAGAAAATGTTTTTTTTTTTCTTTCATGTGGTGCATACAAATACCTGTTTTTAACGGTGTATGTTAATTTAAAGCGTTTTCTCCATGTAGCACTGGTGACTAACTGATCATCCCCATATTCTATGTGAAATAGTACGATGTTTACATGCTGCCACAGACAGGAAGAAGGGACATAATATCGGAGTATATTGTCTGAAAGGAAGCTCACCATAGTGGAGCTTCTGTTTGTTGTGTTTTGTTTTTTTCTAATTTAATTGTACGTCTGCTGGTGTGTTTGTTCATTGTTGCTCCAAACTCCTCTCTCCCATCTGCCACTGCTCATTAGCATGGAAACAGGACCAGGAGCATTTTCACACATACACACACTGGCCATTAATCAACAAGTCAGACCAGGGTCCATTCCCACACATACACACCACACACACCAAGACAAAAGCCAGCTCTCACACACACCCAGCCCTTAATCACACACACATCCCAGAGCACACTTTGCTTGATCTCGACCACTCCTATCGTCTCAGCGGATCAGACCTGGCAACCCGAATTTTTGTCCATCAAATCTGCAGTCCCTGTGATGTCTCAATCGCCTCTTTCCGTCCAGGGATGACTGCTCCCTCGTGGCACTCTGAGCGAACACAGCAAGATTTGTTCCCATCAGCTGTTTTCTCCTTTGTCTTCATAGGTTGAATTGGCAAGTATTATTGTGGGAATTTGCTGTCTAATTTGTCTGGGCGATCATGAATGGCCACATTGATGAGAAGAACGATTCCCATGAACTAACAGCAGGAGAGAGAGCGGCGTTTAAAGACAGACGGGCGAGGTAACAGAGTTAGACAGAAATCACTTGAATTGTGCTGCTTTAAAAATAAATACATTTACAGATTGTGTTGTAGGTTCTATGATTCATAAAATAAAACTTAAAAAAATAAAAGAAAAAGATGGAACAAGTGAGCAAAATCAAATCATTTGGTTTTTCACCAATGTTTTAAGTCCAGTCATTTCCATCAAAGATGTGAACTTTCACAAAACACATCAACATATACTTACAAAACATGGCAATACAAAATGCAACCAGAAAAAAAATTAAATACTAAAACATCAGAAGTCCTGTGAAAACTTACTTGCCTAATACTAATTTCTTCTGAGTTTCTTGCTTTAAGATAAAAAAAAAAAAAGGATCTTATTTTCAATAGATCCATTGAAAATAAGATCTATTATCTTTTTGCTCAATTTTATGTTCATATTTATTTTAAAAAAAATAGATAAAATGTATCTTAAGAAACAACAAATTCCCAAGGCTATATCTATATTTTTCTAAAATTATCTAAGTTGTCTTTTCTCAAGAAGTTTTGTCACGTTTGGACGTTTAGAGGAGAAACGACTGTAGATAATGCACACCTCTGCTTTGGACCGTTTCATTTTATTATTATTTTTTTATTCACCCAAATATGTATGATGATCTAAAACATTTAAGTGTAACAAATAAGCAGGAGAAATTTTTAAGGAGATGAAATACTGTCCCACAGAAAAAACAATACATTTGAAACCAGATATTTATTTACACCGAATAAAGACACTTTTTGTTTTTAAGTCTGAAGTTAAATCTACTTTTTATGTTTCTTAGAATCACCAAACGTATTTATATTTGCTGAATGCCATAAAAATAAGTGAGAACATAAATAAATAAAACATTTGTAACTTATCAAATTCAAAAGATGACATACATTTGGTCAGTATCATAAAGACAGGATTACTATCTTTTAATCTATATGACGTCTGATTGGTTGATTGCCACAATTGAGTTAATGGGAGCCACACCTGTGAATTTATTTTAAGGCCATTTATTTTGAACACACTGCTATCTTGTTTGACACAATGGGAAAGCAAAAGACATCAGCTGAAATTTCAGGAAGAGAATCGTGGAGCTGCACAAGTCTGGTTCATCCTTGGGAACAATTTACCAGCGCTTGAAGGAGCCGCGTTCATCTGTTCAATTACACCAAGTGTAGACGTGACGGGAGCGTCCCACCATCAGAACGCTCAGCATGGAGAACAGATCTTTTGGTCCAAAATGTGTAGACTGGTGCAAGTCATTACATACCAAATGTGTGTGAACGTTTGAATTTGAGAAGAATTTCTTTAAAAATAAAAAAATTTCAAATTTAATTTAAAAAATACTTTACTGATCCCAAAGGGAAATTAATTTAAAATATGAATCCAAAGTCTTGTTTTTTCTCAGGTGGAGCAGCTGGTAAACTGGTGAAACGTTTAGCAGTGATATTAGCAGGTACTAGCCAGATATTTACCTGTATCCTAGCAACAACGGAACCTATGACATCACCTGCATCAGTTAACAAGCTGAGGGTGGAATGACGTAAACAGCTGTCAAAAACAACTCCTGGTTAATAATGTGGAAAACGTTCTCCTCGAGTCTTCATTTAGCAAATATGAATAATTTTGTTAATTGTAATTGAACTAAAACAAGAAAAGTTTAGTCTGATTTGACTTCAGACTGTCACACTAAAGGTGTTTTCACACCTGATGGTCCAGTAGACTGATTGAACTGCCACATTTATTACACTTTCAGCAGCTGCGGTTCGCATTATCACCCACTAACTGGGTCGTTTGACCCAGTTAGTTTGACGCAAACTAACTGGATTTGACCCAAACTAACTGAAAAACCTGTTTCCTCCATCACCTGTGGTGGTGCTGCACCAAGAACTACTGAAGGAATTGACACAAAACCTCTGAAGAAGACCAGCGCAACTTCCTTCTTATCGGTCAGTAATTTAGCATTGCACAATTGCCGCTGTTAAAACTAATTAAAATGTAACAAACCTCCTATACTTTATTAAATATTTCATTCTGTTTGATGGGGACTATTGCCACATTCTACAAAGGAGGCAATTAGTCCAGTTTGTTGTTTATTGGAGGTTTAAAAGTTACAGCAGCTGTAGTGGGATAACAAACTGGTAAACAGGTGAAAAACAACAGTAATCCACTTATATTCTGATTCTCCTTACTCTCTGTGTTGGCTTTATGTAGATTCGTTGCCATGGCAGCAGGCAAAACATCTCCGCTAACCCAAAGAACAAAGAGTAATTCATTTCCCAGAATGCCCTGCAATTCAGGTAGCTTCCTGCTTTTGGAGCGGTCTCCAGTCCGGTTGCATTCACACTGCATTCAAACCACGTCAGAGTTCATTTCAGCCCAACAGAAGTTTTCAGGCAGATCAAAGTTCATTTGTCTGATCTGCATTAAAGTTCTGTTGCACAAACGAACCGGACTTTGTATAAAACAAACGAGAGTTTGATTAAAGCAGATTAAGCAGGGCTGGTGCGAATGCACCCTAAAATAACGAGTGTTTGTCTTTTTTATTCGGTTTATGTAAATATCTAATTTCAACTATCTTTTAAGGGTACAGGAGAATGTCCCTCTTGTCTCTGTCCTCGTGTATCCCAGCCTTTTCTTGTTTAATAATTTATCAGTTAAGCCCATTTTATTTGTCACAAGCTTGATGTCTGGCAGGACCTGTGAAAGAGACCTCTGGAGATTGGACCGTTAAAAAGAAATTTGATCTCCACGCAGCAAAAAGAAAGCGACTGACCAGTAGCCTGCTGTGCTGTGGACCAGTGAAAGGCAGGTAAGGCTTCTGTCTCTGCTCACCTGCTGCTAAAGAGCGGAGCTGAATACAATTCAAACTCATCAGGGAGAGATAGAGAGACATCTGCCGTCCCTCTATCTCTCTGTCCCCTCCTCTGTGTCCTCGGTAGCAACATCTGCTTCCTCCGCTGCTTTTTCCCATCATGCAGTGGGCGTGTCCTTTGTGTTGCCCCCCAAGCTTCATTGTTCTAGCCAATCATTGTCCTCCCCAAGCTGTTCCCACGATGCACCAGTAATGACCAGAAGGTGCTGATGGGAGCTGGTGTCTCCGAAGGAATGACTGTGTCCCTTGCAAAGCGTTTTAGCCCCCAAGGGAGAGGAGACAAAAAGCAAAACATAAACAAAAACAATTCTCCCAGAGGCAGCAGAGGAACGAGGAAGGCTCTAATTGCTAATTAACCACGCGCCAACCTGTAATTTAAAAAGAAAACGCGTGACTGTAAGAGAAGTGGGAGTGGAATATTATATTGTGTGAATATTAACAGAGACAATCGTGAAGGAGATGGAGCTCTGGGAAAAGATCAGAGCCTCGTCCCTGGGGAGCAGCGACAGATGAAGTAGCTGAATAAGCTGTCTGTCATTGTGTGACTTGGACTGCTGTGGTCACTTCGTTTGTTCAGACTCAACAATGGAGGATGGTTGAGAGAGAAACCTCTGTTTTCCCACAAGATTTAGCCTAGAAAATCTCTCGTCAGGGATGCTGAATGTGTGTAAGGATTTGTTCTGACAGCAAATTGAAATGCTAATAATAGACAAGAGTGTTGAGAAGTATGAACTCACTAGATACATTTACATTGACCACATAGTTATGAAAATTAATTCACTGAAAGGAAACACACCAATTTTGAAAAAACTATTTTTTTTTTCGATATACAGTTTTGCAAAGCAATGGAAACGATTTTTTTTCACATGATCAACAACCAGATGTTGCCACTTTAACAAACCACGAAGAAGAAAAAACAAGAAGCAGTTTGGAGGATCATGTTAATGCAATAATAACTTATTCACATGTGATTTGAATTGCATTTGTAAAATTGTGTATCTTTTTTGGCATTTGCAGAATATTAACAAACAGATTTGTAATGGAAACACAACTTTTGAGGCTGAAGCACTTAATAAAAACAACCATAATCTCCTCAATGCAGTTGTTCTGTGTTCACAGTTGATTGAATTTGATTGGTTTGTTTTGATTCCTACAGTGATTCTGTAATTAATATCTCAAAGATAAATGAACAAACATTCATTGTATTTCATATATATATGACAGAGCAGATAAACTAAAACAAACATATTTTACATCCTAATAGTTAAATGTTTTCTCTGCACTCATTTATAGATTATTTTTAGCTTGTTATTTATTCATTTATTTATTTTTGCTCAGCCATATTGAATTACTTACATCACTTTTAGGTATATCTATATATAATATACACTTGATCTCCTATGGTGATATTTGTAATATTTAACACTTTAGATGGAGTAGATTGCCAACAAAAGTAATTTTGAGTTTGGATCAATAAAGTACGTTCTATTCGATTAGCGTCTGCCAGGGAGGATAAAGGGGTTTTTCACTAGATTCACTAGGAAACATTCAGCTAAGGTTGTTCCAGTGAATCTACATGAGAAACCCAAAACCTATTACACCGTTGTTACGACCTTGATTCCTGCAGAGATTTCGCCAAGCAAACACCTGCAGGAAGAGGATTTAGAACTGGAGCCCCGGTGTGATGGACTCTCACCTGTGGAGGCCTTCAGTGATCGAGATGATGTGTCAGACATCACATATCTGGAAAACTTTGAACGAAAGATCCTGTCAACCAAGGACTCTGAGGAAGCAGAACTGGAGCCCAGGTTTAAAATCACACCCAGGGAGGCCTGGATTCACCCAGAGACCCTGCAGGAGGTGAATTAGAAGCTGAGCCCAGGTTTGATGAAATCACACCTGTTGAGCCGTTCATTCCTCCTCTTGAGTCATTGGAAATTTGTGATACCAGTCAAGTCGTTTTAAATTTAGCAGTAGTTACTTAGGTCATTTTAACATTGTTTGTTAACTAGTAGTTAGTTAGGTCATTTTTAAATAGTTTGCTTAGTATGTAGGTCATTTTAAACTTGTTTAAAATGACCTACATAAAATGACAAGTAGTTAGAGAATTGTTTAGTAGTTAGTTAGGTCATTTTAAACTTGTTTGTATAACCTTTGTTTTTAACAAGACTTAATCTATTCAGCATGATAAACACAGCTAATAAATAAAAAATTAGCAAAAATGCTTATTTTAGGTATAAGGCTAAAGTTAGCATGAGAGCTATAATTAGTATGTTGAGTCACTAGCATGTTGGTACTACCACATGGACGAGGGTTATCACTTGCATGTTAACTAACATGAAATTACTCCATTCAGTATGCTAACAATAGTGAATAAATTAAAATGATTCAACATGCTAAATTTAGCTTAAGTGACATCGGTAACACATATGACGTCATCAGTATGTTAATTTACAATGATTTAATCCATTCGGTATGATAAATATTGCTAACAAATACGAAATTATAACATATGTTTATTTTAGGTACATGGCTAAGGTTAGCATGATGGTTATCATTACTAGTTACTAGCAAGAACCTGCACAGTCAGCTGAACTAGAACTCCAACACCAGAGCTGCTCTACTGTTAAGCTATGGTTGTTGTGCTTCGTTAGGCTTCAGAAGCAAAAACCCTGAACCTAAAATCCCCCATTAGTTGGTCTCTGACACTAATAACAATAAACACACATAATATACTTGAAAATAAGGTAAAAACATTGTTCATTATAATGGATGAAAAATGTTTAGATACTTAAATAGCACATTTTTACAAGAAAAATGTCAGAGAATATTGCCTACTAGTATAAGCCAACGCTAACGTTAGCCACAAAGTTTAAAGAAAGTAAAACTCACCTTCGTATCTGTGAATGTACAACGAGGCGTACATCTTAAAACCTTTCTCCAGCTTACTTGTTGGGGCTTCGGATCGATGTACATTATTAATTGTTACCTTGGAAAAGCCCTGCAAATACCCTCTGTAAAGTGCCATTTTCAATAGATCGGAAACAATTGAGCCGCTTTTCCCCGAACGCGGAAGCTGAGGTGCAAAGAGCCCATTTTGTGAGGGAGATTACTGCCCGAGACGTAAACGTCATACGCAGTGACGTCAGTTCTAAAGCTATATTGCGCCCTCTACTGGGACATTTTCAGGTAATCTGCGGCGCACGTTGAAGATCACATACAAGGTATATTTGGAAGTGTGAACGGATCGGAATCGGGTCACTTCAGGCAGCAGCGTGAACGCAGCCTATGTTACTGTTGTGTGTAAGAAATGAGACATTTCAAAAGCTTCTGAGTGTTCACGTTCAACGCAACCCCAGCGAAACCCCTCGCCAAGCTGAGCTCCAGAGCATTTGGGTTTATGGCTGTATTCGCTGTTGACTTACCATTCAGAAACCAATTGTTGCACATGTTCGCCTGCATAATTGCGCACCTGTTTGAAGCCATTTTTATGCGCGAGTGTAAACAGTCAGTTGGGGGGCGTGGCCAGCAGCCGCTTATTTGGATTTAAAGTGACAGCTCATTCAGCTCAAAATAGGCAAAACTGAGCAGATCAAAATGTCAATATATAAGAATTATTTTGTGAAAAACTGTAATAAACATGCATTGTATAGCATGTAGGCCTAAAATAAGCTGTTTAAGGAGGCCTCTTCAAGAAATTATATTTTAAAATGCAGTTAATACCAATATTTTACAGATGCTGGTCACTTGGGATTACAGATTGCTTTGACTAATAAGAATCTTTCATGAATGTGTTTTCTAGATGTTAGAAGTTAAATGTGTGTGAAAGGTCAGATTTAACTGGGGTTCATGGTCATTACAGATGCTGCTTTACAGTTTGATACACAGAAATCTTCTTCTGCCATTACAGAACCATAATCCAGTTTCAACAAAACTTTTATCATGGTATTTTTGTACGGGTGTGTGTGAATGTGTGTGAGAGAGAGACACAAAGAGATTGTTTGGGAGTGTAACAAGGGAGGAGGAAAAAAGTTCCCACTTGGCCAGCGACTGTCCTTTTGTCTGGTCACCTGCCAAACACACCAGCGGGCATTAACGTGGATTTTTGCACATGGGATTTCAGATTGCACCAGCAAACACACACACACACACTTAGATTTTCTAAAAGATCTGCAACTGGAGAGGAGAGTGGAGAGGGGTGCCTGAATGGACAGATTAATCAGATTATAGCAGTGACACACTTAAACAGGCTGTTCTCTGGATTAGCCACGGTCCTGCCTACACTTCACCACAATGAAAAGTGCAAGAGGAGAGATCAGACTATCACGCAAAATAAATATTAAAACTTTTAAACATGTCTGATTTTTAGTTTTGCTTTTGTTCCTACAGCTTCAATAAGACAATACTGACAATAAGAGAAGAGTAAATTATGGCCATTGTTCCCAATGTCAACAGCCTGGACATTGGGAAAAGCTCAGCTCTCGCTAAATATTAGCAGCAGATGAAAATTAGAAGCAAGCCCTGTTGAGTGAATGAGCACTTCTCTATATATTTGACCATGAAGAAGTTTCGATTTCACCCCAAAAGTTCAAAGAGTGCTGCTCTTTATGTGCAGCAGGGCAGCATATGGCAGCCAGTGACCAGGGCTTTGTCTGACTACTGACACCAGATAGATGCCGCGAGGGAGGACACGAGTGTTTGCGACTGTTTCGGGGGCCGGAGGACAGCCTGACAACAACAAAGGGCCAGCTTTAAGCCTGTCTCCTGTGATTTTCCAACTCAGCGAAAAGCATTGTGGCACTGAAAAAAGTTAAGTTAAAAAGCTTAGCATGGTATGTGCTAACAACTGCCTGCTGCTCATGTAATACAAGCAAATACTTTCTGAGCAGCCACAGTGGCAGTCTTTGGAAGGGAAACCGTCACCGTGTCTGCAGCCGGTGTGCAGGTCACCGGTTCAATGTTCTGGTCTCTAGAGCCCGATGGGCTGCATGGACGGTCCGGATAAGGAGGCGCTGAAAAAGCTGCCCTTCAAAATTACAGCTTTTTGAGACTTGATGAGAAACATTTCCAAACTTTTTCCACATAACTTGTGACACTAGTCCAGCAGAATTCAGCTACAAAACAAACTAAGCTGTTAGGGGGGAGAATAGGAATTAAAGACCTGAAATAATTTACTTGCATAAGTGTGTACACTATTGAATAAATTATTTTTTGTGAAATCTTGTTATTTACATTACACATTTGCTCTTCTTGAGCTGACACCATGAACTACAGTAACTCCAATTAACCCTGAATAATTAATTGGAGTCGTATTTGGATTTTCTCATTTCCATCCCTCAGCTTCACCTATAGTTTCCAGGATCAAAAGATATGACCCTTCAGTCAGGAGAAGAGTAAATTATGGCCATACCAAGGTACCAGTCAACACTGGGAAAATATCTCAGGTCACCTCTGAGAACAGTATTTAATGTCTACCTGTTATGCTTCCCAGAACAGGTTAGTATGGGCCTATGAGCTGTACAAAACATGTTCATTAAATTTTTAGCACAAAATCAATCTGCTCAGTTCTGCCTATTTAATAATGAGCTCTTTTAGGATTTCTTGTCACTTTAAATCCAAATAAGCTGCTGTTGGCCACGCCCACTAGCTTCATGTTCACACTTCCATGTGAAAATGCCTGCAAACAGAGGCACAATTATACAACTTTACATCTTTGAAAAGCAGATGTGGAGCCTCATACACAACCAACAAGAATGCAGCAAGTGGTTTCTGGTGGGTCCAACCAAACGCTTTTCCCGTTGCCATTGTAGAGCGAATACAGTGGAAAAACCAGCTGACCAAATATGCTGGAGCTCAGTCTGGATTTCTAGGTGGAGAGCTGGGCTCTGCTGGAGTTGCCTGTTAAATGTTACTTAAAAATGAGAAGACTTTTGGAACAACTAATTGCTCACACACCAAAACCAAAAAAAAAACTTAATGGCCAACAATGGTTTTATGTTTTTTTCTTTTTTTAAAAATACTTTGGTTGTTTTTAGAAGCAAAACCAAATGGAAGTATAAAAACCTGCAAAATGTGAACTTTGCATAGTTTGTCCCCTTTTCAGCGCCTCGTTGAGTCTCTAACATGAGGATTTAAGGCACGGTGAAGGCAAATGTGGTCCAGTCGCAACTTAGCCAGCTGTACTCATAGAAGTGTCTGTTCAATAATTGTTTTAAAAAATAAATTTTGGGGGGTTGGTAGGTTTGGTCTTTGGACCCTACAGACTAGCAATTAGCTACATCATCCAGGTTCTTAAAGTTATCTAGAGAAAATAAAAGATTAGTTGCTTGAAACCTCACTTTAGAAATCTTGAGCTAGATCTTTAAAGCTTTTTTTAAATTTTAATGTGATTTACACTGATTCAGTTTGAGGAATTAAATGACTCTGAGACTCATCAGACCTTCTGCATTCACTTTTAAAAGTGTGAGACACAAACTGTAACATAAAAGATGATTTTTAGGATATGAAATGAGGAAAGAATAAATGTAAACGTCACATCAATAGGTACGGTGCCTAAAAATGTAAAAATATTTGCGAGCAACACAAGGTTGACTTATTTTTTTATGTTGCTGGTAAAAATAATGCAGAGCGATGTTAAAGAGTTGTCCTTATTTTTTTCTGTTTCTTATTTTGAGATCAGTCAGCCACATTATGTCCTCTGTGTCTCTGTGTTAATGTGACGAATGTCAACACTTAATCCCGTTCTTCTTTTTGGTAAAAGTTCTGATCATCCGTCATCCAGTTTTAAAGCCTATCTGGTGTGTGTTTATAAAAGAATGCAAACCATATGAGTTTCTTTGATGGCTGCCTCTACTCTCTCAGTGGTCGCTAAATGGGACACACACACACTTACACACACATTTATATACAGAGTGTAGTCAGGCAGGGGCAACTGGGACTAAATCCAGACTGGTGGTTTCTATCTCCAGCTATAAATACTCCTCTTCTTAAACAAGATCACACACATGAACTTGTACTCAAATAAAGAGGCTCATAGACAAAAAGAGATCCAGTCACAAACACATTAAGGAAATGAAAAAAAACACACACATTTGGACTAACATTCGGATCCGCACAGAGAAATGACTTTGGCCTCAGAGGAGGCTTGCTAAGCGGTCTATGATTATGGGGTGTGTCTTTGTCTCATTTAGTGGTTCCACAAGGAGACAGTCTTCTGCTGTGTCAGACAGATACACACACACACAGGCACCCCCCCCCCCACACACACACACATCATGCAAACACTACTTACACAATCACTTAGTGACGGCAAATCCCTCTGCCTAAATTTGTTCGACAACTTTTTAACGTGCTTGTGCTTTCGTTGCCGTCTTCTGGGCTAATCCAAGCAGTGCTGCCTTAGCATGAAAATATTTTCCAGCACCAGAGTAGATTTCATTTCTCTTTTATTTTGGAAAAATATCGCATTTTCCAGTTATAAAAATGACAGGCTCTGTACATACGACTTTTCTCTTAAATACAACACAGTCACAGTGGTCTCAAGTGCCTAACACATGCATACATACATACTTACATACATACATCATCTGCCAAATAAAAACAACACAACTTAAATTATAACAAGATTAACAAAAACAACACAACAAAATGAAGCAGAAATAATTACATAATTAAATTAAACGCATACATCTTTCTTTAGATAACAAATAAATTTAGAAAAACAAAACAAAAGATTCTAACCAGCGGCAGGAGGAGTCATGGTGTCCTTGAATTGGCTGATAGTGGAAGACTGGGGCGGGAGAGGACAGTGCATACATCGACACCAAAAGCGGCCATTTACTTCTTCTGTACACACACACTTGCACACACACATATGCACACACACCTCTATAGTGCAATGAGGTCTTGGCAGTTAAGACTTTATAGCGTGGCCTTGTTCTCTTGGAAAAACATCATTACAAAGTCAGGAAAAAAAAAAGAAGCCAAACAGTCAGGTTTAAGTTGAACAGATGATTTGATAATTAAATATGATGCATGTATTGGTCTGATTTATATCCCTTGCCCCAAGCATTGCCCTTTCTATCAGACGTTTCAGGGCTCAGAGGCCAGTATGGCCCAACAGTATCCATGGTGGATTGATCTGCAGTCACTACTGGAGTTTTCAGTTCTCTGTTTCCTGCTGAGAACCAGCTCAGCTACATCTACCAGTGCTGTAGAGTTGAAGGTGTTCGGCTGTCCTACAAGTGGTCCTAAACTTTAGATAATCTGATATGGAAAGTTCTGCTTGTGATGCCTTGAATTCATTTCTACAAATGGTCAGCCTAAAATTACAGGGACTCCTACTGTTGCAACAGCTCCACACTCTACTCTGCAGCACTGTGCAGAACATAAACTACCGGAAATCCAGGACAGATTTTACACAGCAATGTAAAACCACAGCACGTAACAGTACTACAGCAGTACTTTAAAGGTTTTCAGTACACTAAAGGTACTACATTGTTCATTCAGTCGGTACATCACCGTACAATATCATCGGTCAATATCCAAGTCAATGCTCCGCTGCTTATCAGGAGAGAACAGTTCATCCACTGATGAGCTGTAAATCTTCCAGTGCTGCAAGGAGGCGTCAAGCAAGCTCTTTGTGAGTTCTCCAGCAGTTCTTGACTGTCTGAGACAGCCTTGTGTCTGTACAACTTCTGTACAAGTGCTGGCACCTTGTTCTGCACTTCATCCAAAGCATAGAGTCACCAAAAGACCTGCGTCCATCGAAGGCCAAGGATATTGTAAATTGACCCGTAGTATCACTGTAGTCCTCAGTCAAGGCCAAGCAGGTGATGCGTCTACACTGGCACATTATCACCTTGGCTCAAAGTCCTCTAGGAAATCCCAGGGAACAGCAGCAAACAGCAGGAGTAAAACCTCCCAGAAACAAGCTGAGCTCTACTGCTCAGGGTTGGTGTGTGTGGACTAACATCAACCACAGGAAACTGGTACCATAATTATACCTGTAAAACAAAGAAAACAAAGTTAGTGCTGGGGCACCAGTACAGATGGAAGGTTATTTTTCTGGTGTGGTAGTTCAAACAGATGAAACAGAGTGTGTTCTCACCTCTGTAGCAATGATACATTCATCTTTCTGGTCTGATATGACGTAAACAGACTGGTATTTGGTATCGCTGGAACAGGGGTACCGGCTGTCACTGGGAGTAGGGTACACAGCCTCACTGGTTGGCTGGAATTTGAGGTCGCAGGTTGACTGGTACTGAGGATCCCTCGCTGTATGACAGTTTAAA
The DNA here is from genome assembly GCA_010277075.1 of Poeciliopsis retropinna. Taxonomy (NCBI): domain Eukaryota; kingdom Metazoa; phylum Chordata; class Actinopteri; order Cyprinodontiformes; family Poeciliidae; genus Poeciliopsis; species Poeciliopsis retropinna. The sequence goes on from VMRM01000006.1 coordinate 11,799,295, forward strand.
TCAGAGGATGGCTGATCTTTTGCTTCACTGCATCCTGGTGACTCTGCCGATGATTTTTTTTCCGAAGCATCACTGTAGGGTGAACAACAAAGAGATTAGAAATATGGTTCTTCAATCTACGTGGAGTTGTAATGTGCTTAGGGTGATTCTTGAGTACCTGTTCTGTCTTTTCCTGAATCCTTCCCCTCTGCTGGGCTCATCCAGTGGCTCACATTTGGGCTCTGGTTGTTTGCATTCCTCCTCCGTACACGGTGACAGATCTTCCTGCCGGAGTTCATGGACCAGGTTGTACTCCACACTTGGGTAACGAGGCTTAAAGCCATTTTTCTCAGATCCATTGAGGCTGCTGATTCCACTCAAACCCCCAATTGACCCAGCAAGGTCCGAATGATAATCTGCTTTCTTATTGGTGTTTTTAATTGATGTCGTCATCATACCACCAAGCTCCTTGTCACTTCGAAGACAGTTATTGGTTGTGAGGTTATTCATGGTCTCCTGGCTGTCGCTGTGAACACTGTCGCTATGGTGACTGTGTCGGGTTTGTAGTTTGACGCGAACATAGACCACCAACACAGAGCAACTAATCAGGATCACAAGAACGAGAAAAACGCCGGCAGAGACAGCCGTCCACGGGAATCCGCTGTCATCATCCTCCTCTATGTCAGTATTCCCACTTTCTGAAGACGAATATCGCCGATCTGGTCCATCAACGACCGGCTGGGAACCTTTGGGAACCTCTGGTAGGAGGAACTGGCAGTTATTCCCACCATAGCCCGGCACACAGGCACACACATAGCGACCACCACGTTCATGGCAAGTGGCTCCATTATGACATGGGTTGTGAATGCAGCGAGAGATCGGAGAGCTGCAGTTTTTGCCCGTATATCCTGCAAGAAAAATGTCAGAGTCTCAAAAATGGGTCCAAACAACATTTAGCAAGAAAGTGGATTAAAAACGGTCATACCTGGTGGGCAATTGCATGTGTAGCCATCCACTGTGTCCTGGCAAGTTCCACCATTCTGACAAGGAAAGGACTGGCACAATGCAGAAATGCCACTGCTAACCTCACAGTTGGGCCCTGAAAAGCCCTCTGGACACTCACACAGGTAGGAGTTAACCAGATCCACACATTCTACTCCTGTAAAGTGAAGCATCATTAAGATTAGTCTCCCATTTCCCCACCACTTGATTCAGAAGTAAATGTTGAGTAGGGTATAATGATAAAACACAACAACCTACCACTTAGACAGGGATTGGAGGAGCAATGATCAATTTTCTTCTCACAAGTGAACCCAGCATATCCCATGAGGCACTGACAGAAGTAGCCACCTTCAGGGTTGTCCACACAACGTCCACCGTTGAAACACGGCCCGTCTGCACACGTATTGGCGCTTAGCTCACAGTTGTTTCCGTAAAAACCAGGTGGACATGTGCACTTGTAGTCATTGTCACTGTCCTGTTGACAACAATCCTTGGTTAGGCACAAGCTTAAGGCCGTTGCTGTACCCAAAGATATTCTCATGTCTAAAGTGGTACTCACAATGCAGCTGCCTCCATTTCGACAGGGATTTCCTGAGCATTCGTTGACTTGGATCTCACAGTTAGCACCGGTGTATCCAGGAGGGCAGGAGCATGTGTAGCTGCCCTGACCCGTGTTGGTGCAGGTGGCTGCGTTAAGACAAGGCTTATGGTGTGTACAGTAATTCAGGTCTGAAAATACAAACAGTTGCACTTATAAGCCAAACAGATTAAACACAAAGCAAGCAAGGACAGAAGGAATTCAAAGAGCAACGCAACATTTTAGTGAACTTGTCTACAAACTCACCCTGGTTGCAGAAGAGCCCGCCCCATCCCTCCTGACAGTTGCACTGCCAGGGTTGTTGGCAGGTGCCGTGGAGGCAACCTGGGTAACGGATGCAGTCATCACAGTAACGCCCACTGAATCCCACGCGACACCTGGGAACACACCAACCAGTTAATATCAAACCAAAGGAGACGAAGGTCAGGGTAGCTTAGGTTAGAGAAGGGCTGGACAAGATGGCTGAAAAACGTATCACAATATAAGCATTTCATATCAGTCGATATCGGTAACTATTGATTAGTTCGTTGCTTCAAATACCAGACTAGTAGTAGAACATTTACTCTTTTATTCACAGCTTGTACTCCAGGCTGTAGTTTTTTTTATTTTTTAGTAGTTACGAGGCACAGTGGTGAAACCTTAAACTGCTGCTGGGCAAGTTACTCAACGGGTTGTTGCTAGGTAACCAAAAGTTCCTCAGCAAATTGTTGCTAGGTAACCAAAGAGTGAATGAGTTAGTTGAAGGCACCAATTCAATTCAAAAACACTTTATTGATCCCAAAGAGAACTTTGAGAGGCTGAGTGGCTAAAGCCTTTAATCTGCCTACATCTCCCAGAATGCTGTGCGGTTCCGGAGTTCAGCGAATATTCTATTAGACGTATTATCTATTTAAAGTTGATCACGAGTCTATTGCAGTATATATGGTTATTGATTTACTGTCCAGCCTTAGTTTAGAGACACATAAAAGCAGCTTGTTTTGAACTTACTTGCATTCTCCTGGTTTGTCACAGAATCCATGTTCTTCATCACATCCAGGAAGACAAATAGCTGTAAAAAGAACACAAACAGATCAGCCAAACCATAAAAAACAAGATTTTCAAACGGCAACCCTGAAAAAAAACATCACCATTTACATTGCTTCTTGCTTGTCTGCCTCCTGAATTGTGTGTTTACTCATCTGACTCCTCCTTCAGTCTGTCTGGTTCACGTTTTAGCATGTTGAAGGAATCATTGTCATTGGGTCATGTGTGACCACCCTTAGGTTTTAGGTGTTTTGATGAAATACTACCTTTCAGCCAAGCTGGAAGCTATCACAGTTTGGGTCTCAAAGAAGGAGAACCAGCCAAGAAGCCCCTCTTTTAACAGGCGAGCTCCACAACAAAAAGCCCCCCACACAAAGCCCCCTTTCTCCCCTTGACTGTGGGTCAGAAGTCCCCTTTTCTCACCCCTTGCCTCTGTCCTCCTCCTTTTTATTTCCTTCATCCTCCATCCTCCATCCCCTCCCCTACTCCTTATCTCCTCTTCCTCCTCCTCTCCCCTTCTTTCCCTCTCTCCTCATCCCCCTCCTCCTCCACCTTTCCCCCACAGGGCCAGCTGGTCTGTGAGGAGCTAACCACCAGACAGCTGCTCCATTGTCTCCTCTCACTGAGCAGCTGCCCCCTCCACAACAATACACAACCCGGCTCGGCCAATCACCGGCCCCGGCCGCAACAATACAGGACCCCCACTTGGCCAATCGGGGAGGAGGTTTGGGGGCGAGGAGGCCCCAGCGGTCTAATGGAAGGCACGCGGCGTGTGAATTACTGAGGAGCCACCGCGGCTCATTAGAACGGAGGCCTCTGGTGCAATGGGATAACTGACTGACGCCTGTTGCACACGGGCCCTCCATTATGAGCTGGAAAAAGTCTCCGAGAATAAAGAGAGGCAAACAACTGCTGGAGAAATAAACTTCAGATTGAAAAACTGTTGTTTAAACTGTGCAGGAAAAAGAAAAACCCCAAAATCTTGATGATGATTGAAGGACAAATCCTTTAAAATGGAAGTGATTAGGTAGCAACTAATCAGTTTGGTGGGAACTACTTACATTTACTCTGTAGGTTTTTGGAAAAAATTTACTTTTAGAAGTATTTTTGCTCTGCTTTTAATTCGGTATCATTAAGTATCTCTGCTCTTACTTGAGTAAAATCTCTGGATCTTTTATCCACTGAATGAAAAACAAGCATGTTTTAACCAAACACTAAGGAGACACAAACACTTGGAGCTTTTGTTAAAGTTTTCTAAAGAAAGAAACTGATTTTGAAAATTTTTGATTTTGTTATATGAATAATTTTCATTCTGGTCCTTAACAAAATGTCCACATAACTTTATATTATGGTCCGTCTGGTGATGTATTTTTAAAATATCAAATTATTGATCAGTTAAATGATTGAATAGACTATTACCAAATACTTTTTGAGTAATTTCTTGGCTGCTTTTTACTTTTACTTGAGTGAAAACATGTTGAAACAGTGCTACTCTTACTTAAGTACAACCTTTTGGGTTCTCTACTCACCTCTGTATCTGACCTATGTACTACTGTTGTGTTAATCAACGGACTACAGGATACTGTGAGCTTGATGCACACATCAGCCTCCTCTGCTTAGCATCAGATCCAAATATTAGCCACTGCTTCACCACTGAGTTGGAAAAGTCTCCCGTCACTTTTTATCCCTCCTTCCTGCTCTTTCATTTAGCTTCCCTGCACCGGAGTAATGACAGAGTTCGATCAATGAGCAAACCCACTCACGTTCAGTGCAGTACTGGCCCTTCCAGCCAGAATTGCATATGATTTCCCCTCGCTCGCCGCAGGTAAAGTGTCCAAAGGCATCGTCCCGGGGCCGGCAGAAGACGGAGCAGCCGTCGCCGTAGTAGTGCTCATCGCACAGGAAGCGGTAGGAGAAGCGCAGCTCCGTCCTGCTGGCCGTCTGCAGGTCCTTGGACCATTCCTCTCCTACGGTCAGGTGCCGCTGCGTGGTGAACCTGCTGATCAGCCGCTCTGGGTTGTCTGCAGAAGAAGCGAATCACAGTTTGAACAAGGTCGTTTGTTGTCACTCGGAAGGTCAAGATGCAAAACTTACTTCTGGAACAAAAACAGCCATTTCTACTGTCACTGTAACTTTAGAGAAATAAATGATGGGAAGAAACTAAGAGAGCAAAGGACAACTTTAAAATAAAACCCAAAAATAAGAGTCAAAATTACACACAAATGACCTTATTTTAGGTGAAATGTTAAAATGTAAAAAAACATGAGTGTATCCTGATGTGTGAGTGGGAAAACATGCCTCTGCACACCAACAAGGCCATCATTTCGCACACACACCAGTCCTGTCACCCACCTGTTGTCAGGTCATCCAGGGAGTCTGTGTGCAGAGCTTCAATGATCAGTGAAAACGTCCCCTGAGGAAAGACAGACAGACAGACAGAGTCAACAGCTGCTCTGCTTGCAGATGAACCTCCCCCTTACCTTTAGCCTCCAGAGCCATTAGAAGCCCTCATAAACTTCACAGTCTAATTCTAATACTGATTAGAGGCCTAATAAGGCCAGGCTACCTGCTCCTTCTTCTTCTTTTCACACCCCTGCTACTATCACACTCTGGCACCGCTGTAAAACCCAAAATGAGGCGGAATTTCACGCTGCGCTGCAAATGATGTGCCAACTCAGAGGATGTTAGATTTCCCACCACGGCTGATCGGAGGGGGAAATCATTTTGGTGACACCGCCCCGCTCTCTCTCACCCGCATCCCCTCCCTGTTTCATCCCACCAAAGAGCGCAGAGTTACTACAATAGCCCCTCTCACACGCTGCTGACAAAGACCCTCACAAGTGTTGAGTCTGGGAGCATCTGTTAGGGCTCCCCCCCTTTCATAAAATCCATCACAAAAGTCCAACTCCAACGCCAGTAACATAAAACGTGACGATAAGTGATGTGGGGGATAACAACTGTCATCTCCGGTTACTCACCGGCCACGTGAAGCCGAAGGAAAAGCGGATCGGGTTGGTGAAGCTGTCCGCGTTGGTCTCCGGCACCTGGAAGGAGTTGGAGCCGAGCACGGGAGTCACCGCGCCGCCGTAGGTGCAGGGAGGCTCCGGGGAGACGCTGGCCTGGTAGTGCTTCAGGCAGACCCGAAAGAAAGTCTTGCACTCGCACTGCTGGTGGTCCTGCGAGTGCGCGGCGCCTCCCGGGCAACAGTTGGCGTTCCCAGTTATCCCCTTCTTGTTGAGAAACTCCTGCAGCTTGAGCTCGAACACGCCTGAGCACAAAACCTGCAACACAGGGGAGGAAACACTCATATGGGATCGATCTGAGATGAGGGTAATTAGAATGAGACGCTCGGAGCCCTGATGTTGGGACGTACCTGGCAGGTGAGTGAGGACAGACTGACAATGAGGAGCAGACACAGGCGTCCCATTGTGTTGACAGCCTCCTCAACAAGTAGTGAAAGCTCCGCGGGTCCGTGTCTCACCACTCAAACACTCATGGAGAAAGTTTTCAGAGCTGCGCTCACGGTCAAGGCGACGTTTTTACGCACAAGGCTGGAAACTGGGAGACACTTTTCCTGGAGCGCGTCAGTCACCTGTCCATCTGCTCACTCCCTCAAAAGTGTCGGGTTTTTGTTTTTTCTTCTTTTCGTTTCTCAAAACGAATCGGACTTTCACAGATTCGAGTAAGATCCAGCGGAATAGTCCCCCTTAGAGAAATCCAGAGCGGAAATACCGGAGTTAATTCCAACTAGGCTGCAGAAAAGATGATCTTCTTTATTTGTTCCAGTTTATTTCGTTTTCAGGATGTTTTCATCCTAAACACAGGAAACAACATCCGCTCCTCTCCTTTGATGACATGTATCAGTGAGTAAGTCTGATAGGTTTTCTGCCCTGCGCAGGGTTTTATACAGGGCCAGCAAGCGAAGGGTAATAAGATGCAAATGAGGCCCTCTGCCTCTCTTCTTCCCCTCCTTCCACCACCACCACAAGTCCGCCCCGGGGCCATTACAAAGAAACAGGAGGAGGAGGGTAGCAGTCCCCCTCTAAAAAAAAAACAAAAAAAAAACCTGAAGCCCCCCTCTCTCTTTTTCTCTCAAGGGGACAGACCAAATGGCTACTGAGCTGTTAAATGTACAACAGCCCCTCGCTTCCCCTGATGGCTCCCTCCTCCACAGCGCGGAGTCCATTTACATTCCGACAAATTCTTTTACCGAAATCCTCAACTCTACCGGGAGATTTATTATATGCGCAGCGGCGGCGGCAGCAGCCAGTTGGACGGTGGGTTCCCATATCTGGGCCGACTATGGTGGAGTCTTGGCTGGCCTGATGCTGGCTGGCCGCTAACGACCATCTGCTCCATCGCATTCCTATGGTGTTACCCCGTTTTTTTGAACGTTCCCACCCAAAACCAGTCAATCTGTTCCCGTTGAAGTAATTTATTGACGCGCAGATCTGCTCCGCGCAGGCTAAACTAAAAATGTGCGTCCACAATCGTTAAATTAATTACATCTTTGCTGGCAGATTAACTATTTTGGTTAATTAGTAAATATTTCCCAAAGTGTCTTAAAAAAAGAGCTTATCTACTAGTTAAATCGCAGCTTTCTATAAATATTTACTGTGTATTTGTGTTTGTCTTGAGTCGCGTAAGACCGGTAAACATCAATTTTTACCATCTCCAAACATCACATCGGTGCGCAAATATCCCCCCAAATTACGAACAAGGATCACGGATCAGTTCATGTCTCCTCATGTCTGTATTTTCCTTACATGCTCTTTGGTATAGGCTGAAAAAAAACACACACAAAAAAACAGTACATGGTGGTGTGTCACTCGCGTGGCTGTCATTAAGGGACTTTGTGAGGAGAGGGCGGAGGGAGGATGAGGAGGAGGAGGAGGAGGAGGGGACTCACAGAGGGAGTAAACTTTTTTCTCTTTGTGCTTTCAGCTGTATGTTAATTGGGCCTGCAGCACCTGCTCTCTCACAATAATACAACACCAGAGACACACACACACTCACACACTCACACAGACACGAAGAGCACGGCCAGTTTTATAAACGGTAACCTGAACGTGTTTATATACATATAAATAAACATTTTATCATCTGGAGACACGAGCATGAGCTGGTTTTTACAACCTGCTGCTCAAAAACTGACCTGCAGGCCTGTTTGTCTCACAGCCGGATGACATCAGCTCACATGAACTCACAACCTTATTTGCATGTGTGTGTGTGTGTGTGTGTGTTTTTATCCGCAGAAAAATGCGGGGAAGAATGCACACTTGTTGCCATGAAGTTATCATGAGCTGGCCTCTGGCCCTAAAGCAGCTTTAGATGCTAATGGTGCTTTGATCAAACTTTAAGTAAATCCCTCAGCATGTTACTCTCCTTCTGCTGTGTCATATTTGTAAAATATCCGAAGGCTTTCGGTTACAGCTAAAATGTGCTAGCTGTGAATACGTGGGCCATGTTCACAAAAAGTAAATGAAAGGCTTTGAAGAGAGTTGCTGATTGGCCAGAGCAGTTAATTGGTGTTTGGTGCCACACTTGTCAATCACCTGCAGGCTTAAAGCTTTGCAGCAGAGACCAGAGAGAGGGCCTCCTTTCTGAATTATTTATTTATTACTGTGTTGGCACAGCAGCAGCGCCGCATCAGAGCGCAATGCCACTTCTTATGTCTATCAACATGCACACAGGTTGGCAAGGAGGGAGAAGAGGAGGAAGGCCTTAATTAACATCTCCAGTTGAAGCCGCGCAGCATCAGCGTTTTGGTCCACAAACAAGGAGCTAATTCACAAGCTAACACATGGCCAGCTTTCAGCTATGTCAACACACACAGGGCTGATGCGTTTCTATGTTCACGGTTTATAAGGAAGAACAAAAGAGTGTTCCCACAGCATGATGCTGCCTCCACCATGTCTGGGACAGTGAGTTCAATGAAAAGTGTAGAAACATTGTGCAGCCTCAGCCTGTGTCACATGCACTGATTAGAGTTTACTAACGACTAGTTACATTTACTTTTTTTACATTTATTTAAGTAAAACTTTCAAAAAATTTACTTTTAGGACTATTTCTACTTTTACTTTTACCTCAGTAATTTTATTATTAAGTTTTTCTACTCTTACCTGAGTAAAATGTCAAGATTCAAGTTTGTTATAATCAAAAACATTCACCAGACACAGACTTGCAGCTTTATACTGAAAGAAATTTATTTCATTTTTCTTTTCTTTTGCCTGATTTTTTTGTTTTGTAATGATGTTATTTATGTGGATTAATTTCATTTGGTCCTTAAAATACCAACATTTACACATCACATTATATTTAGTGTTTTTTTTTTCTTTTTTTTAAAAAGCAGTTTTATTAGTTTTGTGTTTTCACAAACAAATAAAAGAAAACAGAATTGTACACCAAGCTTTCATATCACATTTAATAAAAATTGGTAAAACTACATCAAAGTCATATCACTTTGTACCTTCATTGGTCTTATGAATAACCTACTGCAAAAATGATCATTGATGTAACTTTTAAATGACCAGATACTCATTAACTGAGTTGCCTTTTTATTTTGTTGAAGTAATGCTACTTTTACTTGACTACATGTTTTTGGTACTCTACCTGCCTCTTTAGTCTCTTGGTGTTTTAAAAGCTATGTTGTATTTTTGAAATTGCAGTTGCAGTTGTTGCAATTTTTTATTATACTTTAACACAAATTTAAAAGCCTAGCATCTGATTCCTATTATTACCCATATGAATTAATGTTTTCTGCACTTCTCGCTGTTAAATATGCAAATCAATAGAAATAAGTTTAAGCTAAAGTTATGTTGAAGCAGTGCCACTCTTCCTTGCAGAGCCGGCCCAAGGAAAATGCAAATTAAGCGGCTGATTAAGGCCCCTACATCACCAAGGGGCCCCTAATTCTCCACTGTATAGCATTATAACATACATATTTAAAATAACACTGAATTATACAAACTGAATGATGTTACACATGGAAACACGATTTCTATCACTTTTATGGTAAAAGGTTGCTCTCTTTTCGCTGCTGCCACTCTTGGGAAGATTTCAAACTTGCTAACTGTAAATTTGGTGTTTATCCGCTGACATCAAATAGATAAAATAATATCCATCCATTTTCTGTTCACCCTCATCCCTAGTGGGGTCGGGAGTTGCTGGTGCCTCTCCAGCTACGTTCCGGGCGAGAGGCGGGGTTAACCCTGGACAGGTCGCCAGTCTGTCGCAGGGCAACACAGAGACAAACACTCACACCTAGGGAGAATTTGAAAGACCAATTAACCTGACAGTCATGTTTTTGGACTGTGGGAGGAAGCTGGAGAACCTGTAGAGAACCCACGCATGCACAGGGAGAACACGCAAACTCCATGCAGAAAGACCCAGGGAATCGAACCCAGGACCTTCTTGCTGCAAGGCAACAGTGCTACAAACTGCGCCACTGTGCAGCACCATAAACAAACCAAATAAAATAATATGTCACACTTAAAATTCCTCTCTGGCTTCCAAAACCCATGTTTTGTTTTGGTTTGTTTGCTACTCCTCTCAGGTTAAAATAACACTGGGGTGAAGCTAATGACAAACAACGACACACAGTAGCTTAGGAATGATAAAGCATCTGGTGTTGACATGTTGGCCTCAAAAAGGTCCGGACCGGCCCTGCTTCCTTGAGTCTAATGTTTGGGTACTGCGCAGTTTTGGTGTCTGTGGATTGCCTGACTGAAAGGCCTTTAACCTTAGGAGATGACACCATTATATTCCTGCCTGCCTCAGTTTTACCCCCCTGAGCTGCTGCCTCCGGTGCTCGTTTGCCGTAAAACCTGCGCCTTGAAGGCTTTTATTGAAACTCTTCCCGACGTCCAGAGGTCCACTGAGCTCTCTCTGCATCTCCCATCAGTCACTCATTGCCATGACGTGGCGCACATTTCCTGATTATGGCAGCAAAGCGTGACTGAAAGGCATGTGAGATGAGCCCCCTCAACATCAAGACGACACTTCTCCCCCCAAAACATAATTTATGTCAGGAGATTGTGTGTCTTAAGGAAACAGCAGAAACTCCTCCCCTCTGATCCCTCGCCTTTTGCGTGCGTGCATGTAGATGCGTGGGACGCGCGTGAGTGGGAGTGGGGGCGGGGTGAAAAATTGTTTAAGTGGAGGTCTGATTGTTTAATTGAAGTGCTTTCCTGTTGTCTATCTGTGTGCGCGCGCGTGATACAGAATGGCCGCATGCGAGCGCGTGTTTGTCGGTGCACGCGCGCGCTCGCTCGCTCGCTCAGCGGGAACAACAAAGGGAGAGGTCTCGCGCCCCGCCGCCCATTCATCTCTTTCTCTGGTGAAGTAATTCCCATTGATTCCCATTGAACGGCGAGTCGTGAGCCCCTCAGGGGAGAACTTGTGATTTGTGAAGGGTCGCGAGGACAGGACACGCCCCTCCTCGAGCCCCGGCCATCTGCTCACCAAACACCACAACACCGACCGAGCCGCCACCAAATGTTCGCTCTCATCACTGCCTGCCTAGTGGCTCTTATAACTCATCATTTTCGGTGCCATCGTGTTTATTTCTCTGCCTGGTTTGCAGCAGCAGAAGAAGAAGAAGCGATGCTGCTCTGTGGGTGAAGCTGCTGGCCTCCTGAGCCAAATCACAGTGGTGGCATGCAGGGGCTGTGAGGTGGCCATATGGCCTGTGAGTGTGTGTATGTGCGTGCCAAGAAATGGATGGATGGCCATCGTGGGAACCTCCACATCATCACCATCACACCAGCTACACACACACATGCACATTGTTGCACATAGCGTGATGGCCTTTGCTTCAGTCAGCTGTAGAAATCAAAAGTTCAAAAGGACTCTGGACTGCATGGTTCGGCATAGCGCTGGTTCTGGTTTGCATGAAAGAACCTTCACTTAGATTAGCATCACTGCTAAGTGAGATGAAGCTCAGCTGGGATGGATGTTCAGTGATGCAGAAGTCGAGCTGTTAGAGAACACTGATAGATGCTAAAGGCCAACTGAGTGTAGTTACTTTTGTTTATTGTAACTTCGGTATTGTTCTCCTGACCCTGTGCATGTGACGTCACGCTCTCCAGAACTCTGCTGCTCCGCCATGATGGAAGTCAAAGCAACCAATGAGCACCTTTAAAGCCTGTCAACAAACAGACATCTGGTGGCAAAATACTGCTTTGATTTGGTTGATTTCACTGTTGAAATGGTCACAGGGTTTGTTTTGTTGGCAAGGATGCCAACAAAACCAAACCAAAACTTGTCATTTTACTTTATAACTTTTAATGAGGAAAGATGGCGGCGGTGACGGACAGCAGCCGTAATGACTGGCAGCCCCTCGGCGTAACCGGGAACTGCAGTGAACATTTTTACTAGGTAAGAGTATTATTCTTAATATACTTTATAAGTATAATAAATCTTCATTTAACCATCAGTTGCGGCCTTCTCAAAATTGACTGGATGCTGCAGAGAGATAGATAGATAGATAGAGGACAGTTATTTAACACTGGTGTCATACTATAACTCATATTAATCAGTCAAGTTTGTTTGTATCGCATATTTCAGCAAAAAGGAAGTTCAAAGTGTTTCACGTCATTAAAACACAAAAATAAAGTCATAAAAACATCATATAGTCACCAATTGAGAAACAGATTATTTCACTTATAACTAGAACGTTTTCATCAAGATTAAGGAATTATTGACTTAAAACAAACTCATATTTCTGGCAGAAAAGTTACTTGTCAATTAGTTTTTCTTATTTCAAGTGGACTAATAATTTTTGCACTAGAAGCTAGAAACAAATCATCAGTTTAAAGTATTAATCTTCTGTTTCCTCTAAGGTTTTGTGCTTTTGCAGTGCAAATATTATTTAATTTTAAGAAGTACTCATTGAATCCACAGAAAAGGTGTAACATTTTAACAATTTGTTAAAAGGAAGTTTTAGCAACTCATTTTGCCACAACTGACCCTTTTGAGTCAGACGCCACTGATCTAATGGATCAGTAATCAAAAATAAAGTATTAAAAATCAGAGTGAATTTTATACTGATATGAACTAAACACAACCAGACGAATCCGAATCATTATGAACAAATGACGGAGAAGCTGCCCCTGGAGATGCCTGACCCACCGCTCTCCAGGACTCCTTGGCCTCTAGCTCCAGAAGCAGCGGACTCCAGCAGCTGGATTAGCCGGGCCAGCTGCCCGCAGAGACGCTGGACCTGGACACTGACACCAGGCCCGGCCCCCAGTGTTCCTGCCATCAGGAGACCTGAGGGGATCTGGACCGGGCTCGGTGTGTGTGACTGCGTATCTGTGTGTGCTGCTCATTCAATCGGACAACTGTTGAGCTCTTACAGATCTGGGCAGCTCTTTGTGCGAGTGTGTGCGTGCTTGTATGGCCGATTCTTTCCGGGGGTTAACTGCTGATCCAGTACAAATGGGAGGTGCTGGGGGTGGGTGGGGGCTTTCAGCGGGGCTGAGGGCAGTCGTGTGCTCCTGGAACATCTGCCTCTGTTACCCCCGAGTCAAGCTTTGGTCAGGACAGGAGAGGAGGGTGGGGGCTGCAGGGAGACGGGAATCAAAGGGGATGCCATCGAAGAGGAGAAAGAAGAGCAAGTGTAGGAGGAGGAGGAAGCTGAAAAGATCTAACGTGAATAGGCAGCAGACCAAAACTATGAGAAATGAGAATGAGATGCAGGATTATAGAGTTTAAGCCCCACTCTGGACTGGCCACTGTGTAGCACTTTGTGGGGGGTTGTGTATGAATGTATGCATGCAGATGTGTGCAGAAGCAGGTGTTCAGTTCACTGGAGCAAACGCGTGTTTTACGAGCAAGTTTGGAGTTTTGATAAGACTCAACATTAAAGCTGCAGTAACTTTTATAAAGAATGTTTTTTACATATTTGTAAAAGTGTCAGCATGTTGTGACAGTTTGAGACAGATACTCTGAGCTGCTGTTGCCGTCTGATGAAATGCACTGATCCCAACCAAAAACAACCAATAACAGCAGGGAGGAGGGTCCTAATGCTGTCAATCATCGTCATACATTGGCTGCTAAATGTGGTGGTAGTGGAGAAACAGGTTACAGTTACAGGAAAACCGTCATTGGTGGCTATGCTAATTAGCATGAACATCCATAACAGGCTATGCAAACTGCAGTGTAGCAGAGAGCAAGAGAGGAAGCAAGAGAGAGGATGAGTAGCGCAACACAGAAGGTGATTGACAGCGCTAAGACCCTCTTCCTGGCTCTGGTTGTTTCAAGTTTGCACTGGGAGAAGGAAGAAGAGCTAATTTTTCACAGATTGTCTGTTTCGCACCAACATGTCACGACAAAGTGACGGTTTCAACAAATATGTAAAAAAATAAAAAATAACTATAAAAGCTACATACTGCAGATTAACATATTTTACGACATTATTAAACTGAAAACTGTATTAGCTCTTATACTTTAAATAGGGATGTCTGCCAGCTATAGTCTACGTTGTTAAACCAAATTAAGAATGCATTGGTTCTTTAAAGTTATATTATTTCAATAAAAAAATGTCATGCAAATTTATTTCTCTTCTTGCCTTATAAATGAATAAAAAGTTTCAATTCAAGTTTCAATTTCTAAGTTTCACCCAAACTTAGAAATATCCAATCTTAGAACTGAGAGGGGGCGGAGTCCTGCTGCTTCCTCTCTCTCTTGTTTGTGACTAAAATTTACAACGCTGCTCCTCCTTCCTTGGATAAAGTGTTTGAGAAGAATACTGGTTGTTTGGGAGGATTGTCCACTCAGCCCATGGAGCATCTGGCTGAGAAACAACAGATGCTGACAGCTGGACTGACTGCCAGCATATGTTCCCTTCCTTATTATTGCTCAGTGCGGACAATAGAATGGACGGGACGGGGTTGCTTTGTGTTGGGAAGGTAGACCTTTTAGCTTGTGACTCCAGAGAGGAGGACCACCCCCCTCCCATTCTCTTTGAGTGCAATTAGACCCTTACTTACTCTTGCCTGGAGAGGTATTATGAGCTCTGACTGAACCCACAAAACTACAATGGCTCATTCTCATTCATGACATTTTTAGAAAGTGTATTTGTAATTACGGTAGAGCCAGAGCACTGGCAACCTCGGTTATGTTTTCTAAAAGCCTGCATATTCATTAACCTTCTGTTTTGGACATGTTATTTGACAAAGATGTGCTCTTAAACACTAAACATTGTAATTCAGTAAAACACTTAAAATATGACTTAAAAACTTCCATGAACATTTAAGATTTAATTATTGTGCAGGAGTTATTCACCAGTTTGGCCCAGTAGTTAAGTGGACCATTGGAGGCGACAGAGAAATAATTCAGAGTCCACTGCAGTGAACCCCATTGAAAACCTTCTGGTTATTCCTCCAAATATTGATTACCGAACTGATCCTGAGTTAAAACATTAGTATTGTTGTTTCTAAATGAATATCAACTTGTTTTCTTTGCATTATTTGAGGTCTGAAAGCTCTGCATCTCTTTTGTTATTTTGACCATTTCTCATTTTCTGCAAATGAAAACAAAACTTTTGCTTGGATTTTCAGATACATGTCAGTAGTTTATAGAATAAAAGAACAATTTTACTCAAACATGTAAAGAGTAAAATCAGATAAACTGATCATTTTAAGTGATCTCTTAATTTTTTCCAGAATTGTATACATGTTAATCTATTGTGGTGTAATTTAAACTTGGATTTCTGTAGGATGATTTCATTTTTTGTCTGTGGAAAAAGACATAAACAGAATTAAAAATGACTATTACACTGCAAAAACACAAAATCTTACTGAGTATTTTTGGTTTAACTTTTTATGCAAATAAATCTAACTTAGAAGTAACGTTTCATCCAGAAATAGGAGCTTGTTTTGAGCTATTAATTCCTTAATATTGATGAAAATGTACTAGTTCCATTGGCAGATTATTTCACTTATAAGATGGCACAAATGACATGGGATTGTACCACGCCATGTTTGTTTGTAGTTTTCAAGAGTCGCAGGATAGTTGCAGTCGAGGACTGGCGATTCAGATCCCTCATTTAGAATATATAAATGCCAGAATGTGCTTTTATTTACATTAGTTTAGGTTAAGTACTATTTCCATCTTGGAAGAAAAGGTGCAGGATTGTAAATACCTGTTAACCAGGACAACAGGCTGGACTAGAGCTACAGTAAGGACATCTACAAGAAGAGACAGAGTAGAGTCCTTCAGTGTTTCAGCAAACCTTGAACAAGTCTGCTATGGAGAATGTAGTCTCTTATTTGTTTGAGTGGCATCATGAGATCGAGGGACTTAACACCAACTTACCAACTCTTTATTGTGTAAAATAAAAATTAAAACCATGTGCACTTCATGAGACAACAACAGATTGTCTTCAGTCAGAGGCTTCTTCAAATTCTCTGTGATACAGATACCTACAGGAGATCCTTCCTGCCTTCAGTCACCAACATCTCCAGTAACTCTTTGAAGAAAACTGCATAATATGAGTTACAGCAACTCATATTATGCAGTTTTGACTTCATAATATGAGTTCATTTGACTTCCCCTCAGAAATTTAAGAATTTTTTTTTATTTCAATAAATGCAGATGCTTCTCAAGAAAATAGTTCATATTCGAACACTTTATGTACAAAGAAATCAATCTAAACCTTTCCAGAAACGTACCTACGCTTTGATTCGAAACTGCAGATTCGTTCCGCGCCTTGGATTGGAACGCGATGACGTCACGCGCACACCACCGGAAGTAATTTGAATATTCGTCATGTAAACAGCGCACCGACAAAACCCCCCCCCCTGACAATCACCCAGACGTTTCATAGTAAGTTTAACAGCTGATAATTAAATATTCCTCGCGGACTCTTAAGTGTTGTAAAGACGTGGCAGGCAGTTGTGAACAGTTCTGACTGGTAAAACTAAAAATATTCGTATTTCTGTGTAAGGAAACTGCCCCACTATCTGTTGTGACAGCAGCAGCAGAGACACATCAACAACAACAATATGCTATTTTAATGCTAGTCAGTAAAGTTTCAACGTATTCTGAGGACATATTTATTCATGTGCTTTATGGATGCGTTTGTTTGTGCAGAAATGGGTGTAAAAGGTTTGCAGAGCTTCGTGGAGCGATGCTGTCCAGAGGCGTGTGTGACAGTGAACCTGAGAGACATGGCCAGACAACATGTCACCAAAAACCAGCAGAGCTGCTCTTCTAACGTCACCAGCTGAGTTTCTCTGTTTCACTGTGGCTTTGAACCATAATGCTGAAACGATTCTGACTATATTTTCACTAATAAAAACTGTGAGGGTTGATGCATCTCTCTGGACATGTGTCAAGTCTACTTTAAATATTTATTCAAAACATTATCTTTAGACACTGTTAAGTTGGAACTTTCTCTTCTGTTTACTTGTTTTAGTTTATTCCCATGCAATCCAGGTTTTAAATGAATCTGAAAGTAACATTGTTTTGTCAAAAATCCTATTTTACGTCCACCAGCCTTTGACTTTGACTTGTTTGTAGAAACAAGAAAAAATCCAATAAAAATAATTAAAAATGCTGCTTATGCATGGAAGCATGGGAAATAATTATTTAACCACTGATTAGGCTTTTTCTGCCTCACACTAGTGTTTGATATTTATTTTCAAGTAAAGAAGAAAAATGGATTTCTGATGTTTCATAGGGATTTCTTACAATGTTAACTATTATTATTGAATACATGTTTTTCCAACTCATGCACTTATCCAGCTAAACATTTCTTCCCTGCTGGACTTTGCTTTGGTTTTGCACTTTGTTTTATTTTCCTGTTTCGTTGTTGTGCAGGTCCCACACTGGTTGTTGACGGCATGTCCTGCCTCTGCCACTGGTACTCATGTATGAACTGGGTGTGTGGAGGCCAGTGGACGGAGTATATGGAGGTCCTGAAGAAATGGGTGGAGGCTTTTACCTCTGCAGGCATCAAATTGGTTTTTTTCTTCGATGGGGTAGTAGAAGAGCAGAAGAGACCAGAGTGGGTGAGGAGAGACGCATATTTGTTTGCTCTGTTTATTAGGCATAGCAAACATGTCCTGCTTGTGTTTTCACAGGTGAAAAGGCGACTCAGGGTGAACAAGGATATTATAAAAATATTCAACCACATTAAGCAACATGGAGAACAGCCGGGTCAACAGCTCTCTTGTCTGCCGTCCGCTCTGGCAACATTCACTCCTTTTGCTCTCAGGTTGGTGTTTCTCTGACTGGAGATGATGCAGATTCTCAGTTGAATTCCTAAAGATGGAGAATACAGAGTTTTGTTGGATGAAGTTTGATTAGGTGCTGTCTGGTCCACAGATCACTGGGTCAGGACGTGTTCTGCTCGGTGAGAGAGGCGGACTATGAAATTGCCAGCTATGCTTGCTGCCATGGCAGCATGGGGATTCTGGGACAAGACTCAGACTTCATCATATATGACAGGTTTGTAAAAAAAAATGATTACATTGGTGTAGCTGGATTTTAAAAGTGCTTTGCAATGGCTGCAAAATGGCAGGTGCAACCTAAATTGCTGTGTTGGACTACATGTTGATCTTACATGAAGATGATAATAATAAGTGATGCAAAACGTGGACAAACTGATCTGAACACGTAGTTTTATCTCATCTCTTAAGTGCCCCCTACTTGTCGGTGGCAAAGCTGCGAATAAATGGCCTAACAACGGTCATGTATGACCGGCAGAGGCTCTGCAGAAACATCGGGCTGAGCGTGACCCAGCTGCCTCTGCTGGCCTGTCTGCTGGGTAATGATGTGGTTTCAGAGGAGCTTATGCAGCACATCAGGAGCGATGCTGTGGCAGCATACAGGTATCAGTCGCAAACCTGTAATGTACTGTGAAAAATGTCTTTGTATTAAATTTCAATCCAAATAAATCTAGTTATTTGAGTTATTTTATTTACATATTTAACAGGGAAGAATTCAGTCAGTATTGGTTCATATGTAAAACATATATGAACCTTTTGAATAAGCATAAAAGTTATAAACATTTGAAATTGGAGTTACCTAAATACAACATGAATAACTAAAATATCAATAGACTAAAGGGATTTGCAGGAGTAGAGTAGCAAGTAAGAGCAGATCTACTTCGACATATTTTTACTTAGGTGAAAGTAAAAAGTAGCCGTCCAAGAAATTACTCAAGTAAGAGTAAAAAAGTATTTGGTAAAAAGTACCTGGTAACTTATCAAAACGTTAATCATTTAATATTTAAAAATTACATAATCAGACAGATCAAAATATAAAGTTAAGTGGAAATGTTGATATTTTAAGGGCCAAAATGAAAAACATAATTACTAAATAACAAAATCTAAATAAATTTCTTTCAATATAGAACTTATAAAACTGTAAAAAAAAAAAAACACCCAAGTCTGTGTCTTTGTCTAGTTAAGTTCTGCTTTAAATGAGCTGCTCACTCACAGTGAGTGGAGGATTCAGAAATTATTCCCAAGTGAGAGAAGCTATACTTTATAGTAGCATTACTCAAGTAAAAGTAAAAAGTACTGCGTAGTAAAAATACTCCTAAAAGTCATTTTTGTCCAATAATTGCTTTTGGACAAAAATTACTTTACTCCTGCAAATCACTTTAGTGTATTGATATTACTTTTAATCAATAATTATTTATTAGTTTTTTTGTTTTAAATATCTGAAATGCTCCCAAACTGGTGAAAACTGTTTTAGCCACAGTTTTCATTATAAGCCATTTTTTATTTTTAAGCAGTTTAAAGGCTTTAGTCCTTAAACTGCTTAGTACTAAATGTACTAAACTACATAGTTACATTTAGTAACTATGTAAATAGTTACATTTACAACTAGTAAATGTAACTACATTAACTAGTTACATTTAGTAAATATAACTAGTTACATTTAGTTACTAACTAACTGGTAATTTACAGTTAACAAAGGTAGAAAGCTGTGGATTCACTTGTGATTTTCTGGAAACAGTTGAGTGATAAATATAAATTTGTTGGTGATGTTTGAAAACGAGGGAAGATCTTTATTGTTCACAGGAGAACAAGTCCACCACCGTATTCTGGTCCTCCTCAGGGTGAGGTAGTCCTGGCCGTAGCCCAGTTTGTGAGCTCTGTGTCTGCTTCTGCAGAGGAAGAAACTGGACTTATCCCACATCCCCTGAACGTAGCATCTTCCCAAAGAGAGCTACTAAAGAAGGGAATCTGCTCCTACTTACTTCCTGGACACAAAGGCTATGAACTGGTTGACATTTCTGTTCCACCCTCTGCCTTTGAAAAATACGTTAGTCCTGAGATTTTAAAGGTATGTTATGATTCATAATGTGCATCTTAGCTGTAAATCTCCCCGCTGCTTGTAACATACTGAATACCAGAAGAGCTAAATATTTTTGCTGTGTGGTTTTCCGCAGGCATGTAGAGAGAAACATGTAGCGGCGGAGGGTTTCATGGTTTACAGTGTTGTGTGCGCTGGAGTCACCGAATGCAGCAACTCTCTGGAGGACGAAGAGGACGAGGAATTGCTGCCTCAGGCCCTCGTCTACAAGCCGTGCAGACAGCGCATCTATGGTTTGCTGCTGCTGCTCGGAAAAGATGGTACGAAAGCAAAAACACATAAAGGTTTAAGTGGATTCATAAAAATACGCCGAAGACACTGATGCACTTTAAGCTGCTTTGGAGAAGAATGGTTTGATGTCACCAAACAGTAAATTTGAGTGAGACATGTAATTTTCTGTGTTTTCTCAGGCAGCTCTGTGGATGCTCCAGCCATCAGGGAATGGTTCGTCTTCCCCGGAAACCCTTTGAAAGAAGCTGACATGGTCCATCCTGTCCCCATTAACATCCCATGTACGCTTCGCTCCTGCTTATTTACTGGCAACGACTGTCTGAAAACGGCCTAAAAAGAAAAACATCTGTTATCTTTTAAATGCTGTGTTGCGTCTATCTCGAATTGTGTTCTCTTCTGTCTTAATTTGTAGGTGGTCAACCCAGTCTGGACCTGTTATGGTTTAGCTCTGGTGCTGAGGTTTCTGCTCTTCGCCTTGCAGCCTTCCTCACAGTCTTTGACTGCCTTCACTATTCTGACTTGCATGGAGAGATCGGAGACTCTCTCCTGGCGGCTCTTTGTCTCGTCACATACATCGTCCTTCAGGTACCGGCATATTGCTTCACTGATGATAAAACACTCCTTTTGTTCTGTTCATCTTAACACCTTACCTGGTGGCAAAAAAGGCAGAGAATTCAGACTTACTAGATTTATCTGCCAATTAAGGGTTTTAAGGGGACTTATTACGCTTCCCTGAATAGATTAGTATCAGTTAATGGGTGATACAGAACATGTTTGTTAAATTTTTGCACAAAATTATTCTGAAATAATAATATTTTAGTCTGCTCGGTTTTGCCTCTTTTGAGCTGTTTTAGGGTCTCTTGTCAATTTAAATGGCCCTCAACTCAATGTTTACACTGACACATAAAAATGACTGCAAAGAGAAGCACAATTATACAACTGTACATATTTGAAAAGCAGAAGTGGAGCCTCCTGCATAACCAGCAAGAATGCAGCGAGTGTTTTCTGGATAGTAAGTCAACAACAAAACACTTGTCTTTTCCAGCAGCCATTATGCAGCGCATATAGCGGTAAAACCAGCTGACCAAATGAGCTGGAGCTCATCTTGGGTTGCTGGGTGGCAGGCTGGGCTCGGCTGAGGTTTCTGGGTAACGTTGCAGATCCTGTTGAATATGATGAACAGTCTGGAGGTTTGTCAGACACTAAAGAACATTAACTTACTGCCAACAAACAGCTGGATGGGTTTTTAAGGGCTTGGTCTGTTTTTAGAAGCAGTAGAAGCCAAAATGGAAATATAAAAACGTCCAAAATGTGAATTTTACATAATAACTTTTGGTAATAGTAGAGAAAATCAGTGAAGCATATCAGATGTATTCTCTGATTCTTTGTCTAAGTCACATTTAAATGTTAATCAATGGCAACTATAATACTTTCATGAAGCTGCTCTGTAAAAATGTTGATAACCTTTTCACATTTTTTGTACTTTATTGGAATTTTATGAGGCAGACCAGCACAGAATAGACCATAATTAAGTGTAAGGGAACGGATACATGATTTAAAAAAGTTTTTCAAATAAAACACAGAGAAATATTGTTTCATTCCACCCACTTTACTCTGTTACCTCTAAATAAAGGTAGAGGTATTCCTGAATACTGGATGTATTCAGGTCAGTGAATACAGTTCACCTGTTAATCTCAGTAGAAAAGCAGAAAGAGGTTTGTTAGAGAATAAACTGTGTCATTCAGACACAAAAGAACGGAGACGTTTAAATGTGGTTTTAAGTTATGAAAACAATATTCTTTGAACATTTCACAGAGAATTGCTCAATGTAGCAGCTGGAAATGAGAAGAGTACAGCAAATATACCAAACTATCGTCCATGGAAGGGCCGGACACAAATTCCTGTCACACTTTCAAGATTTTTAATTGTAAAAAATTAAGAACCATGCATCATTTTTCTTCTCAATCCTGTGGCGCTTTGTGTTGTTTTGTACGTAAAATCCCAATAGCAACTCAGGTAAGTTTTCACGCACTCCCATCATACTTCATGATTTGTTCACTTACATAAAACACAGAGACATTGTGATTGAACGGCACTTCTAAGTGCTTACGTCTCCACCTTGATTAATACGTCTGTTGTGGGTTTCCGTGGTCAGGTTTGCATGTTTGGCGAAGCCTCCACAGAAGACATTCTGCTGGTAATGAATGGGTGGTAAGGCTACACCTGCTGATTTATGTAAACAGTAAATGAAAGACCAAATTTATTTGGTGACATGTAAACAGACAAGTTGGCTTTGGATTTGGGATTCACATCACTAACATACACAACAATTATTCTGCTCTTTTGTCAGCATGTGATGTGAAATTAAACACTGCTTGTTGACACGAAGGGTTGTGTTGTGCTGCTGTTGGCTCAGGGCCGCTTTTATCACCCACAGAGTCCGGAGTTAAGCTGCAGACACCGGTCTTTGTAACTTCTGCTCTTGCGTCAACAGCAAGTCTTCAGAGCATCAGAAAACGTTGAATATCTAATGTCAAAATGGCCGTAAGTTTTAACAAATTCAGAATATGTGAAAGTAGAAGACTGTGTGTGTTTTGAGTCTGCAACCACGTCATCTGGTTGTCTGAGGATTACGGCATCAAACCTCCCGGATTAATGTGCGTGCATCATGACGAAGGAGCAAAACAAAAATTAGAAAGCAGTTTGATGCTTTGTTGGTCCTAAAAGACACATAATTATGTCCCTCGCTTTAATTAAACTGCTGTAGTTCATCAAACGTGTATACCATTTGATGTTTAGTTTGTTATGTGTTCAATTAAATTCCATTTAAAACTCCTTTATTTATCCCAAAAGGAAATTATATGTCATCTTAACTCATATTCAGATAAACAGCTCTGGAAAAAATGAAGAGACCAATTAAAATGATCAGTTTCTCTTTGTAGGTAAATGTTTGGTTAAATGAACATTATTCTTTTATTCTATGAACTTCTGACCACATGTCTCTGAAATGCCAAGCAAAAATTTAGTTTTTATTTGCAGAAAATGAGAAATGGTCAAAATAACAAAAAACAAAGCAGAGTTTTCAGACCTCAAATAAAGCAAAGAAAACAAGTTTATATTAATTTAGAAACAGCAAAACTAATGTTTTAACTCAGGAAAAGTTCAGAAATCAGCATTTGGTGGAAAAACCAGGAGGTTTTAAATGGGTTCAGAGCAGTGGGCTCTTAGTCTCCAGAGCTGGATTTGGTGATGCTGCGGGCAGGAAGGATGTCCAGTAGCAGTCTGTGTTGCAACGAATCTGATGAGGCCTCTGACTGAAAACTGTTGTAACAAGCAATAAATCAACTAATCACATAAAAATTATATGAGGTCAATAATTTCCATTTGTATGATTGGTTTCCTTTTTCTACCAAAAACTGGGTGACAAAAGTCTTTTGTCTGGAGTTTTGGCCTCAACTAGCAATTTTGTTTACAGAGACTTCAGTATTAATTAATTTATTTTCATTTTATTTGTTGATTCTGTTGTTTTTGTTTATTTTGGATATTTTAATTGTCTTCCATTTCAGGTGTTAAATGTTTGTTAGAAATTAGAAGTTATTGATATTTGAGAGGCTGTACTTTCATATTTATGCCATTACTTCTTTTACTATTATTACTTTTTTTTTAGCCTCAAAACAACAATATAATTGTTTTTCACTATAACCTCTGGGGCAATTTGTTGTCCATCAATATTTGTTATTGTGACAAGTCTATAAAAAACCAGGCAGCAGAGACAATAACGTGTCCTGAATGCTAATCCACCTCCTTTGCTTTTGCAGCTTCTGCATCAAGACAAAAAATTCTGAGCTTTAGTGGTAGATTAAAGTCTGATTTTCTTGTCAGCTTGCACATTATGTGCCAAATATCTGTTGAAGCTTGATGTTTTTTTTAAAATGTGTAACTCAACTAAAAATAAATGTCATTATACACTGAAATGTTTTCTGAAATCAAAGTTTTAATTCCAATGTCCTTTTTAAGCTCCTGCCCAACAAAATCACATTTTAAGTCATTTAAACAACAACACTTCTCTTTTCTGGAGGTTGAATTGTAGTTTATGGAGTCGTATTAACATTTCACGTAAATACTTGATGTTGGCGTCTTGAATGGACAGCTGAGCGACTGGCTGGTTTTCCAGACACGCTGATCTCAGTCCCACAGACAGACGTTGACTGGCAGCCGCTGATTTAAATGGATGAAGGAGCAACAGACAGACATGAGAGCAGCTTGTCAAACAGACCATTAGACGAGTAGATAATCAGAGATGAGCCGACGGCCTGACACACAATAGTGGCCGTTGTCTGATCTGTGCTGCATTCACATTCCCCTCTCACTGCTCTATTTAAATAACTTCGGGGTTTGTTTGTTTTGCTCACACAACCGGGCAGCTTTGTTTCTGCTGTCAGCATTGTTTCTTTCTCTGTTGAATTGTTGCGCAGTGAGCAGACCAAACAAACGCACCCACACTTGGTTGTGATTGAATTTGCAAACCATATATTTTCCTTTCTTTGTGTGTGGTGTGTTTCTTATTGTTACGTGTTTATTTTTTTGTTTGCGTGTCAGGTAGAGGCTTTGTCTGAGGAGGACGTAGATGCGTACCTGAGTCAGGCCGTGTGTCTGAGGCTGAAGTCGCCCCTGGAGCTTCGGCAGATCGAGGTCAGTCACACGGATTATCATCAACATCATTTAAAAAAAAGAAAAAAGATCTTGATTTTTTTTCTCTCGTTTGTTGTGATAAACTCTGTTAGGCTTTATGCGGCCGAAAAGACAATGCATGCTTGAATTTACAGTAAGCAAAGTCATCTTCTGGTAAACACAACTTGGAAAGCGCTTCCATTATTAGAAAGTTTAGGGAAAAAAGGAGAGATGACGGCAAGAAAAGTGCTGACTTTCCTAGAAATCATGGAACAACTTAAAAATGCGTACAATAAACTACTCTGGTAGTATTTTAAATTATGGGAAAGTTTTAAGACGGCACCACACTGCAAAAACAAAATCTTACAAACAACTTTGGTCTAGTTCCCAGTGCAAATATCTTTGCACACAGGAAATAAGACAAAACTAACCTGCAAATAAATTGTCAGCCAATTTAGAAGCATGTTTAAGTCAATAATTCTTTAATATTGATAAAAGAAAGTACTAGCTCCTCTGGTAGATTATTATTAATACATTTTTATGCATTTTAAGGAAAATAATATGCCAATAGAGCAAGAACTTTTTCATGAATATTAATGAATTATTGAATAAAAAACAAAAATGTTGCTGAAAAGCTACTTATAAGTTAATTCAGTCTTATTATGATTTTAAGATTTTATCATTTTATCATTATTACATTATGCCGTTTCAATTTTTCTCTTGTGTTCTTTAATTTCTTTTTTTCACAATTTCTTTTGGAGAACAATCTTAGCTGGCGGTCGTCAAACCTCATGTTGAAAAGTCCAGAACAACAAATGATAAATGAAATAATCATAAAAATGGATCTTTATTCCCACAACTGTGTGTTTGTGAGCCTAAAGTTGTTTTTATTTTTCACAGTAAAGTTCTATGACCAACTCACTCTCTCACTCTTTGGTTACCTAGCAACTCACTCACTCACTGTTCTTTGGTTACCTAGCAACAGCCGGCTGAGCAAGTTCTGTAGCAGCAGTTTAAGGTTTACGGGTTGCACCTCCAGTTTGGGAGTATTTCAGACTCTTAAAACAAAAAACTAATCAATAATTATTGATATAAGACACTTATACCGTGATACTTTTTCAGCCAGGGCCATAAGAAATTATTTTCCTTTTCCTAAATTCAGTTTTTTTTTTCTTCTGTTCTTCTTTTTTAGAAATTAAAGTTTTGGAAAGTAAACTAATTCTCCAATCTATAGAAAGTAATTATTTGGTTAATGTCCTAAGCTTTCAACAGTTCAGTTAAAAATTGACACGTTAATGCAGTGGTTCTCAAAGTGTGGGGCGCGCCCCCTGGAGGGGGCGCAGTGCCATTGCAAGGGGGACTCGGGAAGCGGTGTGGATGAATAAAAAAAAAAAACAGTTATACAAAAGGGTTTCACTGTAATGGTGGTTTGTAGTGTGTTTTGTTGCAACCTGAAGTGTGAAATAAACTTCAGTGGAGTTTGAAAACAAGATATGTGTAAAGGTTTATGTCTGGTTGAACAGTGTGTGAGCCCAGTTGGGGGGATTTTATTTTAATCCATAGAAAATCTTTGGGAAATGTAAATGCGTTTAAAGCTGCTTAAACATATCCATTGATAATCTTGTAGTATCAAATATATTTCATATGAAAGTAAAGAAGCTTTTTTATCTATCAGGTGTGAGAATACGCTATAACTTTTTATTTAATTTCAGTTTTCAGGGAGTTTAGTTGATCTAACGGTGAGATCCATCAGTTTCCTGCAGATGAGCGTTTTCACTCTCTGAAAAAACAGCTGCAGCGTTTCCTCCCTTTTTTCCTTTTTTTTTTGTAGCCCCATTTATTTTTACAGCTTAATTACTGTACTCACGTCAAGTAATTTGTATTTTTTGCAGTTCGCCTGTTCTCCACACAATAATTAGGGCTGGGTGTTGATTTGAATGCGACGGTGAGGAGGAACTGAAGAGGGGCTTTAACTCACTTACTGATTTTAAACTAAATGCACCACAATGGTGTCTGACACAAAAACAGTTTCTAACAAATTGGTGGTTTATTAAATGAGAGAGTGTTTTTAACTGACTGTGTGCGTGTGTGTGTGTGTGTGTGTTAGTAGGTTTTCAGTGTAGGTAGGTTTTCGTTGCACTCCTCCCCATGGGACTGTGATTTTGGTGTGTGTGACACGGAGGCTACGCTGGCGACAGTAGGCCGCCTGTCCTGGCTGACGCTCACCACATGGAGCTATTTACACCACACACACTCCTCCCCATTGGACACACTCACACACACACACACACACACACACACACACACACACCCCCACACACACACAGAAACAGACACATTTCAGTCTTTGTCTCTGGCCTTTGTGTGTTCTCATGTTCTCCTACTCTAAGCATCCGACCACTTTCTCCTTTTTCTGTTTCTCTTCATGTTTCTCTGCGTCTCTTTCTTCCCTCTGCGTGTTGGTGTCAGTGTGTTTGTGTTCCCCTTTGGGCCCTTTGTGTCTCAGCTCAGTGATCCATTGTTTTCAGAAGATGAAGCTGTGTTTGACTGGAAGCAGGTGGTAGGCAGGGCTGTGTGTGTGTGTGTACATGTAATCACTGTTATCAGGGCTGTTTGCCAGAGGACAGGTGAGAGCAGACACACACACACACACACACACACACGCACCCCCACGCCCCCCCCACACACACACCCTCCCCCCCCACACACACACACACCGAGGGAACATCTGCCTGCTGTTACCGACCGCTGTCCTTACCGTCTGCGTGTTTTCAGCTCTTAGTCTTTATTGTCTCCTCCAGTTTCACCTTTTCTTTTTCCATAGTACATTACAAGTGTGTTTTTTTATATACCTGGGGTTCTGTGGAGTACTAATCAGCAGTCAGTGTCTTAGATGCAGAAGACAGCTGTCCAAATTGGAGAATTTTGGAGAAGTAACCATTTTAAGACATTCAGTCAGTCAATTAGGTTTATTAGTGAAGCACATTTCAGCAGCATGGCGGTTCAAGGTGCTTTTCATAATAAAACAGCAAAATTACCATTCAGTTAACATTTTACCATCACCAAAATCATACACATCAAATATTTTCGTCAGTGTTTCATTTATTATAGTTCAAAAGCAATTCTAAACATGTGAAGTTTTATTCTTGATTTAAAGGAGCTCAGTGTTTCAGCTGTTTTGCAGTTTTCTGGAGGTTTGTTCCAGTCATAGATACTCTGAGCAAAAATCTTCATTTTTGCTCAGAGTAATTCATTGTTTTCATTTAGCCAACAGAAGCCATCAGAAAAAAATGTGATTGGATAAACGTTAGTTTTATCATAAAATGCAATATTGAGGCAAAAGATTGTAGATTTCAAAGGTGTTTTAATGTGCATGTCAAATTTTTTCACAGCTGGAAATCCCTGAAGTGTGTCTTGTATCTGTATAAACAAATGTAGCATCACATGTTCTCCTGTTGAGAGGGTAGAGATTGCTTCACTCATCAATAGACTACAGCGGTGCCAGAAATCTTAAAAGTTTTTAAGATTTAGTATTAAAATCACTCAGTTTTGACATGTAATTTGTTTCTCTTTAACGTAGCTTAGCATGCTACTTACCATGATTGTACTTCTGGATAAAAGTAAAACTTGGGCGCTCACATTCTTGGACTGTCTTGTTATCTCGACCTTATCTTTACTTGATAGTCCCAACTCTTCAGGAAGTAGGTGGACAGATAACTGGACGGATTTGTCCTCGCTATCTGACGGCTAACAGGGCAGCGCAACTGTGAAGTGGGTGGCTTGAGCTGGATGTAATTGGCTACTTTATGTCAGGGAAGTAGATAAGGTCGTGAGGTTGAAGTGGCCAAAGCCGATTTATTGCAGCGTATTAGGGCAATTGTAGACAGGTTTAAAGAAGTGTATTTGTGCCATAAAACAAAAATTTTGAGATTAATCTCAGAAATTTTCTTGAAAAAACATGAAAATTTCTGAGTTTGTTTATTCTTGAAAATTCCTGGAATTAACCTAAAAATTTCCAAGTTTTTTTCTTGCGAATTTTTGATGTTTCAAATGCAGAATTTGCAAGTTTTTTCCCCCAGAAAATTTCAGAAATTAAACAAAAACTTTCTGAGTTTTTTTCTAGCAAATTCCTGATTTGGAGGTCAGAAATTTTCCTAGAAATTTTTCAGTTCCTTTGGCAGAAATTTACTCCTTCCTTTTTTTTAATCTACACGATCTAATACGCCTTGGTACTGATTAGCTTTGCCACCATGTGGGTTAAGTTTTTTCTGCAAGTTTTGATTCCTAACAAAAAATAAAAACATGGATGAAAACAACTCATTACTGGTGCTAACACTGTTGTGAAAACCCCCAAAGCAAAAGGAAAATCTTGTTGTGTTGTATCAAAACACAACCACATGCCTCACAAGCAGACAAACAGATGCGGTGAGTTGATGTTGAAGTTTTAACGAAAGAATAATTAAACAAGAACTTACGACACAAGAAGGGAAACACAGGGAGCAAGAGCAGAAACAAGCAGGCAAAACATAACGCTTATGGAATAAAGAGTAAATAAACAGGAGGACTAAATAATAAACATGGACTAGAAGTGTCTCACATTGTTTAGATAGCAGAAAATTGACTACTCGTAGGTTATCCTCTATCAAAATAACAAAACTTAACCATCTTTTTGAAAACAGAGAGACGTAGACTGACTCAGAATAAATTATTGTCCTGGAAAAATGGCTCCACCACCAGAGCACAGCTGATAAACAAACTGACAAATACTCCGAGCTAACTCATCCATGAAGTGATAATGCAGTATGAAGCGAAACACATTAAATACCGAACCACACAACCAGAAAACCACCTTCTTTCCACACAGTTTGGGTTATATAATCAGGTTCAAAGGCTTCCTAGGTGGTCTCTTGTTCATTAATTTGTCTTGAACACAAAAAAGGCGTGAAGGATAAATTGCCAGAGAAGATTACCCATTGTTTAGTTCTTGTAGTCTCTGCTGTGGTTCATTATTCAACATGTTCAGAGGAAATGGATCGTTTTTGCAATGAGGCGGTTATTCCATTGCATTCAGCGATATTTGGCTCTGATAGTAAGAGTAGTTGTGTGATTTCTTGAAACAAGTTGCTTTGCAGCATCTGTTACATCAGCTTTTTAGTAAAACGTCCTCCTAAAATGTTATTTATCTATTAGAATATCTATTTATTTAGTTATTGTTATTAGAGATGGACGATATATCTGAAAAACATATCACAATTATTAGCATTTTATATCAGTCGATATCAATACTTGTTGACATCAGTAATTGTTTAGTTTTTTGTTTTAAATATCTGAACCACTGCCAAACTGGTAACATGACCGTCTCTGTTTTGTTCAGTTTTCACTCCAAACTGTTGTTTTGTATTTTTTTTGTAAGCACTTATGAGGCAAAAAAGTTAAGTGGTTTGATGAAAAATATTTAGAACGTGCCGATTTCTTAATCTGATTAAATGTCAGAATAATCATTTATTTAAATAATCTTTAGTTGCAGCCCTAAAGTTATAATGAAAGAAGATGAAATTTAGGAGTAAATAATTCTAATAAAGTCAAGCGAAGATAGCATTTCATATTGATAATTATTGATTAGTATTGTTGTTTTAAATATCTGAAATACTACTAGACTAGTGAAATAGACTAGTGACCTTTGCCGTTTTATCTACAGTTTCCACTTTATGCTGTTGTGTTTTTATCTTTAAGCAGGTAAGAGGAGAAACTTTAAACTGCTGCTGTGGCAGTTACTCAACATGTGGTTGCTAGGTAACCAAAGAGCGAGTGAGTGAGTTGCTAGGCAACCAAGGAGCGCAGTGAGTTGGTTAAATGCATTAACTCAGCTCAGCTCACGGATAAAGTCTATATCTACCAGAGTGTTTTGTGAATATTCTACATATTGAGTGTTAAATACTGTATCAGATCTATTATCTATCTGTTAACAAATTTGTGAATTTGTTTTTAATTGTTTTGTCTTTGTGAAGCACTATGTGATCTATATGTCTGTGAAAGGCACTATAAAAATACATTTTATTTACTTACTTTAATACTGACATTTATCACGTGTCTTTTGTGATTCATATATATTTGATTTATTGTCCAGCCCTAATTGTTATTAAGGGGCCCAAGATCCAAGATCCAGGCTTGAAGAGTTTTCACTTCTTGGAAGTCAAATGAGACCCATTTATTGGTGCTAAAAAAATAAATTACTTGAAAACAGAGCATGCAAGCATAACTTTGATCACCAATGCTCTGTTTCATATTTTTATGCTTCCTAACTCTTGCACCTGTTACTAAATAAAATAGAAAAAAATAAATAAATGTTGTGATGGAGGCAATCCAAAATGAAAAACTTTCTCTGTTCTCAGCTGCCTGTCCTTTCGAGTCGAG
This sequence comes from Poeciliopsis retropinna, assembly GCA_010277075.1. Lineage (NCBI taxonomy): Eukaryota > Metazoa > Chordata > Actinopteri > Cyprinodontiformes > Poeciliidae > Poeciliopsis > Poeciliopsis retropinna. Next base: position 11,830,547 of record VMRM01000006.1, read on the forward strand.
CCGTGCAGCTGGGATCGCTCTACGTCCGAGGACTGAGCCACCTGCTGGGGGCCAACAATGCCAGCGGCTGTGCGCTGCCCAGCGCCGCTCTGATGCCTTGGCACTGCTTTGACGGACGGCTGTTCCACTCCAAGTACCTGCTGGCGCACAGCGGCGGCGCGGAGAAGTCTGAGCTGCTGGACAGAGATGTGAGTGCAGACTTCAGAGAACTCAATCCGGTCAACACTAAGGGAGAGGAAAAGAGGATTCGTCCACATTGAACCATCATAATGTTTGAAATGTGAGAAATGTGAGGTTTTAGTGAAATCCTTGAAAAGGCTTTTCAAGGATTGGAAAGTGGTTTATTTTAATATGAGTCCTTGAGGGTTCTTGATATTCAGACAGCGCAGATTTTTATTAAAGTGTAGTCTAATGTTTAATTAAAAGCCTGTTACTGTTTAAAAAGGACTAATTTAAACTAGAGAGATTTGTTTTTACAGTGCAGTTGGAACCAGATATTTAAAAATAATAAAACACACTTTATTTCGCTGTCTGGAGTTAAATCAGACTAAAAATTTCTTGTTTTATATTAGTTAGAATCAGCAAAATTATTTCTCTTTGCTAAATGACAGAAAAGCTAGCAAGAACATTTTTAAAATATACAAACTTTCTTTGTATATTGTATATTATAATGCTTCAAGCGTTTAATTTGAACAGGAAGGTCATTTATATTAACATGATTTGTTGATGACTTACTGATCTGTGTAGTGAAAATAAAGTTTGACTTTTATTTTACATGTATTTATTGTCATTGTTGGACTTTTTGTTCATGTTTTGTTCTTGGACCAATCAGGTTTATATTTGTTATATTTAGTTTAACTTATATCCTGCTCCAGAATGCAGAATACTACCACAAGACTTTATTAATAACAGTAATAAATAATATATAGTAGTGAATTGAAACTGTCTCTATTTTTTACTTCATTTGGTGCTGGAAAAGTTTGAAAAATACTTGAATTTCATTGTAGAAAAAGTGTGTAAACCCTGTGAAATATGTGTGGTTGGTATAAATTCTAAATAAATCTGTGTTTCTTTCTAGATGTTGTGCGTTTCGCAGTTTGTTCGGCTGAAGGAGAAACTTCTGGAAACCTGCAGGAAGAGAGGCATAGTCCTCCAGTCGAGACCCAGAGAAACGCAGAAAAACCCTGGACACTCAAACACTTCAGGTGAGACTGCAGACTCACCATCTATTTCCTGTTCATATTCAACATTTGATAAAGTAGATGTTGATTCAGCGCGATGCATAAAGCAGCGTTTTGGTCCTCAATTAAGTTTTTGTTTTCCAAATCAAGAAACAAACCCCAGAGATTACATTCCTGTGTTTTACTCCTGATGAAAACATAAACTGGAAACCACACATCAGTAATTTAAAGACAAACATATCAGAGACGACTGGTTATTATATAAAGTGGAAGACTCACTGAATGATGAATGTTGGTGATATTATACAATTCACTGATTGTTCCTTGTTGGACCAATTATGTAGAAGTTTTGGGGAAATGCTGGTGGAGCGTTTACCAGTTCATATTTTTATTTTGACAGAAAGCTGATAGGATTATGATCAGAAAATGAGACAAAGATCCAACAAATCCATCGTTCCTTAAAATTGATGAAATCTCACAACTAATGCACAAGTAAGGTTTAAAATACAAAATATATGACCGGCAAATTTGCACAAAAGATTTATTCAAAAAGATTGCATTTATAGTTATATAAAGTATTAGATTTTATTTTATTTTTATCTAAAAAAACACAAAAAAAACATGTATTATTGTATTTCCAAAAATGGAATAAATGTGCAGAATAATGTGTCTGAAGAAACCAAAGTAGATTAATTTTATAAAATCACTGTCTGTACGCTATAAAAATCTAAATAAATGTTTTCATTTCATTGAGATGCTCCTGTATAGTCTGTAAAAATAAATAATAATAATTTTTTTAAAAATAGTTTTTCTATAAAGGTGTTGTAAGAAGGTATTATATATGTATCTACATGTTTCTGTTTTAAAGAAAAAATTTTTATCAACACAAAAAAAAAGTTTATAAATAAAACTACTTGAAAAGTGTGTCTGAATCTATAAAACTTACAAATCCAGAGCTGATTAAATGAAAATATAAATATTAGAAGTTCTGAATATGTTTTTAAATGATCATCTAATTTTGTTCACGTCCCTTTAGAATAAAGAAACACTTTTTATTGTTCTTCCTGTGCTGTGGATGTTTATTCTCTGCTGCTCTTTGTTTGGTGTAATTATACCGGCATTTGAGCCTGAACTCTTTGGAGGAGATGTTTGATCTTGAAACCTTCCTCCAGGGTCAGAAAGGAAAAATAAATTAAGAGTCGTTGTGCTGTTTTTAGGATCCTGTGGCTCAAATGCATTCCAGAAAACCTCCATGTCCTGGTTGAGCCATGGGGACCCTTGCCGTCAAACCTGCTTTTCTGTTTCTTGTTTAGTGACTTTCTATTGCAACAGGATGAACAAGCTCAGGTATTGAACAGAGGAATCGCAGTGAAAGCTGTTCATATTATGCACTTCAGAGGCTGAAGTTGGAGTCTTAAGCTTCTTTTTGAGTTTTTTAAAACTCAAAAAGAAACTGCAATTTAAAGAGGAAGATTTCTAAGTATATTTATGTACATACTTTTTAAAGAATGAACAGAAAATGTAACAGGTTATTTACAGGTTATACAGACAAACTTCAACTCATTAAGGTAATAAACCAAAACCAAAACATAAAATAACACGTAAGCCCAATGAACTGAAACAAGGCAATTATAACAATATTTAAAAGAGAGTTAATTAACAATATAAGCTCTTTTTGCTGAGTGAAAATAAGGATGGAGTTCCTTTTTTCTCTTAATATACAGCTCTGGAAAAACTGAAGAGTCCACTGCACTGAACTGCCTTGAAAACCTCCTGGTTATTCCACCAAATATTGATTTCTGAACTCGTCCTGAGTTAAAACATCAGTTTAGCTGTTTCTAATTAATATGAACTTGTTTTATTTGCATTATTTGAGGTCTGAAAGCGCTGCATCTTTTTAGTTTTGTTGACTATTTCTCATTTTCTGCAAATAAATACAACATTTTTGCTTTGAATTTCAGAGACACGTTGTCCGTAGTTAATGGAATAAAACAATAATGTTCATCTTACCGAAACACATACAGATAAAGAGTAAAACCAGAGAAACTGATCATTTTAAGTGGACTCTCAATTGTTTCCAGCGATGTAGAAAAGTTAGCAATAATTTGTTTAACTCTCTGAAATCCAGAAGAAGTTTTATTTCTGAGTTTTATGACCAAACAGCAACTCTGTAAAGAATCTGGAAGCATTTACGTCAATCTCTGTGATCCTTTTTATTCCAGTCTTTTTTTTTGTTTGTTTATTCGCTAATGTACAGTTTAAAATAAATGTCACATGTTAACACTAAACAAAAGTCTTTTGGAAAAAAAAAAAAAATTATATTTTATATTAAATATCTACCTCTTCCCCCAAATATCAATCTACTGAACCGCAAGCAGCGAAGCATCAACCCTCCACAGGTGGAGGGACGATTGACCATTAAGTGTTTTTAAACTGAAAATAAGGCAAAATTTATTAACTTTATATATAAAGATAATAAAGACAAAAACATTATCTTTGTAATAATTCAACACTCATTGATCCCTCTGTGAGCTGAGCAAAGTTGGTGGGATCAACTAACTCCCTCACTCTTTGGTTACCTAGCAACTCCCTCACTCTTTGGTTGCCTAGCAACGGCATGTTGAGTAACTGCCGCAGCAGCAGTTTAAAGTTTCACCGCTGTGCCCCAACTAAGTTGTTTTCTTTCAACGTGTGTCATCATAGCTTGAAAGAATATTACATTTTATTATTTTCTCAAAAGTAGTTTTGATCTATAGACACATCATACTTTATGATCTGCTATTTTTCTCATTTGGAAGTTTAATGTAAAAGGTTTTATATAAACAGAACGATACAGCAGCTTGGAGAGTCAGAAAAGCATCAACGTGATGTTTTAATATTTTGAGAAAAGATGCAGCGTTTTGTCTAGACTAACAGTTTATTGTACTTACATAGTGAAATCTAGAAGAATACAGAATTTATTTAAAGAGAAAACGTCAAAATTTAAGAGTTGTTTTCTTCCTCACTTCGTTTTTTCAAATCATAAGCTTTACGTTCCAGTATGGCTCTATAACTGATCTGACAACTGATCTATAGTTGTAGTTCTCTTAACAGAACCACATTACCCAGAGGGCCGTGCTGTAATGAAGTCCATGTGTCCTGTGGTGGTGATGCATACTTGTGTTTGTGTGCGGACACTCACACACACACACACACACACACTCGGTGCTTGGTGGAGGCTTGCTTTGTCAGGGCAGCAGTAATAGCAGGTTTCTGTTTATAGGCTGGGAGAGCTCTATTTTAAGACACACAACAAGACGAACTGATTACAGACTCCTCACGTCTGTCTCTCCCCTTCCCCTCTGCGGCTCCTCTCTCCTTCTCTCCTTCACTCCTTCACTCCTTCTCTCCTTCTCTCTTTGTTCTTTCAGTTCATGCTTTTCTTTTCTCTTTAAACTCACCTACTTACCTTCAGGTTGCATCCTGGTTTTTTGCGCCACAGTGCAGCTGCAGCTTCTAACCGTAACATTTCCAACCTTCTTCTTTGGGTGCCATGTTGGCGCCGACTCTTGGATGTGCGCCGGACCGTGGGCTTTTTGCCCAAGGCGACCCGTTGCGGGTCTCACTAGGATGTTTCTGGTTTCATAGATGAATGATATACACTCCTCATGTCTCAGAGTTTCATTTCTGTTGGACACAGACACCAATCATTACTACAGAACTGTGGGGAGATGAAGTGTGTGTGTGAGAGAGTAGTGGTGGCGCTATGTGGTATCATTGAGAAGCCCGGCTTGGTTTTTGTTTGGAATCGGGCCTGATGTTTAGTCTCCTCAGCGAATATCTCCTCTGCCTGTCTGCCCTCGCAATCACGCTCCGACATTGAGTCCAGAATAGCTGCTCTCCCACGTCCTAAAGGGAAACAGACGCTAAATTTGCAGAATATAAAATATGGGCTGAGATCTTCCTCTAATAACAATAATTTTAATCCTCACAGATCCGATCTCCTCGACAGGTTTTAGAAGATAAAACAGTCAACAAAGCAGAGCCAAAACATCTTGTGAGGTTGTGGCCTAACATGCCTTTCACTCGCACTTGGCATCTGTACTTGTGCTTTTTTTACTCACTTAACACTCAGACTTTATAGTGTGGCCCCTTTCAGTTTAGTAGACCACATGTCTCTTTTGATAAAGTCTAAACCTGGACTTGGATGTTTTTTATTTTCTGTAGTTTGTAATAAAATCACTCACAGCTTCCTTTGTTAGAAACAAACCCGACAAACTTTTTCTTAACTTTAAATGCAAGGCAAATATGTACAGAAGAGGATTAGGGCCACCGAAAAAAAAAAAGAATTCTGTCTTTAATCTCAGAATTCTGACTTCTGAGATTAAAGTCAGTATTCTGAGATTAAAGTCAGAATTCTGAGATTAGTCTATGGAGAATAAACTGTCGCTGTTTGCTCACATCCTGTAATCTACGACCAATCGAGCTATGAGTACAAAAACAGGATTAGGACAGACCTGACTTGGGAGAGGATCAGCGAGGAAGTTGGAATGTTGAGTAAGTTCTAACTTTTACTATTTATATTTCCCCGAATTTGAGCTATCCAAATCCATCCAGCAAAAACGTTAAACGTTAAATAAGGGTTGTATTTATTTAGACGAAACATGCAGGAGTCGGTGGGAGAGTCTCCTCTCAACACCTGAGTAAAGCGGTTGTAGTGACTATTTGTCTATAACTCAAATTCAAAAATCAAAAAACTTAAAACTCCAAAGTGATCAAAACAAAAAGTGAATCTAACTCAAATCATCACCTGATGCACCGTGGGTTCTGGTTTACGCAGTCAAAAAGATCAAAAAGGGTCCAAATGCAGTTCTCTGTTGGTTTTATTCCACAGTTCAGGTTCAGGCAAAAGAAGTTGTAAGCTGATAGACTGAAATGACAGACTGACTGGGTAGACTGGTAAAAAACCTTATGACCACCACATGAATACTGGCCTACCTAAGACCTACCTGTTTATACTGTGACACATCCACGTCCCAAACTGAAATTAATTAACTAATTAAGTGAATTACTAACCAAAGAACCTATTAAACAAAAATTCAAATTATAAATCAACTAGAAAATAAGCAAATAAAAATGAACTAAATAATCTAAATTCTAAGATTTAACTGAAAATAGAGAAATAGCTCCTACAGCAGTTTCGACACGTCTCACATGAAGCGTCGGACGCATTTTTTGACACGCGAACGCAGCATAATGGAAATGCAGCTTCAGATTCAGCAATCCCTCATTTCAAAGCGTCAAATATTCCATTTCCTCTGCTTTTCTAAAGTTTTGTTAATGTTTTCACCATCTGTTTTCCTCTCACTCTCAGGTTTCCCTTCAGGAGCCGATCAGGGCTGGAGAGGAGAGACCAGGAGAGACCGTCAACACGGACAAACATGGAGGCAAAGAGAGGCGGCGTGTGGAGAACAAAGCGGCTATGAAAACCCAGAAACACCGCAGTGGAGAGCAGATCACAGAGAGGGAGGTCAAAGTTTCCTTTCACATCGCTCTAACTCCTACGAAGGTCGACCCCTGAACCGGAACCGGCATCCGAAACAGAACCGAGGTCGGCTGCATCACAACAGAGGAAGATACCAGCTGGCTCCCAGGTAGGAACCGTCCGGCTCAGAAATATCAACAGGTAACGAAAAAAAACAACAGATTTCTTCTTTCCTCTCGTCTCAGATGGCAACACCCTCCTGCTCCCTGAACATAACAGAAGCTTGAAGAGAGAGGAACCGAGGATTAAAGAGAATGACTTGATAAAAAAGACCTGATGAAAAGGAGGAGTGGATCAAATTCCTCTGAACAAACTGATTAGTGGATGATCCGTTGGGAATGTTTGCCTAAAGGATGGAGCAGGAAGAGAAACAGAGCCTAAACAGGAAGCACAATGGTGATGGTGCCCTGGTATGTTTAAAAGAAATCCTAGTAGTCTCTACTTTATACCAGCAAAACCTTTTATATTTAAGGACAAAAACAATGAAACAAGAGAAAGAACTAATAAACATTAAGCTGTCTCTTATCTGTTACAAAAGGAAAATCTGTGTATTCTGGGAAATAATCCAGAATACAGTAACGGGTTTTAGAGAAAACATAATGCTGGTGTCAGATAAAAAATCCACCAGACAAAAGTGTCTCTAATGCTGAGAGAAACAAATTATTTGTTCATACTTTGAAAATAAATGACAACATGCCAAATTTTATCCAAGAGTGTTTTAAATTACAATCTATTTCTAAATTTGATAACAACTTGAATGAGTCTCCGTCCTGCAGGGGAGATATTGTAACAGTTATTCTGTTGGTCTGTGTAGCTAAGCTAATGTTTATAAATACATTTCTTAAAATCTGTTCTCAAACATTTCCAAAGTGTAAACCAGGAAATGCAGACATTTCCATTAGCTTTGACCAAACACTCGTACAGATACGAAACAGTTAGTTGTTTTTTTGTTGTTGTTGTTGTTTCCCAATTGGTTATAAAATTAACCATTAAATCTTCACCTTTAAGTCATTTTGGCACAATAGAAACTTGACTGGGATTTTATATGATTGACCAACAAATGTGGGTAAAGTGAAATAAAATTTGTACATATTTTTTATTTTCTTCTACAGGTAAAATGTGATGTGGCCATCTTATGACGCTCCTGCAGGCGTCATTATTATTCATTGAGCCATATCAGTAAAAACACACTTTCACTGCAGGATGAGTTGGAATCTGTCACAAAAATGGGCATAGTGCCCTTATTCTTATCCAGTTTATAAAAAGATGTGGTTTAAATTAAATCTGAGAAAGTTACCAAAGTTTCACTCAGTAAAATATGTATCTGTCTGGATAGAAAGCAATAAACTGTGAATTGAATTTCTCCTATATATTGGCCAGTAATTAAATTTTACATATTTGCTGCCAGTTCTAATACTTTCTAGAAAATTTCATCCAATCTGATGATTATGAATGTCGCCACATTCCACAAAAACGAGGCAATTCGTCCAGTTTTTGTCACTTATTGAACTTTTAAAAATCACAGCGCAGGGTTCACTTGTTTTGTGTTCATGAGGATGATCGGCAGCGCTAAGACCCGCCTCCTGGCTCTGATTGGTTGATTTTTTCCACTGGTTATCTCTCATATCAAACGGTCGCAGCATAGTGACAGTTTCAACTAAAATATTGTTAGAAAAGTTACATACAGCAGCTTTAAGGACTGTTTTGTGTTCGGTGTGCCACTTAAAATCCTGGCCAGCATTATTATTCCTATGCAGTGGAAAATAAAGCAGGGAAAGTTTTCCAACTGAAGTGTTTTGTCTTTGTTGGGTGTGAGTGTGTCTGTGTGTGTTTGTGCATGTGGCTGTAAGCAGATTAGAGAAGAAACTTGAGAGCGATTTACTTAAACAGAGGGAGGTCAACCTGTTGACTGAGTGATGGTGGCTCTTACAGATCTGAAGTACAGAGGTTTGGCTTTACAGAGGCTTCTCACACACAGAGAAATACATTTTTAGAAAATAAATATGCTGTAGTTGGAAAAAAGCATGTGTCATACCAAATATTCTTAGAGAAAATAAGAAAAAAACAGAACCGTAATAGACTAAAGACCGTGGGCCAAATCAGTAAGAATTTATGTGGCCCTCCACAAATAAAACTTTCACTACAAAAGTTGTGTTCTGAAATATTACTTTAATCAAATCAAGGGAGTTTTTATTTATAAGATGTGGGGAAAAAATTCTAATGTTATTTAATTTCAAGACATTCTCATCAAATCCAGTGACAACTATTTATTGTTTTTAACACTTAATCGCGTAGCTTTATAAATAAATCCTGCCACAACGGGATATTCAAAGATACTTAATTAAATCAATTAAACTAATTTTGTGATCTTTGTGTGGCTCAAAAGGAAAATTTCTATGAATGTGTCTCAAAATAAGACAAACAAATTAGAATCAGGGTTATAGTTTTATAAGAAACCATTTATAATGTTTTTAATTTTTTATGTTAGTAAATTTGCAATAAAACAGATTTGGATTCTTAATTAACCGAGTCCCTGTCATTATGCTTTAAATGTTATTTTTTTATGCATATATGACATGTAAGAAAAATAAAATACACAGACATTTGGGATTGTAATGTGACAAAATGTTGAAATTAAATTTTTAATTAATTTTAGTTTAAAGTGTTTCTGCTCAAGATACATGTAAATACTACAAACACATAGGAAACACTCCAAAAGCACAAAATCTTGGTCCAGTTTCTAGTGCAAATATCTTAGTAAACTTGAAATAAACTTTCAAAAAACCTTTCAAAAAGAAATACAAGCTTGTTTTAACTAAATAATTCCTTAATATTGATGAAGAAGTAAAAGAAGTGAAATAATCTGCTGCTGAAATGATTACTTTTTCACCCATATGAAGGATTTCCTGGTGAAAAGTTAGTCTTGTTTCAACTGTCCTAGGATATTTGCACTAGAAACTAGACCAAAAATACTTTGTGTTTTTGCCGTTTTCCCAGCTTTGTTGGCAATCTGTGAAATCAAATATGGTTTTAAAGGAGCAGTAAAAAGTCAGCGTATTTACTGTGTTTGCTTGAGTTATAAAAGGATGCAGGGGCAAGAGTCTGAACCTCAACAGAAAGTGACTGATTTACTCATAAAACCTTTTTTAATGGGATGTAACCACACACTCCACTCCCTGTCTTTCTTCCCGGGCCAGTGGCAGCAGAAGAATCAACAGAGCATGTGGGTGTTGTGGGGTTTGTAACTGCGGTGAGTTCAGTGGGTGTGTGTGTGTGAGAGAGAGAGAGAGAGAAGGAGGCACCTGGGTGGGGCGCACTGCAGGCATACAGAACCCATTCTAGATAATAACAACAGAAGGAAGGAAGATTTCTGTGGCGAGAGGATGGAGGGTGAAATAAAAGGCGAATTGGAGGAAAATGGTTGGTTTTAAAAACTGAAGGAGATGTGTGATGATGTAAGGTGTTTATTTGTATCGACCCTGTGCAACTGTCAACTTAGTCATTCGAGGCGCCTTGATGGACGTCAGAAATGAGGATCAGGAGTGTTGAACGGAGCGACTGAAAATGTTTTCCAGTTTATTCACAGCTAATCGAGCTAATTTGTCTGTGAATGCAACACACCTGGTTGGGGCTCATAGACGGCGGTATTTACAAAACAGTTAGCTTAGAAACCCACTGTTTCTGTTTCAAACACAGTAAATACACAGATCAATACGTCCCTCCTGACATGTTGATCGAATTACTGATTTTACCTGAAATCACACCATGTCCACTATATCCATCCATTTTCTAACACCCTTGTCCCTAATGGGGTCAGGAGGTGCTGGTGCGTATCTCCAGCTGCGTTCCGGGCAAGAGGTGGGGTCACAGGGCAACACAGAGACAGACAGGACAAACAACCATGCACACACACACCTAGGGAGAATTTAGAGAGACCAATTAACCTGACAGTCATGTTATTGGACTGTGGGAGGAAGCCGGAGAACCCGGATGCACAGGGAGAACATGCAGAAAGACTCCATGCAGAACGACCCCCCAGGCTAGGAATCGAACCCAGGACCTTCTTGCTGCAAGGCAACAGTGCTACTTACTGCACCACTGTGCAGCTGTTTATGATATCACTATATCATAAACGGCATTCCCCTTCACACCGGAGCGGCATTCAAAGTGGACAAAACACGACATGCAAACCAGTTTTATCCGTACATGCTAGGCTACATGACAGTGGGGCACAGTTTCCATGGTTACCAGTGGACACCTGCGTTCTCCATAATGCGATATTTAATTAATATCTTTCTAATCATACTTACTGGTACTCATAAAGAATATGAAAGTTAATCTCCTTACCTTATAAAAAGTGTTCTCTGCAGATCCGCGGTTACACTGACTTATGATTGACTTTCCATTTCCTCACTGAAAGTTAAACAATAAAACAACAAGTTTGGTTTTCACCCTTGTCTGTGCATCCGACCAGGCAGCATCCTACGGCCATCTTTAAAGTGAAATCAACTAAATAGACGCGATATTTTGCCACCAGATATCCGTTTTCTGACAGGCTTACAGCAGTGCGTTGATTATTTTGACATCCATCATGGCGGAGTTGTGAAGACCATGACGTCACGGACAATGGGTCAGTCGCACTTTTCAGCAACAAGTTTGTTCAAAGTGCTTGGCATGATAAAAATACAAAGACGTAGAACACAGTGAATAATTGAGGCATTACATTTACTTGCCAGGTGAAATACATCAAAAATGTTGGTCTGTGTTTCATTTATTATGTTTCAAAAGCAACTCTAAACAGGTGCATTTTAGACTAAATTCAAAGGATTTCGGCAGTTTTGCAGTTTTCTGGAAGTTTGTTCCCGATTTGTGGTGGCTAGAAGCTGAATGCTGCTTCTCCATGTTTGGTTCTGGGACTGCAGAGCAGAACCAGAACCAGGTTGATACAACAGCAGCAGATCTTTAAAGGATTGTGGTGCTGAGCCAGTCACTGATTTATAAACTAACAGTATTTTAAAGTCTATTCTCTGAGCGAGAGCAGGGACTTTAGAACTGGGTCGACGTGCCCTGTCTTCCTGGTTTTAGTGAGGATGCGAGCAGCAGTGTTCTGGATCAGGACAAGGAAAGATGAGCTGCAGGGAGTCTGCCATCAGCCAGAGGAAACCCAGTTGGCCGCCTGACAGATCAGCTTCCTGTGTGTGTGGTGGAGGTCTAGGCGTGGTCCCTCCAGCAGCAGCGACAGAATCAGTCTCCTCCCTGAGACCGCCCCAGACCTCCTTCCTTTGTGATGGCGGTCTTATCGAACCGCGCCCAGACCTCTCTCCAGCTGAGGTCATTGACAAACGCTCCCATGGCCGACTGCTTATGGAACTTTTCACGTCACAAATGTGACTCAAATTTAAATGAGATTTTATTTGAAGAATCATTATGAAGTGATTCAAAAACCGAAAGAGGAGATATTTTGTGTGGAAAAAAAAGGGATACTTACTCCTAAAATTTTACCGTTATTAATATTCTGCCTGGACAACATGGCTGAAAAACACATCAAGACACAAGCGTTTCATATCAGTCAACAGTGATGATTATTGATTAGTTTTTTTAAATATCTGAAGTATTTTCAAACTGGTGGTGTGACGGTTCCTCTTTTATCCACAGTTTTTACTCCACGCCATTTTGTTTTTATTTTTAAGCAGTTATGAGGCACATTGGGAAAACTTTAAACTGCTGCTGCGGCGGTTACTCGGCAGATGGTTGCTAAGTAACCAAAGAATGAGTGAGCTCGTTGTTGCTAGGTAACCAGAGAGCGAGTTAGTTGAAAGTCTTCCCAGTTCTGGATCTGAGTTCAGTGAAATTTTTGAATATTCTATCAGACGTATTATCTATTGATACTGATCACACGTCTATAAATATTGATATTGATTTATTATCTAGCCCTAAACTACCATTTTGAATACTGACATTTTTACATTTTAGCACATTTTTTCTTTGCATCTCAGCTTAGGCTAAGTCCAATTACTGTGATTGCCACAGATTCTGAATTGTCAGAAGAAAAAAAAACCATAACTTTACTCCTCCCCATAAATTTGTTTTAAAAGTCCTTAAAATGACCAAAAAGTTAATATTCCTAGTTACTAGACTAATAAACAGCTCAATGCGATATTATCGGGACTGCAGTTATAGGCCTACTCATGTTTGGTGCTGATAATTTAACTTTCCTTGCGATCAACTAGCTGCAGTTTCACCCCCAAATACTTTTTAAGACTTCCTCCTGAATTGCTGGTTTGTCCCAAAGCATCTGTGCTCTCATATTTCACACACAAAAGAATCCCGGGGGCAGAAAGGACTGTTATTTTGTTGTTGTCCATTTCACAAAGGCACGCACCAGAGGGACACAGGCATCCAGAAATACACAGAGCGATGGCGAACAAATATAACCCTCGTGTATTTACAAAAGTCTATAAATACCAACTGCTTTCTTTAGCTGAGGCCAACACAGAGAGAGACTGTGTGTGAGCCAGTAACCAGTTCAAACACACTGCAGACTGCTGCCCTAATGCCATGTGGTCAATGGAGTTGGACACACACACACACACACACACTGACAGAGGCAATGATTTGAAAGGAATAAAGTAATGAGAAGCAGGGAGAGAATGAAGAAACAGATGATGAAGTTTGAGCTCATTTTGAGATTTATTAGTGGACGATAAAACTTTCTTGCTGCCTCTCCCGTCCAGTGAAGTTTATCAGAGTCTGAAGGTGATTATATCGACTCAACTCTGTTTTCAGCAACTTGTTTCTCACATGTCAGGCAACAAAAAATATATTTTTGTACACTTTGTTTAGTTTTAAAGGGGACCTGAACTTGTACTTTCATTTGGGTCTCTTCTGTTTCTAAAAACAACCCAAGTGCTTAAAAAACACACCCAGCTGTTTTTTGGCAATATGTCAATGTTTCTGGGTGACGGTGAGTGAGAAGCATTTCCTGTCACCCAGCAACTCCAGCAAAGCCCAGCCTGTCACCTAGCAACTCAAGCTGAGCTCCAGCATGTTTGGTCAGCTGGTTTTACCGCTGTACAATGGCTGCTGGAAGAGATAAGAGTTTTGTTGTTGACTTTCCATTCAGAAACCTCTTTCTGCACTCTTATTGGTTGTGCGGGAGGCTCTACTTCTGCTTTTCCAAGATGTACGGTTGTGTAATTGCACATCTGTTTTCACACGAGAGTGTAAACCCAAGACCTGCCATCTGGTTTGAGAAGCCTGGTTTACAGCTTCTGTTTGTTTGGACTTTGAATTCAGGTTAACTCCCAGAAGAAATGATTGAGATAAAAGCCAGTTTTTAAAACTATTTTCTGCCATTTGTAATATCTTTTTCAGAAGAAAAGTGAGAATAAAACTATTGAAAACTACAAATTGAATTAGGTATTAAAAATCTAAGATTTATTGCCTACTTCTAAGTAGTTGTAACAATGAACTTTATAAAAGGAACAACACAGAGCTCAAACATAAATGTCACCATTTGATTTTACCAGATCATAACACAACCTAATTTACATCTGCAGTGTCTTGACTGGTCGTCAAAATACAACACAGAAAATATAAAACCTTATTTCTTACTTATTAGTTTAACATTTATCTTTATAATTTTGATATTGGAGCAAAACCTGGAGAAACTCCTGTTAGTTTATAAATTGTGGAGTACCAGAACAAGAATGGAAAAACATGGAGAAGCTTTATACTTTATATATCTATAACAAACTTGAACCACAAACACATAGTCATACAGTTAATGTCTACATATCTTCTGCCACTATTCTCAGGTCGGATTTGAAGTCTCTCATGGATCAAAGATGGATGTTTTTCCACTTTTCTCTGAGATGTGTCCTGGTTGCTAAAGAAACGCTTGTGAAGTGTGTTTCCCGCTGAGATTTTTAAATTAGTTCAGCAGAGGTCCTGCTGTAGGTGTGCCTGTTCGCGCCACGCTAACATCGGCCCGAGCTTTTTAGAGCAGGAACCTCTCCCTCCCTGGCTGTTTCTCCTTCCAACTATTCTCCGTCTTTCATTCCCAACCACTCTTTTTATCTTTATTACCCTCCATCTATCCCTCTTCCTCACTCTCTCCCCTCCACCCTCGTCTGACGGTGAATGAATGCTCTCTGACTAGTGGAACATATGCTGCTGGTTGTTCAATACCCTCCCTCTGAGCGGGGGCACGTCCACGCATGTGTGTGTGTGCGCGCGTGTGTTCATTGAAACATACGCCTCCTGTTGCACATCGGCCATCTGTTCCTTGAATGGACTGATGGAGTGCTGCTGTAACCATGACTATAGGCCATTCAGTCAAACTGCCCCTGCCTCCCTCTCTTTCTCTCTGCTTCTCTCTGTGTTTGTGTGTGTTTATGTTTAGGAATTGGCTGGCAGAGTGGAGGAATTCCCACATGTTGATGAAAGGATGCTGACCTTCCACGGCGACCCACACCTACTTTATCCAGTCCTCCTTTAGTCTCCACATTCACAGAGATTTGTTTTTACTGTAGCTGAGGAAGCGGTGCCCATCGCCCAGCTGGAGCACTTATAAACCCCGGAGAAAGGGAAGCACAAAGTAATCAGAGAGCAACGCTGAAAAACACAAGGTAAACAACAGAAGAAGACCACTTTACATTTAAACCCTCAAATTTTGCTATATGAAAATATATTCCTAAAATAATGGCCTCTGTCATTTTTTGCCAAAAGTGATTTATTTTTTGGGAATAACAAAAAATCATTATTTTAGTAAAGAAACATTTATTACCATGGGTGGGTAGAGTACCCAAAAGTTGTACTCAAGTAAGAGTAGCACGACTTCAATTTATTTTTACTCAAGTAAAAGTAAAAGCCACTCAAATAGTTACCCAAGTAAGAGTAAAAAAGGTATTTGGTAAACAGTCTATTCAAGTACTAAATAACAGATCAAATTATCAATCATTTAATATTTAAATAACATCATCAGATGGACCAGGCTATAAATTTGTGTGTTAATGTTGGTATTTTAAGGACAAAAATGACAATAATGTGTATAGGTAACAAAAAATAAAATCAGGCAAAATAATTTTTTTTCCCAAATTAGTTTCTTTCAGTAAATTTTATAAAACTTTGATAAAAACTGCAGTGTGTGTCAGTGTCTGGTGAATTTTTGGTTAAAAAATGTTTTTCATTCAGTGGGTAGAAAATCCAGAAATGTTACGCAAGTAAGAGCAGAAATACTTCATAATAAAGTTACTAAAGTAAAAAGTAAAGCGTAGTAAAAACACTCCTAAAAGTATTTTAAAAAAGTAACTCATGCAGCTGTAATTGAGTAAATGTCACTAGTCAACTTATACACATGATTCCTCAATTAAATCCCTCGCTGCCTTTAAAAAAAACATTTTCACTTGGATCACTTTATTTTCTTTTTTTCTGTTTAGACTTTTTTCTGTAAAATGTATTCTATTTAATTTTTGTGAGGTGACCTTATGTGTCCTGAAAACACATTTTCAATAAGATACATTATAACTATACATAATGCTGACAGAAGCAAGGATCGTTACCATGGTTACTGGTTCACGTGGTTGCGCCCATCCGGGTATTTATACGGTTTTACATGTATTTATGGGTGGCGACCAGCAGCTGCGCTCAATTTCCTGCAAATTGGGATTTATAAAGGAAAGGAACGTTATAGGAACGATTTTTATTTTCTTTTTTCGCCTCACTTTTCTAAATTTGTCCGTACGCCAACGCTTACTGTGAAAGCTGCGTACTCTTTTATAGGCGAGGGTCCAGATCTTTTAAAATATCATCTGTTTTTGTGCGGCCTGATTAAGCAAGCGGGAAGAAAAACAACAACAACCATGGCGGACGTTAATGAGGATTAAGTTAATCTGCCGCTCCGGACAACAACTACGACATCGTAAGCTATGCTCCACTGTTAGCATCCATGTTTACTTCGCAAACAATGAGCACTTCTTCTTCTACTATTCTTTTTATGGCGGTTGGCAGAACACTGAGCTCGCGCTCTATGTGTGACGTTATCGCGCCCTCTACTGCGTAGGCGGGACACTTTCAGGACACTTTTCGTTTCCAGTCGCAAATATTTGGAAATCTGAACGACCACGCCAAAATAATCTGACTTGATTTTTTTTAAAATCGAATTTGGTTCACTTCAGGTTGCAGTGTGAACGCAGCCTTAGTTTTTAGATAGATCACAAGCTGTGTGTTTACCCTCAGCCCGCCCCCATACCTCCTGAAAAGTGGCCGTCCCGCGTGCCTGGACACCCCCCCCCCCCCCCCCCACACACACACACACAGAGAGAGAGAGAGAGCAGTGGGGCAACAGTGAAAATGAATATTGAGTTTCAACTGTCTCTAACCACTGGTCTATTCATCTGCGCCCTCATCAGACCATTCAGCGGCCCCACCCTCACACACACTCTGCCCCACCCAGCGCAGTGGTCTGCTGGCCATATGTCAGCCCCATCTCCTCTGGGACACCTCTCCTGGGACCCCTGCTTCTTTTGTATTTTGTGTGTGTGTGTGTGTGCGCGTCTCATCTCGCTATCTCCGATCTAAATGTACCACACTGAGTCAGGAATGAAGAAAGCACGACCACATAACACAGACTTATCTTCAATATTCTTTACGTTTCTGGTTTGTTGGGAGGAGAAAAAAGCAGAGCAGGAGTTTTAATGCGAACCGGCTGAAAACGATGGCAGGCCCCCTGTTTTCCTGTAGGGCAACACTGACTTTGATATTTGGAGACATGGCTGTAAAATGTGAATTTGCGATTCGGGGAGTTGACATTGTGGCGTCTGTGTGCGTCTCTGTCTCTGTGTGTGGAAACATTAATGTAAACAGGCTCCAAAAAGAGCAAAAGCTGCTATTTTTAGCAGCAGACATGTGCAGCATTATTGTTTTCTGGGCCTTTATGTATTATTTATACATGTGGTTCCTACTAATACTGCTACTTATCCCGCAATTATCAGCGTTATCTATTCTCCAACATGCTTTTTCAATTCATTATACTCTTTGATTCTCCAGAACTGCAGGGCAGTATTAGGACAAAAAATGCATTTATTCATTTCTTCACCATTTGAACAGTAAGATCGTATGTTTTGTCAGGCTCTGTAGAAAGTTTCTGCTTTAATTAAAACAATGTTCACATAAACATGTAAATATAAATATATAAGTTCTGGTGAAAAAATGAAGAGTCCACTGCACTGAACTCCACTGAAAACCTCCTGCTTATTCCAACAAATACTGATTTCTGAACTCATCCTGAGTTAAAACATTAGTTTTGTTGTTTCTAAATGAACATTAATTCGTTTTCTTTGCACTATTTGAGGTCTGAAAGCCCTGCATCTTTTTATTTTGACCGTTTTCAGTTTCTGCAAATAAAAACAAAATTTTTCTTTGAATTTCAGAGACATGTCAGTATACCATAGAATAAAAGAACAATGTTCATTTAAATCAAACATATACCTATAAAAACTAAGACCACAGAAACTGATCATCTTAAGTGGTCTCTGTCTCTCTCTGTTTTTTTTATTTTAAAAATATTCAAAAATTTTACAATTTTTAAAATTTCAAATATTTTTTATTTTTAAAAATAACATTTTTAAAAATATTATTTTTAAAAGTTATTTTTATTTTTAAAAATAACATTTTTAAAATGTTATTTAAAAAAAAAAAAAACATTTTTTAAATGTTATTTAAAAACATTTAAATAATGTTTAAATTATTTTAAACATAAATAATTTTGTTTAAAAATGTTTAAACAATGTTAAATAACATTTTTTGAATGTTATTTAAAAAATAACATTTTTAAAAATAAAAATACATATTTAAAAAAATATTTGAAATAAACAAACAATGCTTGGCCTGGTACTATATAATAATAATAATAATAATATGCATTTTATTTGTCAGTGCCTTTCAAAACATCCATGGACTCTTTAAACATTAAAAACACAGTAAAAACAGTAAAAAAATCTACACTGAGGGAAACTGCAGTTTTTTAGTCTGTATTTTTATTGCCGTGTCCTGAAATCGTTAAGGTTTATGATCGTGGCTCTCAGGAACTGGAGTTGGAACATGAATGCCTGTTTTATCCAACTGTCTTTTTCATGTTTGGTTATTTCTATAGTTCATATTGTTGGTTCACAAGGCGACTGACACCAAGTTGCTCTCCTTCTTATCTGGTCTGTTCATAGTCGTCTTTCTGCTTCTGTTTTCTGTTTCCAGCATGATTTGGGTTTAATCTGTCGATTGCTCTCCTTGCTGCGCTTTGTGTTCGTTTTGGTTTGGTTTCGTTAAGGCGGCCTGTTTTCTTCAGATGCCTCCTTCCTGTCAGCGGTCAGCGCTTAAAGGACAAGCGTGACGAACATTAATAAGTGATGTAGCTTCAAATCGTGGCCGTTCAGGAGGTTTTTCAAACGTGCGTGAGAGAGTTGAAGTGATTTCTGTGTGTGTGGTAGAAAACATTCAGGGTTTCCCTCTGACACAACACTGTTTTATTTATTGGCATGTCTTTGTTGTTTGGCAAGCTGAGGCTCATTTCAAGTTGTTGTTCTTTGTTTTTGCACAAACCAAAATCCATGCATGTTCTATACAATTATCCAGTATCATTTTTAAAAAAGATGGCTCCATCCCTTCTCAGTAGCCTAGGTAATCCTAAACATAACACAACAAGTAAGGAAATTTGTGTTTGGTCCAACATTGCTTTGTTGTAACAATGGTTCTTGGCAATAAATCACATGCGGCTGGAAATTCAGTTTATTTCCACTTAAATGCTGCCACATTTATGAGGAAAAATGCATTTGTGGATTGAGCAACAGAGGTTGGTATGCAAGTTACTCCCATAAAAAACTTGATAAATCCTATCTGCCACTGCCAAGCAGTGTTTTTTTGGAGGAACCAGTGTGATGTGTGAGGCGTCGCCCTCTCTGAGGAACCAGGCTTTTCAGTACGCTTAATTTCAGCTAAAGTTAATTTATTTGTTTTCATGATGAAAACACAAAACGATAAACAAAAAAGAAACATCACATTAAAGCTGCAGTATGTAGCATATTTAAACATATTTTTTTTACATATTTGTTGAAGCTGTCATTATGTACATAAAACAGTGTCCCAATGCTAACAAGAAACAACCAATCAGAGCCAGGAGGCGGGGCTTACACTGTAAAACCTTTGAGCCTCATTTCGTTGTCTTTTGCTCTTTGAGTCAAATAAATGTAGCGAGTTTTAGATGTTGATCCTAAGTGTGAGTTTGTGAAAGATAAACTTGTGGTAATAAGTTGTGTTCACTTTTTATTAAGAATTGAATAAACTAGAGTTTTTAGGTTAAAACTTTATTAACCTAAAAACATGTTAACTTTTATTAACTTTTAAAGAATTTATGTTTCAGTTTGTTGTCTTGTATGTGTCTGTTTTAGAGTTAAAACCAGAGTTTGGTAGTAAAAAGTTACATTTACTTGAGCAACTTCCTTTTTTTTTTTTTTTGAAAAAAAAATTACTTTTAGGAATGTATTTATTTTGTTTCACTTTTTACTTGAATAATTTAATTATGAAGTATTTCTACTCTTACTTGAGTAAATGTTTTAATTTTCTACCAACTGAATAAAAACAAATCTGTTTTAACCTAAAACTCACCAGACAGACACACACCTGCAGTGTTTTGTTAAAGTTTCACAAGTTTTTTATTGAAAAAAAAACTGATTTGGAAAAAATATGATGTTATTCCTTAAATGAATTGTCATTTTTGTCCTTAAAATGCCAACATTTCCTCTTAACTTTATATTTTGGTCTTTCTGATGGTGTAATTTTTAAATTATTGATGTTTTGATCAGTACTTTTACTTAAGTAAAGTTTTGGTTACTCTGCCCTCTGTTGGTTATAACCTCATTTAAAAACCTTTATTTGTGTTTGGCCTCTGGCGTGTTGATGAAACTTTAACTCTCGGCTCCTTCTGGCTCTCGCTGCGTCTAATCAGACTCGGTGGTGAAGATAAAACTTGTCTTCAGGCTCAATTGTGAAGCTTCTGCTTCGTGTTTCTTGGCTCTGTCGAAAAGCAGAAGAAAACATCCAGACAGACATGTAGAAGACGATTTATCTCTGGGAATGTAAAACTGTGCAGCATCAGCTAAATCGTAGAAAACATCCAGCAAACAGAATTAATGACCGCAGCGTTTTTAACTCGTTCATCTTTATTATTTATTTAGTTGTTATTTCTTTATGCCAGCCTTCATTTTTAGACGATTCTCACCTCTTTTCAAAAAGTATTTGGAATCCTACAGATTTTTTTTAGGGTTTATTTTTTTAACTTTAGATCTTCCAATTTTAAAATCAACACAAAATGCAGTTTTCAAAAGATAATTTTAATTTTTTGAAAGAAGAAAGTTATCCAACCCAACATTGTCTTGTGGGAAAATAAATTTTCCTCCCTTGTTAAAGTTTAAAATAACTGATTAACCACATTTATTAGTTACTAGCTGCACCCAGACCTGACTGCAGACATGAATCAGCTGAACGCTGCTGACATAAAGTAGCTTCAAAGATTTCAAAAAGGAAATGGTTACAGAGGCATTTATAAGACTAATTTATTTTAGCTTTGCAGTTTTACATGTTTTTCTAAAATTGAGTGAGTTTCTGTGTCTGTAACCTGCGTTAACGCTGTGACTTTCCTGTCTGCTGCTATTTTCCTGTTCATCCCGACTAGAAGATAAAAATCTAGGAGATTTCTAAGAGGCCTGCCAAAGCGGACGTATCAGTTGGAGCCCAGCATCCTGATCTGATCCAAATCATTATTGTGTTCACTAACATGGACTTACTGCATTCACTATGCTAACAATATAAACTAAAATTAGCCAAAATGCAAAGGTTAGCTTAAATGCTGTAAGTAGAGCTAGTCCGTTCAGTATAATAAAAGCTAATAAACAAAAAAAATAGCTAAAATGCTCATTTTAGGTAAAGGGCTAATGTTATCATGAGGGTTATTAATAGTATATTGAGTCACTAGCAAGTTGACTAACATAAAATTACTCCATTCAATATGTTAACACTAGTGCATAAACTATAGACATTTAGCCAAAATGCTAAGGTTAGCTTAAATATTGTCAGTACATGTAGCATCATCAGCGTGTTTATTTAGATTGACTTAATCCATTCAGTGTACCAAACATAGCTAATGAGTCAAAAATTTGCTAAAATGCTTATTTTGGGTATAAAGCTAATGTTAGCATAAGGATTGTAGTAACCTGCAGCCAGTGGCGGAGCTAGACTTTTAAAGTTGGGGAGGTCCAGGGTGGGCCAGGGCTATCTCGAGGGGGTGGCAAAAGTGAGAATGTTTGTATAGTACTCTATACTTTTATAGAGTATACTCTATAAAAAGAGCATACCTTTTATAAAAGAGTATATGTATCTATATATATAAAAGAGAGAAGTCGTGTTAACGGAATATTTTCCGTATTTGACCCGTTGTTTTTTTAAACTAGGGGAAAATGTGAAGCTCGTCCATCATTTGACAGGTTATAATTAACAGCCGTGGCTGGTGCAGACATTATAGACGTCACGCCAAGAGTTCATCGCAGAGGCAACTAAAATCAGGTTTCTGATTGGCCCGCCTAGGCGGGCCAATCAGATGTCAGGGGGGGCCAGTGCCCCTCAGCCCCCCCCCCGTTGGCTCCACCCCTGCCCACAGCATTGTAGTTATATAAATGTTTGTTTGAAAGTTGGTTCAGATTTTAAAAACTTTGACTGAATTTTATGTTTGGATCAGAACACAAAACAAGAAGCCAAGCAGAGCAGTGGTGGTTCTGGTTCTGCTCTGAATCGAATCACCGGTTCCAGTTGCTGCCCTCTTCCTCTTCCTTCTGGCACTAATGTGTTGATGGGTGAATTATGACACTTTCACTTGGCTTCCTCTCCTCATTCGCCTTGCTCTGTAACGCTCTAACCCTCCGCAGATGACCGTCGGATGGGACTTCCTCTGAAGTGCAGATGGGTCACACGCATGGGGCCCGGGTTAACAGGCTGGCAGGTTGGGAGGTGGAGATCACAAGGTCACAGCCAAAGGTCAGGATAACTGGGAAGTCCTCGAGCTCAGACCCACTCGTCTGTGAAAACCCCTGAAAAAATCTGCCTGGGTTTCACATTTTGTAGCTAAAAATTACCACAAATCGTGACTGTAAAGTATAATTTTTCAGGAAAACGTTTTATAAGGTTTGGAACGCATTAGCATCTGATTTTAGGAGCAGTTAAATATTTACTGCTCCTTATAAGATGAACCCGGACCGTACTCATTTTTAAATGTTGTTCTTTTGATTCAGTAGTTTAAATACATGATTTCATATCACCTTTTCATCGTTTTATTGTATTTACTGTTTATTTCAAACTAACTGATTAATCTCCTTCTAGAGAATTAGCTTTGGGTATAAACTCTAGCTACATTTCCATCTCTAATATCAGCAAATCCTTGTTTATATTCTGCTAATGTTGAAAAAAAAAAACCCACAATTTTACAAGTGCTGTGTTTCCATTAAATAATTAAAATCACCTGAATAAGCTTGTTTATGCAATAAGTAATTAAAATCATGAATGCAAACAGAGATATAATTCAAACATGGTGCTCATCATCTGCCCTGGCGTCTTGTTCAGGCGCTGCAGCGGTGTCGTTCGCGCCGCTTTGGGGAAATTATATCCAAAGATTTTAACAGAAGAGTTTTGGATTCAACACATTCAAACAAGAACCGTTCGCTGCACGTCGCTACTTCCTGTTGTCGTCTTCTTCATCATTTTTGGCAGTAGTAACACCCGGTTGATGATGTTTTCATTGCGTTTATTTTAATATGGCTGAAAAGCCAGTTGATCCTAATGCAAAAACCTTTCGTCAAAAAACCCCAAAAAACTAAAAGTTTTTCTCAAAATTTGCGAGTTTCTCTTAAGCGAATTAATTTTCCTAATTTAAGTTTGTGTAATTTTATGGCTAAAGGAAATACAGCTCCAGCATCAGATCATCTTGATGTTTATTTCTCATATCTGATCCTGTTAAAAAAAAACTTTTTTGAATTTTAATTCAAATCTGTACACAGTGTTTGCTACCTACTAAAAACGGATAAGTAATGACATCTATGTAAAAAATTAAGAGACGACTTAAAATGATCAGTTTCTCTGATTTTACTTTTTATAAGTAAATGTTTGAGTAAAATGAACTTTGTTCTTATATTCTACGAACTACTGACAACGTGTCTCTGAAATACCAACCAAAAATTTAGTTTTTATTGCCGAGACTGAGGAATGGTAAAATAACTAAATAAAACAAAATAAACAAAATAACTAAAGCGATGCAGAGCTTTCAGACCTCAAATAAAGCAAAGAAAACAAGTTAATATTCATTTAGAAACAACAATATTAATGTTTTAACTTAGGAAGAGTTCAGAAACCAACAGTTGGAGGAAAAACCAGGAGGTTTTCAAAGCAGTTCAGGCGTTAACCAAGTTCAAAGTTGGCAACAAAAGCTGAGAACATTCATGGAAAGAATTTCAGTGAGGAAAAATAAATTAAATGAAAAAGTAAAATAAATGGATTTGTTGCCGTTTCAGTTCTAAAATCATTATTCTCTCATGATGCACGGATAATCAGACATTTTATTGCTCAAATATGCAATAACATGAAATATTGAGTCACTTTCCGTGATCCTTCAATGTTGTTGTTCATGCGAAGCTTTGAGTCTGTGACTCTCCTGCCAGGTTAATCCTGAACTTTTCCTGCTGTTCTCAGAGACGAGAGTTTCTGAGAACACAACAAGACAAACATGCGTCACATTTAAGCCATTAGACGAAGAATTGGGAAAACATTTTACTGCTGAAATGTCATAAACAGACATTTCTGAGTTCAGCGCAGCAGCTGCAGCGTTTCCTCCTCATAAATTACAGCTTGGGTTGCAAATCCTTTCCTCCAAACTCTTTGATCTCAGAGAGGAAGAACGGGTGTGTTGGAGAGAGAGAGAGAGAGAGTCGGCGTCGGGTCGTCTTTTTACCGACCAGCACCTTCAGGCGACGCTGGGAGGAAAACTCCTCCACAGGGTTTAGTCAGACTTTCACTTAGGATGGAGTTTGATTTTAAAGTTTGACCTTATTTTTTGTGAACAGACTCACACATGGTGTGTGTGTAGGTGTGTGCGTGTGTGCGTGTGTGTGTGTGTGTTAATGGAGGCTGAATGTAAAGCTGCTCAGCAGGTCGACGTCGGCTCATCCTGCTCTTTGATAAACTCAGTCGCTTCCCTTTAGCGCCTGGCTGACGAAATGCAAACCGTCACCTTCTGCTGCGGCGTACCAGGCTGATTCACTGACAACAATCCAACAAGCTGCTTTACTCGGAGAGAAACTGTGAGAAAACAACCCAGATAAGGAATTAGAACGAACTTAAATCCAGTAAAAAAAAATCTTCCAGAACAGGAACGCTTAGTTTTTGTTCTCCTCTGGAGAACTCGTTACTTTTACAAATTGTATTCCAACCCAGAGAAGCAATTAGACCAGAGGAAACTAACTTATCTACCAACCCTGAACAGGAATATCTAGATTATCTAGATTATCTAGATTGGTTCAACAATATTAGACTCCAGTTCTTCCAACCCAAAGAAGGAATTGGACTAGAGGAAACTAACAACCCTGAACAGCAGCTCCCAGTTTACTGACTTTAGATCAACAGTAGATTATTTTTCTTCTTTTGCTTTTTCCTTTGGTTTGTTATTTTGTTTGTGTTTATTTTGCATTGCCTTGTTGCTGAAAATGTGCTACATAAATAACATTACCTTATCAAAATATTTCATTTGAAAGCTAAAAATCAAAAGATAGAAAGCTCAATATTATTTATTTAGATTTCTAACTAAATATTTAGTTCCTAAATAAATACTTAAATATTTGAATCGTTAGTTTTCTAGGTAAATATTTAATTTGAAAGATGAATATTGAAACTAGTATTTAGTTCCCAAATGAATATTTAACTTAGAGGAAAATATTTAGGTTTCTGACTAAATAGTTTATTTGGAAACTAAATATTTATTTTCCCAAAAATAATTGAGTTTTCAGATACTTTTTAATTTTTAGCTAAATATTTAGTTTCCTAATTAAGTTCAGTATTTAGTTTGGAACTTTGACCTTTATAAATGTATGTATGGTGAAAATGATTTTTCTCTCTGAAATAAACCAAATTCTTGCTTTTAATGTTTTACAGTGTAACTTAACCTGGAAACTTGAAAACTAATTTATCTTGGAATAAAATCGACTTTGATCAATGAATCTGTTTGTTCCCCCTTTAATTTGTTATATTGTGTTTAATTTGTTTCCCAAACGTCTCATTCAGCGAT
The DNA here is from genome assembly GCA_010277075.1 of Poeciliopsis retropinna. Taxonomy (NCBI): domain Eukaryota; kingdom Metazoa; phylum Chordata; class Actinopteri; order Cyprinodontiformes; family Poeciliidae; genus Poeciliopsis; species Poeciliopsis retropinna. The sequence goes on from VMRM01000006.1 coordinate 11,856,624, forward strand.
TATTAGCGGTTATTAGTGACTATTAGGAGATTAGAGCAGAGACATCACAGAGGAGTTTGACTTTTCACACTCGGATGACGAGTGAGATGCGGATTAGAGCCCAGAGAGACAAAGGCTGAAGTCACAACGAAACTTTAAATAGGACAAATGAGGCTCTTTAACGCGTATCTGCTGACAGGAACAGGAAGTGTGAGGTGGAGCGTTTAAAGGAGACAAATTAACAACTCAGATTTATTCTCCTCCTCGCTCCGATTTCTAATTCAGACCCAGATAAATAAGTTTAGTCTTGACACTGGAGCTTTGTCTGTTTTCTATTTTTATTTCTCCCTAACAGAGGCTTTTCTGTCTGCCGGGTTTTTCATAGATTTGAGAATATAAACTACAGCAATAGCAGCGCCGTACGTCTGATCTGCTGGGATAAACGGAGACGCTCGTTATGTTTCATGATTCCAGTGGGAACGAGAAACGTTTGGTAAAAATATGTTTTTGTCAGAAGTCAAGAGCAGAAGCAGAAAACATTTTATTGAAAGGAATCAAAGAGTTGAGATAGTTAAGATACTAATCCACACAAATTATTGAAATTACTGAGAAAACAAATATTATCCAGAATCAATAACCCGACTTTTCTGCTAGAAGTGATGACAAAAAAAGAAAGTACACCCTTTGTTCCTTTGGAGGTTTTCATATTTAAATAATCTGTTTTGCTCCAGATACAAAACTATTTTAACCCAACTTCAACTTTTTTATGTTATTATTTATAAAGTAAAGCCAGAAGGGAAATTGTGAGAAATAAATGACTGGATGCTGCAAAATGGCTGCTGGAAAAGACAATTGTTTCGTTGTTATCATCCAGAAACAACTTGCTGCATTTGTTTTGGTTGTGCAGGAGGCTCCACTTTTGTTTTTCTAAAATGCACGGTTGTACAATTTTGCATCTGTTTGGAGCCGTTTTCTTGTACGAGTGTAAAGGTTGAGTTGGGGTCGTGAATTTAAAGTGACAGCGGCCTTAAAACCTCAGAACAGGCAGAACTAAAATCTCATTATCTTAACAATAAATTTGTGTAAAAATGTAGTGACCCTGTGTTGTGTAGCCTTTCCTGACCTGTTGGTTGGTTGGAGAGTCACCTTCTGTTGTTAGTGAGGTGTGAACCCCAGAAGCTCCGCCCTTTTCCACACCAGTCCAGGTGGCAAAGCCCCACTGGGCGACACTTACCACCAGTATGGGGAGCTGCTCCACGTTTAGATACCAGAAGGCGACTGCGGTCGGAAAATGTCTCTCCGTCTCAACAGATGTTAAGATAATGAGGTCTGAATGATGAAATAAAAAACTTAATCTGTGTGGAATGCTGAGTGGACTCCAGGTCCGTTAACCCGCTGATACCGACCGGGTTCTTGGTGATCTGGGTCGTCTGACTCCTGCTGTTCATACCGACACGTCTGTCTGTTTCTACCGGAGTCTGATTTTAAGCCGACGATCTCGATCTGTGCTGCAGTATATGTCACTATCCGGAGTGTGCTGCAGAGAGTGTTGTAGTGAGCACGACGATCTCGATCTGTGCTGCAGATAAATATGTCACTATCACTGCACAGGAAGTGTGTGTGCTGCACAGAGAGTGTGTGTGTGTGTGTGTGTGTGCTGCACAGAGAGTGTGTGTGTGTGTGTGTGCTGCACAGAGAGTGTGTGTGTGTTGCATAGAGTGTGTGTGTGAGTGTGTGTTCTCCAGATTACCAGCGGATCTCTGTTTTAAATCCAGACTGTAACAAAAACTTGCTGAGCGTCTTATTTTAGACTTTGGGTTCAATCAGGAAGCAGAATCTGAACATTTGTGGAAGAAAGCAGCCAAATGTTACTAGAAGTGACCCAGTGACCATCAGAGGTCAAGGTTCAAATTCTTGGACTGCCTGACAGGCAGAGAGTCGCTGCCAAAACCATGAAGCGCTCAGTTAACAGAAACTGAGTTTAAACAGATTTAAATACATTTGATTAATGGAAACACGGTAATTTAATCAATCAAGTTTATTTTAAAGCACATTTCAGCAACATGGCAGATCAAAGTGCTTTAAATCATAAAAACACAAAGTCATAAAGACGCCAAATCAAGAAAACCGTAAACGTTTCGTCGCTACACATCAGAATGTTGGTCAGTGTTTCATTTATTAAGACTAAAAAACAAATCCAAGCAGTTGGTTTTAGTCTTGATTTAAAGGAACTCCGTGTTTCGGTTGTCTTGTTTTCTGGAAGTTTGTTCCAGATTTGTTATAGATTTTAGTAAAATGTATTTTGAGGAGGTTTTTCAGCCGTATTCAAATGGATCAGGTATCAAACTCATTTTGGGCCAAATCCAGATCATTTTCCAGAGTTTTCTGGCCAACCAACCACAGGGATGCCATGGTCCTGAAACTCTGTAGAAAAAGTCTGCCAGACTTTTTCCTTCCACTCAACCTTCCATTTGGATACAGCTCTCTGAGCAGCCAGCCTCTAGTTGCGACTGACTGATGGAAGGTCCTTGACTTGGCTGCTGGTAAAATAAAAGAACAGAACAGAGTAGATTTCTCATTGAGCTCTGCTACTCAACAAAAAATAAAGAATTTCTGACAAATTCTAATATTTTAAGTGTTGAAAAATCAACCTGATTTTTGTCCCCATGTCTGATGAATCAACATGTTTTGTTTAAATTGAATTACTGGAATAAATCACCTTTTTATGAGATTCCAGTGTATTTAAATGCAGCTTTATATGTTAAACCTGATTAAACTCTTCAGGAATCATTAAATTTGACTCAAGTTTGACTCTAATTTATAATTTTGTAGAAATTTTTAGCCCTTTTTAAATAATTATTTCAAAATGTATCTTTAAAAAAAATAAATAAATAGAACAATTAATGTTATTTAATATCACATTCTGTACATCTTTCGTTGTATTTTGAAAATTAGGTTTTAATGAAGTAGCAGCAACAATTCAGCCTCGTTTCAACCATTTGATTTCACTGTCTGGGTCTTTGGCGCCCTCTGTCGGTCCATGTTTGCATTGCACACTTTTATAGGCATGAAACTTGTAAATTCCCACAGAGTGATTTTAAAATAATATTTAAATTACCTTTAAAAGTGCAGCTAGGCGTCTTGAGTTGCTTTAGCTTCAGCAGACCTCCATGTTTAAAGCTAACTGAGTTAGCATTAGCTCACATCCTGTCAGTGTTGTCATTGTCAGTGCTGGTGTTCAGACTCTCTGGATCCACTGATAACATGTTGTGGGGCTTTTGTTGAAAGAAAATACGGTTATTAAATCACAGTCACACATGCATCATGTAATTGGTGTTATTCGTCCCACAGCCTCTGCAATTTGTAAACATACATATAACCCCAGCAGACGGTGTTCTTCAAGTTTCTAGTGCAGATATTTTAGTACCTTAGAAATAAGAAAACTAATTCACAAGTAAATTTACAGTAAGCTATAGAAGCTTGTTATTAAAATAATTATTTTAATTCTGCATACTTTATGGTAGCATCAACCATTAAACCTTTACCATATTACGCTCATTCAGGTTACAATGGTTATGTATTTTTGAACGGACATTTTCTTTGGTTTAGGAAATATTCAGCTATTTGTGATCATGTTTACCCTGTTGAAATGAATGGATCATCTTATTTCTGAAAGATTCTGCTTAAAAACATTGCGCTCTAAGAGCTAATGCTACGTACGTTCAGCTAGAAACGCCGTTCACCGTTTAAGATGGAGTCAAATCCTTCAACTACATCTAAATGGTGAAGCTGCTTCATGTCTTTTACAGATTTAAAAACAAATCACTCTTCAAGTTTTAGCTCACATTATGCTCAGTTTTCAGAAAAAACGAACACTGTTCATACCCGTTCATACCCACTCTGAGGGTTCCCAGTGCAACTCCATTCAACCCCAATGCAACTGCAATTCAACCCCCATTCAACCACAATTTAACCTCATCACAACACCAATTCAACCCCATTTCAACCCCAATGCAACCCCAATTCAACTGCAATGAAACTTCAATTCAAGCCCCATTCGATCCTAATGTAACCCTATTTAAACCCTAAATCACCACCAATTCAAATCTCTCCTTCCAGAAAAAAATCTATTTTTCTTTAATTACTTTTATCTTTAAAGAAAACAAAATTAAAACAAAGTTAATAAATATGAACTTTTTTTCATTCTTCGTTTGATTTTTTTATTATTCATCCAGATACGGAAAATTATGAAACATCACTTTTCCAGACATTTTCGACGGATTATGAAACAAGTCCTTTATTTGTGTAAGGAAAGCCTTTTAATTGATTAATAAAAATACACATTCAGAAAACAGACCCAATAAAATACATCAGTTATATTACAATGTTAATGTGACCGGAAGTAAAGTTTTGACTGTTGAATTAAGAGGCGACAGTTTTAAAGAACAAATGCGCCATCTAGTGATCAGAACGTGAAATTACAAATGGCTTTCCAACATTTCTTAGTTATAAATTTAATTAAAATGCAGTTTTAAAAATGAAACTTGTTTATATAGAGAGAAAATTAATGTCCTGGAGATATAAACTTAATGTAAAAAAAAAAAAAAAACTAAAAAATGTATTAAAATAGTGAGAAACATTTAGTACATTGATTAATTTGAAGCTTTTTCTTCATTTATTTTCAGGTTTATTGTTAGGGCTGATTTTTTTTTTTTGACATAAAACTTCTATATTTTTTCAGAGTCTACCACTAAAACCTGCCAAATTTAGCCTAAGAACAAATTATTTCACATCAGACTTGCAGATGTGCGACTACTTTCACGTCGTTTCTTTTTTTTAATGATGGAATTTAGTTGCCTATAATTTTTCACAAAGCCTGAGTAAAAACACAAGTTAATCTGTTTTTGAAATTGAAAATCTAAACTTTATTGCTTTGCTTGCTAAAGCCAGTTTTAAAAAGTTAGAACGTGAAATAAGTTTTTGTTTTGTGTTCTGACAGAAAACAACAGAAGTACAAATGTGGACAAATTATGATAAAACATTAGCAAAGCACAATGTTTTAGTAAATAATCTTATGTCGGCAAATAAAATAAACTTTTTTCCATATTTATCCAGAAATGGAAAAAGATTAAATAGAAATTCCAGACTTTCCTAGTTTATCTAGAAAACCCTGTCATACTTAAACAGTCAGATGTCTTTATTATCTAATATTTTAAGTTTGATTGTAATGAGTTGCATTACAATCAAACTTAATAGGCAGATAAATGAGTATAAAACTTGGTCTGTCCAAAGCTGAGATTATAAAGGAATAATATAAACAGAAGACAAACACACTTTTTAAAAAAACTTTATGCGTCAAAAACAAACATCTTTCCTCAGGCAGTTGAATATTCCTAGCATGAACCGTTGGCCTCAAACTACGTTACAACAAGTGGTAAAAATAAAAACAAAAGTTATAAACGGTCCTTGTAAACCATGGAGCAGCACTGAACTTTAACAGCTGACTTCAAGTTAACAGGGATTGGTCAGACATCAATGTGCATAATTCACAAAAAAAAGTACATTTAATGAACTGCATGATTGGCAAATACCTGTGTGTGTCGTTAGTGGTTCACAAACTGCTTGTTGCTCTTTGACGAGGATCCGCTGCGTTAGTGTGGCTTTAATCTCTAACTGGCTAGTGTTGCTACTTTGAGATATTTAAGAGCATTTATTTGAAACGTCTTTGCAACAGATTGGAGTTGATATTAGCAACATGAGAAACACAGTGGGCACCTCCCACTGTGACAACACTGGTTCAAATGGCACTATTAGAAAAGTGTTTCTGCCTCAACATGATCAAGTCTATCTTCTTTAGCAAAACAAAACATAACCTGTTTTTACAGCACAGACGATTATTGTAAAAATATCTAGAGTCAATATTTCTCTGTAGGCTAGAATTTGGATCTAGATTCAACCTGCGCTGTGCAACTTTTACAGAAATATATTTACATATTTATTAAAACTGTCACCATGTCTTGACGATCGGGTTTCTCCATCTCTGTGCTACCATTATGGTGATAACCAATCAGATGCAGGAAGCGTGTTTTAGCAATGTCAATCATCCTCAACAACCTGCTGCTAAACGTGCTAATGTCAGAGGAACTTATCCTTCCAGGAAACCCGTTTATTCATTGGTAGCCATGCTAACTAGCTTTAGCATTGGTGAACCAGCTGTAGCTTAGCAAAGAGCAACAATAGGGGGTGAGTATAAGACTGATTGACAGCGCTAAGACCCTCCTCTTGGCTCTGATTGGTGGTGCATTTCTGCACTGGGAGAACTGGGAGCAGAGGAACTTTTCACAGATTTTCTGTCTTGTACTTTCACAACTTAATGATAATTCTAACAAATATGCACTTTTAAAAATAAAAGTTACACATCGAGGCTTGAACAGTTTGTGTAAACATTTCTTGAAGAGTTTAGGGTTAGGGTTACCTAGGTAACCAGAGTTTGTACTTCAACAACAACAAAAGGCACATGTCCGTTAAGCGCTTTGCTTTCTGTCTAATCTCATCAGTTTAGGTTTCAAGCTTGTCGCGTGCAATAGAACAATGGCGTAGTGAGAACAACTGGGTTTGGTTCAGAAACCCAGTTGGGCAGAACCAGTCAGTGCAGCTTCACTTTCAGGTCGTTTCTTCTTTCATATCCAGACTCTCTGAAACAGCTCCGCTGTTCCACTCCATATATTACTCTCCTTTAGTCTTCAAAATAGGGTTTCTTTATTAAAACTCTTCAACACCTTGAACTTTGACCCCATATGTTGCATCTTCTTTGCTACAAATCAAAGTTTTTAGGATGTATTAGTCAGAAATAGATCAGTCACAACTTCCTCTTTGTCCAGTTTCACTTTTGTTGAGGAATTGTAATAATAATAATTAAAAAAAAGACTTGAAAGGTTCATGCAGATGCTGCCAAACTTAACAGAAAATAAAAATACTGTACATATGATGAGGATTTGTGGATGTGATCCAGCGTTAGCAGCAACCTGTAGGGGCCAGGCGGCCTGGTGAAGAGCCTCTCTGTCCTGGCAGTGGAGTCTGGCCTCATGTCGTAGTGGAGGAACATCTCTGGAGGAGGAGAGCGTGGCAGGTGTCACACACTCTCACCGGCTTGGGAGACGCAGGCAGAGGAAGCTCGTTGTCGGAGCAGCTGTTGCAGAAAATCTCCCCGCAGTTCCTGCAGTGGTGCTGCAAACAGACGTTCAGCTTCAGCCTTAAAGCCCAGGGATTTACACTTTAGAGACTAAAGCTACGTTCACACTGCAGCCTGAAGTGACACAAAATATTTATTTTTTTATATTTGGACCCGATCGTTCACACTTACAATTATATGCAATCCCCAGGGTGAAGTGCAGGCCAGGGCTGCACCGAGTGCAGTTTTCTGGCCAATCGCCGATTACCAATCTTTTAAAAAGTCTAATTTAGTGATTCCGATTTTGGCCAATACCATTTTTTTTTTCGTCTGAAATGTTGCTCAATATATCAACATGACTATCGTTAACTGTAAATGTGCAGACATGACCTGGTCGGCTGGTCTGTCAGGCAAACCTGACAAAAAGAAGAGAAAAGCACAGAGGTTGATTTTTAGACTTTTACAGAGGTTGAAAACGTCGGTGGATAAGATCGGCTTCACATGTAAAAATCAGCAGATTTTTACGTGTGAAAAACATTGCTAAGTTTGGAGTGCAGCTCCTCCAAAGGCTTCTCTCACAATCGTTTTCAGCTGAGATCTTCCAAAATTAAGAAACTCTGCACCCCTACCTCAAACATCTGAAAGTGTCCCGCATGCACAGTAGAGAGCGCAATAACGCCACACAGAGAGAGTGCCATAAAAGAGAAGAAGTGCACAGTGTCTGCAGAAGTAAACACGGATGCTAATGGTTTAGCATCCATGTTTGAGTACAGTCCGCCATGGTTGTTGTTTTCTTCTGCTTGCGAGTATCAGGACACAGAATAGTGACGTCTGTCGCGTGTCAGTGACGTTCAGGTTGGATGAACACGACCTGGACGTTCAGAGTATTGGATAGCCAAGTGATGTGGTTCGTATTCGTAGAAAAGATCAGATACGGGTTGCATTAAGGTCCAAAAATTGGAATTGGTTCACTTCAGTAAGCAGTGTGAACGCAGCCTAAAAGTAAAAGGGCTGAAACAGATTTACTGACTTTTCGCCTCGAAATGGAAAACTCCTTCTCACACAGCTTGCAGTGAGTCGCGTCTTTGTCCTTCAGCCACACCTGACCGCCCTGAAGGCAAACACCAGTCTGATCACTTCACAAGTTACAGGAACACCAACATATGTTAAAAAATATATATTGGAGAAATGACACAAAATGTGGAAAAACCTCAATATGTTCCAACTGTTCGCATGACAAGCTTACTGTCATTTCCCCTAAGGGGTTTGAGCGTTTAGATTACATTATTTCACAGGTTCCAGTCCCGAAGAGTTAAAGTCATTTCAACGTTTTTATTCTTTAGGCTAATTTTCTTTTCAAGAGAAATTAAATTATAGCGAGTCAGGAGTTATTTCATTAAGAGTTTCCATCTGAATTACCAGGAGTCTATTGAAAAACTTTATTTCTAGTAAGCCGTAAAATCTTATCAAGTATTTCTGGTCTGGAAATATCTTAGCACACTTGAAATAAGGAAACTAACGTGCAAGTAACTTTTCAGCAAGACGTAGAAGCATATTTAAAGTAAATAACTCCTTAATATTGACTAAAAAGTAGTGCCAGTTCCACTGGGAGATTGTTTCACCTATAACACATTTTTCACTTGTTATAAATGTTTTCTAGCAGAGATAAAGAGATAAAACAAGCAAGCCAAACTGCTGGAGTTCAGCTTGGGTTGCTAGGTAACAGACTAGGCTTAGTTTGGGTTGCTAGGTAACGGGCTGGGCTTAGTTTGGGTTGCTAGTTTTCCAATAAAGTGAATCTTTCATTTTCAGAAGCTGTAAGCTCAATTTAATCAAAATTAGAAATGTTTTCAATATGTCATTCTGAACAAAAATGACTCTGTACATTAAAAGTTTAATCTTTTTAACTGAATTACTGAAATAACTTTTTTTTTTTAACTTTAGCATTTTACATTTAAAATGTCACTAAAGCTGGCTGCAAAGGTCTGATTTCACCTGCAGGGCCTTGTTTGCTTCTTTGATGTCCTCAATCTTCAGTTTGGACCTGATGGACAAAAATAAATTAAAAACTGAGGATGAGACTCAAAACATTTAGTCGGAACCAAATGTCGACGTAACAGGAGGGTTGTGTTATCTTTGGGTAAACTGATAACTCGTCAGGTTTAGGTCGTTTATGAGCGTTTACGTACTCGCTCAGTTTGGAGCCCAGCTCCTCCAGAGCCTTCTCTTGGTCCTCACAGATGGTTTTCAGCTGGATGTTTTCTTCCTGGAGGCGGTGAAACTCCTGGAAAACACAATAAAAATAAAAAATCTGACCAATATTCAGCACACAAGCTTCTGCACGCCATGCAGGAGACACAGAAGATATTTAGAAGAAATGTTACGTTCAGTAAAGCTCCTGGATTACAAGTGAAACACTTTGGGAAAACATGGCGATGGCACCATCATGATGTGGTTTTTTAAATTTTTTGTTACAAGAAAACTGACCAGAACTGATCAGAGCTAAAAATATAACAGAATTGGATGTTTTGAAATATCTCTCACACATTTTATACACTAATTTGACAAAAAAAAAAAAAAAAAAACAATTTCCAATAATTTTCTTTCAGTGTATGAAACATGACAACCGATATTTATTTACACAGATCAATAACTCTGTCATTGGGAATAATAAATATTCAGTACACTGAGACAACCCAAACAAATTGTGTCAAGATAAATGACGTTCCTGCTTAAATCAAAGCTTTAAATGTAATGTACAACTAAAGTTACAAAAAAAAAAAAAAAAAATTACTAAAAATGTTCTTTGGCATTTAGCAGATAGAAATAACTTTGATGACTCAAACTGACCTATTAAAAAAAAAGTTTAGACTGAGTTAACGTCAAAGAGCGAGACAAATTATATGCGTCTTCTTATTAGGTGTTTTAAAATATCTGGTTTTAACCGTAAACATTTTACAAATTTAGGCTTTTAAATTAATATTATAACACGGTGCAGCATTTTAACCCTTTCACTGCAGTGGATGGCTCTCTAAAACACATTTTCTTGTGGATTTTTATGTTATAAAGACCACTAATGGACACTAGTGCATCATTCTATATACTGCCCACTACTGTTCATCCACAGCGAGTGTAAGAAAAATTTAAATAAAATCCAATATGGCCGACAGACAAAAAAGTCCCTCCTCCTACTGTTATGGTAAAACAATATTGTGACATCAACTATCCCCTAAAGACCAATATTACTGATGTATTTTCCAAATAAAAACTTTGTATTAGGAAAAAAAATTACAACTGATCGCCTATAGAAAAAAATCCTAGAAATGTATTTTCAACATTTTTTCCCACTTTTTTTATGCCTTACGAAAAAAAAAAAAAACACTTAAAAAAATAAAATAAAAAGTCCTGACATAAAAGTTAATAATCCGGGCATAAAAGAATAAAGAACTTCATTCCCAACCTTGAAAACACCTGAAATTCAAGCATTTTCAAGCACTGGCCTTGTGCTCTGTGGTTGCCATGACGACACGTGAAAAGCCGCCAGGCGTTCGGTTTCTCCTGACCTTCTTGAGGCCGTTGATCTGCAGGGCCTCGGTGCTGAGCTGGGACACCATGTCCCTCTCTCTGTCCAGATCGTTCTGCAACGTCTGTCTCCACTCGCGCTCGATCTTCAGGTCCGTCTCCAGCTGCTGCCTGGACGTCCAAAACAACCACAGACAAAAGAGAGGAAACAAACTCATTCACTGTTTGATTTAAAGAAGGGGGAACCAATCTGCTTGGTGGGAGTATTAAAATAAACTGAAATAAGTGGAATATTAGCTAAACTCCAAGGTGATCTGTGATCTGAGACGGAGTATTGCTTACAGCTGCTTCTCTCTGAGCTCGATCTGCCGCTGCAGGCTGTCCGCCTTGTTGGCGAAGTCCAGCTTGAAGCGCCTGGATCCCTCCACGGCGGAGCTGCGGTGCCTCTCCGCCTCCTGTAATCTGCACCATTATAACCAGGGGACAAACTCAGGACCGTGGAGAGAAAAATCTGGGAGGAGTGTGCGCACGGGGAGAAAATGAACCAAATAGGAAGGAAAAACGATGGGATGGGGTGAAGACGTGGCGCTTGTTTTGGTGTGAAAGATAAAGGAAGGGCGGCCGAGGTTGATGTGGAAGCTGCCAGAAAGTAAAACGGGGTGCTGCAAACTGCTGCAAAACAACGGGGAAGAAATGAGTGAAAAATAAAGAAAATAACTGGTACCCAAGTGCAGCTTTAGTCTGTAACAAATCTTCAAAATCTACAAGTGACCGAATGTTGTTTTATTAAATCGACTGATGAGCTGCAGGTACTTCAGATAAAAAGCTGAATAAAAACTCCAGTCACACCCAGGACTTTCAAAACACTTTCATTTATTGATCACTGTGGTAAAAGACAACAGTTGTGAGCTTTAACTAACAGGACTGGGTCTTTATTTCTGTCTAAAAATCCAAAGTTTTATAAACATGTAAGTTAGAATAGTCAGAAGGATTATTATTATTATTTTAATATACCGTGTATCACAGAAGAAGTCAGTAAATATGCTGAAAACGAGAACAATGTTGATTTTTACAGCTCTGCCTCTACAGTTCACTGCAGTCTGTCGTTATTCTGCGTTTGATGGTGGAACCCTGCAGTTTTACCAAACAGTTTTAACTTTAACCAACAGCTGAATTTCCTCCTAGAGACGGTTACTACAGACAGTGAGGGCGGGGGCTGACTGCAGGCGCACGCGGGGTCGTCACAGCCACTATGAAGCGGGTCAGGAGGTGCAACACATGCAGCACAAACCAGCAGCAGACCTGAAGCACACAGTCCTGTCTGATGCTGCATCTGCTCTAAGATCCTTACTGGCTGACTCATAAAATAAAATAATAATTAGGGCTGAACAACAGTCGAACAACACGGACGGATTCTTTTCGAATGCGACCCAGGCCTCTAGGGCTGCGTTCACACTGCAGCCTGAAGTGACCCAATTCCAATATTTTGTCAAATCAGATTTTTTTTGCTGGAGCCGTTCACACTGCTACACATATGCGACCTGGATGTGTTCTGCAGTCTGAACGGGCAAAGAACCTGAACGTGTCCCGCATGCGCAGTAGAGGGCGCTATAGCGTCAGCGTTCTCAGCGTTCTGCCAACTGCCATAAATAGAAGAAGTGCTCAGTGTTTGCGGAAGTAAACATGGACGCTAACGGTGGAGCAGAGCTCACACATATGAAGTTGTTGTCTGGAGCAGCATTTTAACAACCTAATCCTCATTATAGTCCATCCTGGTTGTTGTTGTTGTTTTTCTTCCTGCTTGCTGGTATCAGGACACAGAATAGTGAGATTTGTCCAGTATCAATGACGTTCAGGTCAGATGAATGCAACTTGAATGTTAGGTCACATTTGAATCGGAAACGTATCGGATACCCAGGTGGCCTGGGCCGCATTCGAAAAGAATCCAACCTGTGTTGTTCAGACTGTCATAAAAAGATCAGGTCACATTACGTAAAAATAAAAAAAAAAAAAAAAATCAGAATTGGGACACTTCAGGCTGCAGTGTGAACGCAGCCTTGGATATCTGATACACATCTGATTCAAATGCGACCTGGACGTCACCGATACTCGACAAACGTCACTATTCTGCGTCCTGTTATTCTGAATAACAACAACCAGGACGGACTATAATGAGGATTAGGTTGTTAAAATGCTGCTCCAGACAACAACTTCATATGTGTGAGCTCTGCTCCACCGTTAGCGTCCATGTTTACTTCCACAAACACTGAGCACTTCTTCTATTTATCAGCAGAACGCTGAGAACGCTGACGCTGTAGCGCCCTCTACTGCGCATGCGGGACACGTTCAGGTCGTTTGCGGTTCACACTGGAGAGCACAGGACGCATTTATTTGGAAGAGTGAACAACGGACAACGTAATTGGGTCACTTCAGACTGTAGTGTAAACGCAGCCTAAATGTCCTTAACCGGCACCAGCATCTCAGCCCAACCAACAAAATAAAAAGTAAACACTTTAACGTTTTTACATTTTGTCACTTCGGTTTGTTTTACTGGGATTTTATGTAAGATTTTATTGAAGTGGAACAAGAAGAATTCATGTTTTTTTCCAAACAAGTCAATACTTTGTAGAACCACTTTTTAATTGAATTACAGCTGCAATATTTTTGAATATTTAACCATATAAGATTCTCTGTACTTGGTAAAAAAAATAAAATCAAGAGGTTTTCATGATAGAAGTTATTGCGATAAACAATAATATTGCTGTTTTCAAACATTGTTAATGGCATAAAGCAAAAAGAAATGTTTGAAAGATCAGTTAATTTTAATTATTTGCTGTAACAGACTGCTGTAGGAGATCGTATATTCTAGCGTTTGAAACAACTTTTTGACGAATCTTGAATAATTAAATTGAGTTTTAATTTCTCTTTGGAATCAATAAACTGATTGAATTTTAATTCAATGCTGGAATTGGAAAATTTGCTAAATTGATAAAAACAACAGAAAGACAAGAAAAACAAACCATGCAAATGGAAATTATTGAGCTCATTTTAGTTTAACATGCAATTAATTGATTTATAGCTTAAACTGATTATGTGTCTTCAGTTTGGTTGGATTAATTTCAGGAGTTTCAGAATAAAGTTGAATGAGTTCAAATGTGTGCCACACTTTTAAGATTTGCATTTGTAAAAACATTAAAAAAATATAAAAGTAAAACCATTTCATATTTATACACAACTTTGTGTTGATTTGTCACATAAAATCCCAACAAAATGTCTGATTGTTTTTCTTTTAATGTGACAAAATGTAAAAACCAGCTGACTCCCCCACAGTTTGTGTTCCCACTTAACAAAAAATGTTTACAATCCAGAGTCAACATTTCTCCCTGCACATAAGCCGACCATTGTGGTTGAGTGTGTTGCACATGTGACTTGAGTATATAAGAGGTGTCTAGTTCATTTATCTAAGCAACAATCAAATCGTTCAAAAGCTGCACGACTCAAACATCTGATCGTTTCTGTGAATCATGAGACCCAACTCAGGAACCGAACCGAACATGCAGTCGGGGGTTTCACCCCTTTCTGTGGCGCCTCTGTTGCCCCTAAAACCATTTAATTACTGTGAAAGTTAAACAACAGGAATGTAGTTTGGAGTCCAGTGAGTTACTGGTGTCCTCAAAAGGAGATGTCTTTGACCAGCTTGTACTGGTGCTCTGTGTCTGTGCTGGCACACTTAACAAATGACATGGCAAGAGTTCTGGTCTGGCTGAGCAGATCTTTATCGCTGCACCAGGGGAGCAGAAACCAGGGAGGGGGAACATCGGACGAGGTTTCAGGGGAAGCGGAATGAATGAAACGGGGGAAATGGGATGAACAGAAAGGAGGGACGAGGGAGGAAAGAAAGGAAGAAAGGATGTCAATACATCAGTTCTCTAACGCGGCCCAACAGCTTTGACTTTTCAAGACAAGCACAGCAGGAAGTGTTAATGAAACACGGGTCACTAAAACTCTGATTTCAGGCTGCAAACATGTTGGTTTCACTGGAAAAACTGGAGCAGCGGCTGATGGAGAAGAAGGGAAATGTGATGTAGAAAAACAGATGAAAAACAGGCGACTCACAGAATGTGGTTAGAAAGAAAATAGCTGCTGCACATTACTGACGCGACAGATTCAAGGTTAAAATAAGATAGAAAACAAACTGAAAGATAAAATATCTCCCATGTCAGCTGGGAGAGAGAGTATACTGCAAAAACAAAAAAATAATGAGGATTTTTGGTCCAGTTTCTAGTGCAAAGATCTTAAACTTGAAATAAGACAAAACTATCTTTTCGGAGCTTCTTCTAAATCAATAATTTCTTATTGATAAAAAGTATCAATTCCACTGAAGCCTGAAAACGGCAACAAATTTTCCTGAACAATAAATTATCCTAGTAATTATTGGGATAAATGATAACATAATTTTTAACTAAGTTTCAATTAATACAACTGGTCCACTTAAATTGATCCGTTTCTCTGATTTTACTACTTATAGGTAAATGTTTCAGTAAAATTAACATTTGATCTTTTATTCTATGAACTATTGACAACATGTCTCTGAGATTACAAGCAAACTTTTAGTATTTATTTGCAAAAATTGAGAAATTGTCAAAATAAAGAAAAAGCACTTTCAGACCTCATATAATGCAAAAAAAAAAAAAAAACAAGTTCATGTTAATTTAGAAATAACAATACTGATATTTTAGCTCAGAGTTCAGAAATCAATATTTGTTGGAAAAACCAGGAGGTTTTCAATCAGTGCAGTGGACTCTTAGTTTTCTCAGAGCTTTATATTTATAACATAATTCAAGTTTACCATCTCAAAGGAGAATAAACTTTAATTTTGTTAAAAGAAAAACAAAAAACACTGAAACTGGAAGATATTTTAAATATTCAAAATAAAACTAAACAATCAGAAACAATAAATAAAATGGAAATAAAGGTGACTCTTATCAGAAACTATAAATAAAACGAATTAAGACATCTCTAAACAAAATGACAATGAAAGCAGTCAATAATCTGATATGTTACAACAAAATGTAATGTTTCAATTGTTTACGATGACTTTGTATTTTTATGATGTAAAGCACTTTTTTACAAAAATAAAATTTTTATCAAAATATTAAATTTTATCAAAAACTGATAGAATTTTGATAAGAATTTTTAAATAAAAAAAATTGGAAATGAGAATTGATTTAAAAAAAAATCAGAATGAAAATTATTGCGCTCACTTTAATTTATTACACAATTAATTTATTTATTACTTGGTGCCACTGTCAGATTGTTTTTATTTTTACATCAATGTTAAGGAAGTACTGTTTCTTGCTAAAAAAAAATTTAAGTTATTTTTGTCATATTTCAGTATTCGGGGATATTTGCACTATTAACTGGACCAAACTAGATTCTGTGTCTTTGCCGTGTGATGGACAGTAAACAGAGTGTGAGTCCGGCCTGCTGAACACTTAGAACCAATCACATCACAGAGAAGATGGAGAATTAACCAATGGGGAGAGGAGGAGGGCGGGACGAAGAGGGAATCGTGACCCATCAACAAACCAGCATACATGTGGAGAATGGAGGATGTCATTTGAGCATGCATAAAAATATCTACAGTTTATCTTCTTATGAATGAGAAATGGAGGACGGCAGGGCTTTAATCATTAAATATTCATGTTTTATCACATATAATGCCTGAAAATGAGCGATTTCCTCAAAATGCTACTTTTGCATTTTATGGATAAAAAAAGAATGAATTACTTCTAGATCCTCTAATCAGCGTTTTAAAGAATAATATTTTTAAAAAACATTGCATTTAAAGAACTGATAGAGAGTGAAAAACTGTGGATCATTTACCAACATCGACCTTTAATGAATTAATTCAAAATATAGATTAGATTTTTTCTGAATTTTACTTGGACCAATCCACTGTAATCTGAAGAATCTTAATCTATTTGAAGGCTTTTTATCCACATGTGAAAGGTGCTGAAACAATTCCCTCAGAGCAAAAGTAAGAAACGCATTTTAATCTTATAAATCTCACTTTGAGGGCCGGCGCCCTGCAACTTTTAGATGTTTTTCAGCTTCAATAAAACTGAATCAAATTAGCAGGACTTTGAAGGACATCGAGGAGCCAATTAAGCCACTTAATTAAACCAGGAGCACTTCTTAAAGCCACAGTACGCCAGAGAAAACCAAATAATCGATGAAAGCAGCAGGAAGTCTCACCTCTGCTCCAGCTGCTTCATGGTGGCGGTGATCTGATTCGTCTTCTCCTCCAGGCGACTGATCACGTCGTTCTTCTTCTTCATCTCCTCATCAGACGACTAAACGGGAGACAAAGAGCTGCTTTCACACACAGGATCCATCGCTTCCTAAAGGATGAGTGTGTGTGTGTGTCATTACCTGCATCTTCTGGTACATTTCTACATTGATGGCTTTCACCTCGTCCAGCTGATGCCTCAGTCCAATCAGTGTGTCCTGTTAATAAAAAAACACATTTCCCATCTCTAATTATCAACAGAGGACCAAAAACTTTACTTAAGAGTAGAAATACTTCAACATATTTGTACTCAAGTAAAGAGTACAGAAGTATTTCGTAAAAAGTCTCCTCAAGTATTGAGTTACTGATCAAATTATTAATCATTTAATATGTAAAGATTACAAAATCAGACCAAAATATGAAGTTATGTGGAAATTTTTGTATTTTCAGGACAAAAATGACATTCATATACAAAACAAAAATAATAAAATCAGGCAAAATCAATGTTTCCAAATCAGTCTTTTTCCAAATAAAACGTAAATAAAAACTGCAGGTGTGTCTTTGTTTGGTGAATTTTTGGTTTAAACATGTTTGTTTTTCATTCAGTGGGTAGAAAATCCATACATTTTACTAAAACTAAAGTGAGTGTAATTGAGTAAATGTAAGTAGTTACTATCCGACCTGTTTTTCATGAATGTCTTTCTCCAGAAGCTTCATGGCCAGCTCCATTTCCTGTTTCATGGACACCTGTGCGACCAGCTCGTTCTCCACATCCTGAGAGCGCAAACAGGAAGAACATGTGACCCGCTGGGTAATTCACCTCATGCATATTTAACGAGTCCATTACACACAGCCTAGTCGGACCTGTCTGAGCTGGCACTCTTCTTTCAGCTGCCTCCGGGCCTCGTTGTACATCTCGTCCAGTCCCTGACGTGACTGCTTGTAGGTGTCCCGCTCCACCGTCGTGTCGCCCTGAGTCACCTGGAGGGGGAACATCAGGATCCGGTTATACGGCTGGACAATGTGGCTCAAAGTCCGATTTTAATTCTTTTTCGACAAAAGAAATTACAAAATGACTGGAAACATGTTTGAAAGAGTCTTTCCGACTCCTTCCTGTGATTTGGACGATGAGGTTTTAGAATCAGGCGACAAGGATTTCTGTTTGACCCGTTTTGTCTGAACGAGTCGACGGTGATCCATCCAAATTTGCAGTACCGTAAATCCTCCACACTTCGTGCTACCTGAAAGATTCCAACGGTTTCTGAAAGGGGAGACGTTGCGCTTTCCAGTCAGTATCGGGTTATTACGGTAATTTCACCCCCACTGTAGCAGGAAGTGAAATTAATAGACAGTAAATTGCGAAAATAACTTGCTAGATATTGAAAGTTCCACTTGATATGAATAAATATATTTAATCACAGGACATTTAAACAACTGCATGCAGTTAAAATAAGCAAAAATATCCAGGCGGAGATTTGAAACTTAGGGCTCAACGGGTTAATTGCAGGAATATAGGCATAATATTAGCAGAATAAAGACAGTTTTACAACAAGAAGTCATTTTAATAAGGAAAAAAATAAAAAACAATAGAAAACTATTTAAGAACTTTGGTGCTAGTTAACAGATTCATGTTGCTTATTCTTAACAGTTTAAAATGATTTCAAAGAAATAAGATACAAGCAATGGATGGTTGACATGGACTTTAAATTTTGATAACAGTATTTTGTGGTTCTTTCTGTATTTTTTATTTTTATAATGTAAAAGACTGTGAACTGCTTTGTTGCTGAACTTTATTTGGACAAATAAACTTAATAAATTACTGCACTAAAAAAAAATATATGTAAAAATTGAAACTAAAAATGATAACTTTTTTCCAAAATCTGGCAGAGCCCAACAATCAAACAGTGATAAGCTAAACAATATGTTTTATATTTTATTTTCCTGTAAAAACCGATGGAGTGGACTTATCGAGTGTTTTATCAGTACTGGAACCAGTTTGTGATAAAAGTTTTGCTTTTGGTTTCAGTTTAAGCTGTAACAATATTTGGTTTTACCTCCAGATGATGTTGTGCCTTCATCAGAATCAGGTTGTTTTCGCTCCTCAGCTGCTGGTTTTCCTCCTGCAGTTTGATGATGTTGTTCTTGGCTATCGCTAACTGCACACACACACACACAGACACACACCATCACCGTGACAACGCTCACTCTGTCACTAATTTCTGGAGTTTGCAGTTCTTCAGCATCCCTCACCTCCTCTATGAGTTTGGAGTTCGATTTCTCCAGCGAGTCGACTCGGCTGTGGAGACCGTGAACCGTGGAGCTGCTCAGGAAAAAAATTTAAAAAGAACATTTTCAAAAAAACGCGACTCGTAGAAAACGTATTTCTGATGAAAGAACCGACGCCTTACTTGAGCTGCCGATTCAGTTCTTCTACGTAGTTCTTCTGATCCAAGATGGACGCTATCTGGCTGTTCCTGTTGCCGTGGAAACAGAAAAAAGAGAAAGCCAGACCCGTGAGCCGGATTCGGAGGCTGCATAAAGCGGCGACGGTGAGCGGCCGTACCTCTCCTCGCTCCTGTAATCGTCCATGTCGTTCTTCAAATACATGGAGAAATCGATCACTCCGACCTGAAAGGAGAAGATCAAGAAGCAAATAGAAAACAATTACATGAGTCACTTTTACTCAGATGATTAAAAAATAAACATTTAAACAGCAGTTTGGATATTCTGTAGGCGAAATTCAGCTTTAATCAGATAAAATCTTACTGAATATACTTATAAGGAGCATAAAACATGAGAAATTCAGAGCATTGAAAGAATCCTCACGTCTTTTTTAAATAGTTTTTACCTGCCGTCATATTTAGTCCCATTTACTTTGAGCTTATTACCGTATTTTCTAGACTATAAGGTGCATTTAGAAGGTTTTAATTTGATCAAAAAAACGATGCCTTACAAACCGGAACGCCTTACATATTGTTCTGGAGTCAGGTTTACATATGAACAGACCGTTCATTAGCATTAGCGCCTTAGAGACAATATGGTAAATATTTTTTATATCTCGAATGCAAACTGTATACATGTTTTGTGTAGTTTTGGCTTATTTACTGCTCCTACTGTGTTCCTTCAGCAAAATGGCTTTTTTGAGTTAAAGCTCCAGTTAAAGCTTAACTGATCACTAAATTAGTAGTTGATTATTGTAAATATTATTTCAGTCCCACTAATCTGTTTTAGATGCAAGCGTGATATTTTCAGAGATAAAGGTAAATATGTGGTGTAAAAATATTAATTTTACTGTTTGATGTTTTTTTTGTTATTTGTCAGGACAAACTTACATAAATTCTCTGAATTTTTTTAAATAAACGTGAATCGTCATACAGACATAACAGAAAAAGAAAATAAATAAAATGAAAGGTAAAGTATTTGACCCATCCTTTTAGCGAAGCCACATGTCGGGTCCATTACGTCACTCTACACATTATGACGGCGAAGCTTTTAGCTCCTCCACTGGTTTGATGGCGTTCTAAAGTTACCTGAGAGTCCAGGTCCTCGCCTTTGACGCAGAGGTTAGCGTCGATGACGTTCAGGCCCACCAGCAGGCCCACGATCACCGCCCCCTCCTCCTCCAGCATCAGCGCCGAATCCTCGTAAAAATCGCTGAGGACGGATATTGGACAGATTCTGAGCAGGAGCCGCTAACGAAGCGCTGCGGTCGGTCAGAAAGCGGGTCGTACCTGAGCAGGTCTTTCCGAGTGATGAGGAGGCGCAGGTAGTCAGCCAGCCGCTTCTGCATGAGGGCCAGGCGGAGCCAGGCTCTGGCCCGGCCCAGAGGAGTCCTGCAGAACACAGAGGAGCTTCAGGACTCTCTGCTGACGCTGAACAACAAACCTGACCAACTTTATTCAAACATGAGAAAACTTAACGACAATTAATCTGACAATGAATTCAGTTTTTCTTTACATCCGATGTTTATTCTGTGTAATTATGTTATTATTGTTATTATTCAAATTCTCTAATTTGTAGGTTTTCATTAGTTGTAACCAAAATAAATGTATTAAATTAAAAATGTATTATTTAATTAAATAATTAATATTTAAACAGCTAAATATTAATTATTCAATTGTAAAATTAAACATTAATTTTAAAAAATTATGCATTTAATTAAATGATAAAATATTAAAAACTAATTAATTAAAAGTAATAGAATTTATTTAATAAAATAAATTTCTTAAATAAATGTAATATTGTGCATTACACACAATTACTTGTGTGTAATAATTCTATGTTAAATATTTTCTCTTCTTTAATTGAGTTACTGAAACATACTGAGAACTTTTCAATTTATGAAAATATTAACAGATTCTCTGTTTTATAGTTTTTCCAGGGCTTGTAAACTTTTCCAGGTAAAAATCAAACTATTCCAGCACCAAACTTTGGAGATAAAAAAAAAAACAAAGCTAAAAAAAGACCTTCATTCACTGTTATGTATGTCGATTATTATTGTTCTTGTAATATGTTGACAGTATTCTGCATCCTCCAGCAGGACAAGGAAACTCAAATGGAACAAATAGTTTTGAAACTAAATGTCTGGAACAGCTGAAAAAAAAAAAAAACATTTAACTGCAAGGCAGCCTTTAATTTAATCACACAGATAAATAACTCAAAGAGCCTTTAGGAATAATGAATATTCAAAATAAAGTTTAAAAATGTCCTCGCAATTTTGTTTGGAAGTTAGTAAATACAAATAAGAAATTTTAGTCTGATTAAACTTCAAATATTAGAAGTACGAAAATATTTGGTTTTCCAAATTTAAAATGACTTCATTACAAAACCACAGTTTGAATATCAGCCATGTTCAGTGACTTTATGCAGAATTCAAACACTTTTCAAACTGAAACTCAAGGATTTTCAAGGATTTAAAGCTTTTCAAGGATTTAAAGCAGGAGCCTGTGTTTAGTTGTTTTGTGTTTGTAGTTTTCACAGAACCGTTCTAAAGCGTCTGAAGCTTTTCCTTCTGTCTGACTCGGCGCCACCAAAAGGAAAGACCGGGCCTCCAGCAGACAAACCACAAATGTTCCTCATTTTGCTGATCAGAGAAACAACGAATATTTATCACTTGCTTCCCGTCTGCAGTCTGTTCTGCAGACTGTCCTTCTGACGTCAAGGGCGTCAAAAGGGCTGTGTTAAAAATCTGAACGCTCTTCAAGGGCCAGAATGTATTGATCAGACCATTCGACTGTTATAGTATCAATAAATAATCAGCATTCCATTAAAATGAAATAATATGGAACTCCTTCTCACTGATCGGTCTCTATGATTTTCTGAGTATTTTTTCACAATTACAAATTTTGCTGGACGATAAATTGTCCCAGAGGTTATTGCGATAAACGATAACATTGTTTTGAGAACATTTTCAAGTAATATAACAGAAATAATGGCATAAAAATGCAAGAACACATTCTAAAACGGGATGGCCAATTCCAGGCCTTGAATCTCCTGCAACTTTTAGATGCATTTCTACTTCAACACACCTGAGTCAAATAATGAGGTCATTAGCAGGATTCTGGAGAACCTGACTGCACTTAGGAAGTGATTCAGCTATTTGATTCAGCCGTGTTGGACCCGGGACACGTCTAAGAGTTGCAGGACACCGGCCCTCGAGGACCAGGATTGCCCACCCCTGTTCTAAAACATCAATAAACTGTAAATTCAAATGAACATTTAAACACTCCAACTGGAAGACATTTAAAATATTCAAAATAAATATAGAAAACAGAAACAACACATAAAATGAATCATTAAATCTATGTGAGCAAAATTATCTTTCAAAAAAGGGATAAAAAGGGACCAAACACCAGATTTAAGATTTTTATCAGTCAATATTTGGTAAAAGAAAGAAAAAGAGTTTCTTTTCATTTGTCATGAAATTAGTTGGTTTATTGTTTATCGTGGCAGGCCTAAGTGTTTTTGTGTATTTTTGCATTCAAAATCACAGATTTTTTGTTGCTAATTTAGAGGTATTGTAAGGAATTTTTACAATATTTGCAATAATGTTTGATGTTAAACATTACTTTTCATTACTCGCTGTATCAGGTACATACTATCATATGACATCAAGTCTAACAGAGGCAGCAGCGACATCAACCTGGAAAGACTAATTGATGTAATCTGGAGTCTAGAGGGCCACATAAAATGCTCCGGTGGACCAGATTTGGCCCCCGGGCCTCAAGTTTGACACATGTGGTCTACGTCTTTTGAAATTCACTCAGGTAAAGAAACTAGCAGTCACTTAGAGCCGACAAAGGTTTCACCATCTACCTGACGGTGGTGCATGTATGTATTTATTTATTTATTGTGCATCTGCATAAAAGTGAAGCAAGGAGGAGGAAGAAGTGAAACTGAAAAGTGAAGTGAAAGTAAACAACACAGGTACTTCCCTGAGCCAGATCAGTTCACAGTATCATGTCACTTCTGTTTGTGAGCCGTTAAGTGCCACAGATCAGCAGTGAGTCTAAACAGGCGTGTGAGGGAGGAATTTAATCCTTACTTGAGGCCGGGAAGGTCCCGAACAGAGGCAGAGATCTCTGACGCTTCTGGACACAGCTTCTCCACCAGCTCCAGAGGTCCCCACAGAGACTTGTTGAAACCCAGGAAGGACTTCTTCACTGGGAAAACAAAGAGAAATAAACGAATGAGAGGAAACTCTGCTGGAAGGGGAGATTCGTCCAGGGATTCCCAAACATTTCCATGCCAAACGCCATTAGCTTCGAGCCAGGAAGCCCCTTTTAAGACCCGCAGACAACAGTCAAACAACGTGAACTGTTAGAATTTATTCAGTAGGGCTGGACAATATGGCTGAAAAATGTATCAAAATATAAGCATTTCATATCAGTCAGTGTCAATAATTATTGATTAGTTTTCTGTTTCAAATCACATAACCTTTCCTGTTTTATCCAGTTTTCATTCCGCGCCATTGTTTTTCTTTATTTTTTATTTTTAAGCAGTTATGAACCTTAAACTGCTGCTGCGCTCGTTACTCAGCAGGTTGTTGCTAGGTAATCAAAGAATGAGAGAGCTAGTTGTTGCTAGGTAACCAAAAAGTGAGAGAGCTAGTTGTTCCTAGGTAACCAAAGAGTGAGAGAGCTAGTTAAACCACCAACTTTGCTTACTTGGCTGTGAGATGTTGAGCGGCTAAAGTCTTTCCTCT
Source organism: Poeciliopsis retropinna (assembly GCA_010277075.1). Lineage (NCBI taxonomy): Eukaryota > Metazoa > Chordata > Actinopteri > Cyprinodontiformes > Poeciliidae > Poeciliopsis > Poeciliopsis retropinna. The sequence continues at coordinate 11,880,792 of VMRM01000006.1, forward strand.
GACTAAATCTCCCAGAATGCTGTGCGGTTCTGGATCAGAGTTCTTTAAAATTATTGATTATTCCATCGATACTGATCACTTGTCTATCGTGTTATTGATTTATTGTCCAGCCTTTCTGGTCGGTGATTATTCATTTCGTGAAGTGCTGCCTCTTACTTTGTGATTTTAGTTTGTCATGAGTTGTTTAAGAAAATATCAGGTGTATTATGACTTCTGTTCATGTCATAACACACTCAATGATAAAAATTTTCACCACAATCCACTGTTTTTATTGTAAAAAATGTGTAATATTTTAAATTAATCACAGATCAAATTTTATTTTATCCCACAGATCCTCTTAGGGCTTCTTCTTGTCAAAAACATGTCAATTTTACGCTTGCTAGGCTAGTTTAAGGAGCAAAGCATCTTGGTCAATTTGACAGTTATGTGATGAGAAACATAAGAATGGCAAAAAACATTAACTTACTCTAATCTTTTGTTATTGATTAAAAAAGCAATTAAATGTTCTAGAAATGTACATAACATATATTTTTTTCTTGCCTTCCCTCCAACGTTCTGAAAAACTGTGGCGTCGCCCTCACAAACAGATCTGAGTCTCTGTACGGGACGCTGCCTCGCTCACCTCGGAGGCCGTGCTTCAGGCAGTGCTCCATCACCACGAAGAACTGCTGCAGAGGCGGGTAGTCCGAGTCCAGCGTCCGGCCGAAGCTCAAAGCCGACTCGATCAGGCCTTTGATGCTGAGCTTCGCCATGTTCAGCAGGTTGGCTCGCTCCATGGCCATCGGGTCACGCATCGCTGTGGAGAAAACAATCCGCAGGTTAAATACAGCGAAAACTAAGAGCCCACTGCACTGAAACCTCCTGGTTATTCCACCAAACATTGGTTTCTGAACTCTTCCTGCGTTAAAACATTAATGTTGTTGTTTCTAAATGAATATTAACTGGTTTTCTTTGCTTATTTGAGCTCTGAAGGCTCTGCATCTGTTTTGTTATTTTGACAAAACATTTTCTGCAAATAAAAACTAATTTCAGAGACATCTTGTCAGTAGTCAATAGAATAAAAGAACAATGTTCATTTTACTCAAACATAAATCTTTAACATATGTTCACTCAAGTAAAAGTAAAAAGTAGACATCCAAGAAATTACTCAACAGTAAAGAAAATTATTTGGTAAAAAAAAAAAAAAGAGAGAAAAAAGTCTAGTCAAGTACAGAGTAACTAATCAAATTATCAATCATTTAGTTTTTAAATTTTACATGATAATATTGGCCAAAATATAAAGTTAAGTGGAAATGTTGGTACTTTAACAAAAAAAAAAGGCAAATACATTTTTTTCCAAATCAGTTTCTTTCATTATAAAACTTGTGAATTTTTAATAAAAACTGCAGATGTGTTTCTGGGAAATTTTTGGTTTAAACATATTGTCATTCAGCAGATAGAAGATCCAGACATTTTACCCAACAGTAGCACTACTTGATCATATTTTACTGCAGTAAAAGTGTAGTAAAAATACATTCTTACGAAGAAGTAACTTATGTAAATGTAACTAGTTACTACCCAATTCTGCCAAGATCTAAACACTAAACATTTTGAAAATGTAAAAAATATTTAATATTTACTTAGTGAGATACCAGAGAAAGATTAGGCCTGTGTTGCCCCTCCCCTACTTACTGCTGCACACTCATCCAAGCTGTTTGCTTCAGACTCTGGGACTGAATTAATTTATACCCAACAAAAAACCAGCAGATTTATTTACTGAAAGTGTGTTTATGACATTGTAAGAGAATATCCTGAACTGCCCTTTAAAAACACACCGTCATTTCCTGTTCCAGTTTGAGGAAACATTTATGTAACGTTTTGATCAACAGCATGTTGATTTTGTTTTCCAGGGAACCTTCAGGGCCTCACTGCAAAAACACAAAATCCTGCCAAGTGTTGTTGCTCTAGTTTCTACTGCAAACATTTTAATACGCTGCTAGCTTCAAATTTTAGCTTCAAATATGGGAAAAATGTTTTGTTCCACTGGCAGATTGTTACATTTATAACTGCAACCATCTCATAAACATTAAGGAATTATTGAACTTAAAACAAAAATCTTTTTATAACTTACTTTTGTCTTAATTCAAGTCTGAACTGGAAATTAGACCAAAGATACTCTGTAAGGTTTTGTGATTTTGCAGTGCGGACATTGTGGTGCGCTTTTAAACGCTGAACACGTGGAAATGTGAGTTAATGTGTAGCTAAAACACACCAGAGGACGGAGCAAAGTCAGGAGACACAATTGCAGCAACAAGTTGGCCTGCAGGCAGAAAAGCAGTGATTTTGTAGAAGGAAAACTGATCAGAGGTCAGAACAGAGAAGCTGCTGGGAGCTTCGGGCACAAACATTTAAACTAACATGAATTTGTGGAAACAACATTCATACATGTACAGCTGCAGCTGAAATGATTTAGATCAACGTTTATCTAAACACAACTACATAAAACAAGGGTCTAGACTTTAAAATTGATGTTTGCTCTCCAGTCTCACTAAGCCTGTTTGGCATAAAACATGTCCTTCAGCAATAAATCAATTAATTGCATGATAACTTAAAATGAGTTCAATAATTTCCATTTGTATGATTTATTGTTTCTCTTCTTACCAAGAAATGCAGGGTTTCCCCCAGTGCATTAAAAGTCTGGCGGGCCACCAGGCTTCATTTGGGCCAGGCTTAGCATTGTTTATTTAAGATTTTTTTAAATGTTTGCATTTATAAGATTTTATAGTTTGTGTTCAGGTATTAATCTTCCAATAACACATGATTATTGAGTGATATTTTCAAAATTCCTGTCAACTTTAAACAATTTTAAAGTCAAAAACATGCTGGGCCGCCGCAACCTCCAGGCTGAGCAGGTTTTCTGGGCAAAACCTTGAAATGGATGACAAAAGGCTTCAGCCTGGTGCATTTCTCTCTACTAGTCCCTCTTTTAAAGGAGAAATTTGTTTACAGATGCTTCATAATGAATTTTATTTACTGTTTCTGTTGTGTTGTTTATTCATTCTGGCTATTTAAAATGTCTTCCAGTTCCAGTGTTAAAACATTCATATTAGAATTTAAAGTTTATTGATCTTGGAGTTTGTGTTCTTGCATTATTATATTAATTGAAAATTATCTCAAAACAACATTATCGTTTATCACAATAACTTGTGGGACAGTTTTCTGTGACATGTTTAACTAACATGCAAAAAACAAAAGTGAATTGAAACCAAATTAATAAATTTACTTGATACAAAATAATTTAAAAAAAAAAAAGGTTTTTATCAATGTAACTTGATTTGGTTCATTTTGAAAGCAAGTTTGTGGTGAAGATGGTGGTGAATTTAAGCCAGCAGGTTAAATTTAGCTCAGAGTGGGAGGGTAAGAGGTGCTGCTGCTGCTGAGTGAGCAGCAGTTATGGGTTTTTGTAGTTTAAACAGCGTGACGTGTGTTAACCCCAAGAGACAGCGTTTCTGAATGCATCATGTGACGCCTCGGGGCAAACAGAGCAGGATGCATGAGACCAGCACTGATGTGTGAAACATCAATTGGTTTGTGGTGGTCATGGCCAGACCCAAGAAATATGCAAGTCTAGCGGCTGCTTATGGTCCCCCACATCACCAGGGGGCCCCCAAGAGCACCAAGCTGGCATGGTAAAAATATATTTATTTAAAATAACATTGAACTATACAAACTGAATGCTATTAAACATGGAAATACATTTTCTGTATTGCTTTTATATTTGCTTTACAAATAATGGTTAATATCTTCCTGCTGCCAGAGTTTGGGAAATATAAGATTTCAAGCTTGTTAACTTGCTTATCAGTTTCATGTCATGTTTATCAGCTGATGTTACTTTCCAATAGTAAAAATAATATAGCACACTTGGATACAAATCTGAATTCAAAATTCTAATATTTTAATTTTAGTTTGTTACTCCATCAAGGTTAAAATCAATAACCATAATTACACTGGCATGATGTTATAAATTATGCTAGTAACATTAGAGAAGTTTAGGAACGATGAAGCCAAAACATCTGGTGCTGATGTTTTGGTATATGGGGCCTAAATCCTCCTGAAAGCTCGCGGCTGGACAGCGCACAGGGTAAAAAGCTTGCAGAGTTTAATTGATCAGTTTGGATCAGACAAATCCAACCAACAGATGAACCAGTGCAGATTTCTCTGCAGATGTGACCAGGAGGAACTTGTGAGGCTGTGTGTTCAGACTCCAGCGGGTAAAGTGCTTGTAATTAAAGTAGAATCGTTTAATTTCATTTATTATATGTTATTGGGGCCACTGACAGTGGTTTTTGTCGCTACGGAGAAAAGGTTAGATGTGTTCATCTGGTTTTTGTGTGATGGGATTCAGGGTTCAACTAGGTGAATATGAACTAAACCGCATAAAATATGATTATTACAATGGGTAAAAATAGTACATGGCGGATATGCTGTCAGTCAAAATGACAGACAACAAAATGTTGTTTGTTGTTCATGGTATGTAGTTTAAACAGCGAGAAGTGTGTTAACCCCAGTGTGTAACAAAGGTTACAGCAGGAACATGTTATCTCCATAGCTTAAACACTACATACAAGTTGATTGTAATTTTTCATTTTAGTATTTTTACTAAAAAAATACTAAAATATTTAAAATAATCATGTTATTATTCTACCTGCTTAACAATAAGCTAACTTTACATCCAAAACTTAAATGACCTTTGGGCTGTTGCCTTATTAAAACAAAAGCAATTTCCGAATTTTTTGGGTCATTAATTGTTTGCCAAATAGTTGCCATTCTTCACTTTTGGCCAGGGGCCGAACAAAATCATTTGTGACCCCTGATCATCATGCTGATAATCAGAGGTCATCAGCACGACTTCTGATGGGGCCCCAAATGAAAATCTGCTCAGAAAGGCTTGGGTCCGCCCTGGTGATGATGAAAACTAGACAGCAGGAGAGACAGGTGCCACAATTTCATTTAGCACAGCCCCGTAATGCATACTGTACCTTGGACAGTCCAGTCACCAGGAAGGGAAGTCCTGTGTTCCGACACTTTTGGCAGGACGTGAATGCTTCCTGAAATGGTCTCTGACGCTTTCCTGGCTAAAGCGAAGATGGGAGCCTGCCATCGCCCGTCTCCCATACCACCACCACCACCTCCTCCACCTCTCCCTGTGCTGCTGCTCGCCTTGTCCCCTGCACCTGACTTCTCCTCCTGCAGCCTGAGGATCCCGAACACCTGGCCTTTCTCCTTGCTGCTGTCCGCCTCGGACAGAACCAGGTCGTGCTCCGCAGCAGCAGATGCCATGTTTGAATATTATCAAAGCTAGCCGAGCTAACACACAAGCTTCTTCACCTACTTAGCGAGCGATTTAGGTGAGCATAGCAATCAAATGTCCGGGATCCCACCGGCTAAATGACGACATTGGTTTAACGAAAAATAAAAAATAAAATAAAAATCAGCTGTCCACAAAAGTTACCCCGCTTCCCGGGCGTCAAATAACACCGAGTTTACCTACATGGTGACCGTTAAAACCTGCTGTTACGGCGCAGCAAACAGGTTCGCACAAAAGGTTTCTTTTCCGTACATCTCGGAGGCGCACAGATTTGTTTACAACCAGCTAACCAGACCGACAGTTGGCTTCTCCCCGGTCCAGCGGCTGCGCCCTGTGAGGAGGCGGCGACACAAAAGGCAGCGAGCAGCACGACGTCATCATTTCACAGGCCACCGCCGCGCTGCTGCCCCCTGCCGCCGGAGGTGGGAACTGCAGGGAGGGCGCCGCTTCAACCGGAAGCTTTCACATATGAATTATTAAAACTTCACTCAGGGTTTTCAATCAGCTCCAGGTATTAAAAATATGATTTCTTAAGTTGGAAACATAGACCTTACAAAGGGTTTCCAGCATGTACTCTTCCAAAAACATTTATTATACATAGCAACTATATATGCATAGAAAAGACACTTCCCTCACTGTCTTCTGTTACAATAATTTTTCTTTGCAGCGTGTTTTGTTGCAACCTTAAGTGTGAAATAAACTTCAGTTTGAAAACAAAATATGTGTATAGGTATATGTCTGGTTTCTTTTTTGTGGGGATTTTATTATAATCCATAGAGGGGGCCCAGAAAATCTTTGGGAACCACTGATTTACAGAAACGAAGTGTTACGGCAGTGTTGCAGTTTTCTGGAAGTTTGGATTGTAAAAACTGAAGGCTGCTTCTCCATGTTTGGTTCTGGAGATGCAGAGCAGAACCAGAACCAGAAGACCTCAACAACAACAGCAGACCTTTCAAGTATTTTGTGGTTTATGAACTAGCAACAGTACAGAGGATGTTTCATTACTTTCTTTAAAATAAAAAAATGCACCGTAATAACAAGATATGCTGTAGTGGATGTGAACCACCATGGCTGTTTGTCAGTAAGGTCAGAGTTTGAAACGGAGACGTTGGGCCTACCCTGACTGTAAGCAAGGCGCTCCATGCTCTCACTGTGAGTGATGCCCCAGCGATGGAGACTCTGGGGGGAGTACATGCTGAGCGGGGCGCTCCTCCGTCCCCCTAAGAGACGTCCTCAAAATGGTTTGTTCTGCGACGGATTATGAAGACGTAGCCAGGCAGGAAGGTTTGTTTGTTCGTCTGATATCCCAAGTGACCCGATCCTCTGCACTGTGAAGGATCTTGTTATTGCAGTCCAGTTTGGCCAGACTTGATGTGCTCAGCATGGACGGATCTGTGCGATAAAAAGTCTACATTGATCTAAAAAAATCACAGGCTGGAATGAAATTAGCTTCACTGCAGATTTGAATAACACTGGCTTCTCTGGACTGATGCTGATCGATGTAATGTGACAAGATCTGGAATAAATGAAGAGCCCTCTGCACTGAACCCATTAAAAACCTTCTGCTTTTTCACCAAATATTGATTTCTGAATTCTTCCTGAGTTAAAACATTAGTGTTGTTATTTCTAAATGAACATGAATTGTTTTCTTTGCATTATTTGAGTTCTGAAAGCTCTGTCCATTTTCTTTCTTTATTTTTTTTTATTTTCTGCAAATAGAAACTACATTTTTTGCTTTGAATTTCATAAATTCAAAGCAATTTCTGAAATGCAGAAATTGCTTTCTGAATTGAACTACTGTTCACTGACTGTTGTCAGTAGTTCATGGAATAAAAGAACAATGTTAATTTTACTCAAACATAAACCTATGAAGAGTAAAATCAGAGAAACTGATCATTTTAAATGGTTTCTTAATTTCTTCCAGAAATGTATAAAATTAAAAATCCAGTTTTATGCCTGAATAGAGAAATGCTTCATTAATAAATGCATCTGCTATAACTTTATAGATGAAAAATGTGACTGAATTCCTAGTTAATAGGCTGCTATTGTTCAAAGTTACAGAAGTCTTTGTCTTACCTCAAAAACACACATCTTTCAACATAATGCTCCTGTTCCTAAAACAGGAGAATCATTTCTAATAAATCCCAAACAGAAATCTTCCAGAATGTAATTATTTCTTACCTTTTCTTTTCTTAAATAACCCAGTGAGATACTATGTTGCCATAAAATGGCTGAAACCCTTCGATCTTCCCAGTAAAGTCTACTATTACCGAGGAAGTGCAGCGTTACTCTGCCTCTGTTGTGGTTTTCCTGTTTCTCTCTCTAATCACATCAGACTGACCAGAGATCATATGACCAGAGGCCTTTTAGCTGCTTCTGTACTGCCTGAACCAACTCCCAAAAAACATGTTTTAAAATATTTCATTCATTCTAAGTCGTAATATAGTCGTATAACTCTATATATTTATAGTTAATTTTGACAAACATTTTCTTCAAGTGCATTGCTCAGATTAAAATTAAGTGGAAGTTTTGGTATTTTAAGGACAAAAAGGACAATAATTTATATAAGTAGCAAAATCAGGCAAAAAAAAAATATTCTCAGAATCAGTTTCTGTCAATAAAAAACTTATTAAACTTCAATAAAACCTCCATGTGTGTGTCTGTGTTTGATGAATTTTTGGTTAAAAGATATTTGATTTTCATTCAATGGGTAAAGAAAATTTTTACTCAAGTCATGAGTAGAAATAAGAAAATTACTCAAGTAAAAAAAAAAAAAAAAAAAAAAAAGAATGTTGTAAAAATAATCCTAAAAATTTACTCAGGTAAATGTAAGTAGTTATTACTCAACTCTGTGTGTTTGTATATATATATATATACATATATATATATATATATATATATATATATATATATATATAATGTAAAATGTGAAATTGCCATTTTACATTATAATGGCAATTTTATAATGTAAAATTGCCATTATAAATATGAATAAAATCCCTAAAAAAATTCCTTAATAGATGCCACAAACCCAAAAACTAATCACTACATAACTGTTACTCCATGTTACTTGAAAAACAAAGAGGAAACTGGAATAAATAAATATTGCAGATTGTAAGCATTTTTTATACATAAAATAACTAAAGGTTAAATTCATTATTTCATCTTAAGCCTGAGCACTGGCACTGTTATTTGAAAATGTTCCACACTATAACATAATATTAATGCTTTTTGTAAGAAAAATCAAACAATGGCATATTTATTTAGTCACATATTTACCCATTTTTGTGTTTAGATTTTTAAGCACCATTGAAGTAACTAGTTTTAATGTCATTGTGATGCTTTTGGACTCATCTCTGAACCACACCTAGCTTCCCACTACTCACCAACAAACTGCATGAATCCCAGTATCAACCAGATCAACCTCCTCTATAAAGACAGATAAACCAGCCAATCACCCAGCTTTTTGATTTCCTCCACCAATGAACACAGGATGCTGTTTCATCGTAGTATTACCCTTCACTGATTGCAATCCTGCAGACAGTGCTACTATTCAAAACACTGATGTTACAATAATTATGATTTACATAAGGAAGACGTTTTAGCTAAACTTAAATAATATGACTTTGTCAACTTCTTGTTTCATACTAACACACCCCAACGTTACTGAATACATGTGCATCCCTGCATCTCACCTCAAAATAAAGAAACACAGCAGTAATCCTCATTTAGCTTGTATGAAATCTGTCCAGCTGCAGAGGATAAAGGCGGTAATCAGCAGCTCTCAGATGTCCCAGAGTCTCAATAAACTTCCACCTGTCCATGCAGGGCTGCAGGCAGAGAGCTGGTGCATGCTCCGAGATATCACCGACAGAAACCACAACCATCACCCCACAAGACACCCAATGACAGGGAGAGGGGAGGGGTCCGGGGATAAACAGGAGAGACGGAGGCTGTTTGGGGGAGAAATGAAGCAAAGATGTGATGTAGACTTACAGAAAAGAAAAACCAGCGAGAGATTTTTACTTCTTATCGTATGTAAAGTCACAGTTTAGCAGGACGTTTGACTGAATGTAGAAAATGATGAATGAAAACGCCACACCCATTGCCAACCAATCAGTGAAGAGAACGAGGAGGCGGGACTTGTGAAAGCAGCCAATCACATTGATTGGCTCGTTTTGAAGAGCATGACTATGCGGATAACTGTGCTGCTATGAAAAAAAACCCAGTATTCCCAGTGAGAAGAAGGCTGCAGAGACGTTTGATGCTGAATGATTTGAATCAAACTGGCTTTAAGTTTACACACTTCTATTCATGCGAAATGCGTTTTTGTGTTTTGCCACATTGAGTGTTTTTCAGGTGACAAAGATTTAGTTTTCCCTCACAAAATATCAAAATGTAACATTTTAGTCACACTGGACCACTTTTGCTGCCTCCCGGCTTGTGACTGGAGTTGGGTAGTAATAGTTACATTTGCTTGAGTAACCTTTTGGGTAAAATGTAATTTTATGAGTATTTCTTTACTGTGCTATGCTTTCTGTTTGAGTGGATTCTCTATCCACTTTGTTCTACACAGATTGAAGAACAATTGTTTTAACCAAAAATACCAGCGAGTTTTGCTAAAATTTCATAAGTTTTTCAAAAGAAACTCATATGATTTTTTTTCTTTTGCTTGATTTGTATGTAATTGTGTTATTTGTGTAAATTGTTTTAATTTTGGTCTTACCTATACAAAAATTTCCTAATTTTTTTTTTACATTTTTGTCCATTTGATGGTGTATTTTTGAAATACTAAACAATTGATGTTTTGATCAGTTACCAACTATTTATTTTTACTCTTGAGTAAGTTCTTGGATGGCTACTTTTTACTTTTACTTGAGTAAAAATATGTTGGAAGTGCAGCTATTTGAGTACAATATTTGGCACTCTAACCACCTCTGAATGTGGCAAACTGCAAACAATTATTCCAATTATCTTTTAACAATGTCTTTCTTCTTGACACTTCCATAAATATCAAATAACTAACAGTTGCCCTGTCAACCTGAGTCTTGTGCTGCTGAGTTTTTAACAATATTCACTATTAATTGTTCATTACAATTTCTACCTACTAATTGGATGATCAACAGGTCTCTTATCTAAGGGTATTAAGAGTGAAGGAGATGCATTTCAGGCTTTTCAGACTTTTATTTACAATATAAAAATTTGTTTAAAAAAAACAGAAATAAAAAAGTAATTTTTCTTACACTTTGATTCCGCTATCAAATAAATACATGTATGTTTGTGTTGTGAATAAATGTGATAAATGGATGTGAATATGATTGCAAGGCACTGCATATGTCTGAGTAAAAACTGCTCTATTATGAGGAAATAAAAATACACAGCAAACTTTATAATGCGGCAGGTTAAGTAGTGCATCATTGGAGCATTTGTGCTTTACCCTTTAATTTTTGTGACCATAAAATAATCCAATAAATGTTTGACTATGTGGAAATGAGTCAGGACTGCTGTAACTTCTTCATCACTGACTTCTTGAAAAACACTCGTAGTTACATAAATAAATGTTGAGATTGTGTGCGTTTTCAGTAAATAAAAGTGAAGCATTTTTCCTTCCTTTTAACCCAGCCTCTGAAGATTAGTAAAGTAAAAAAATACCAAAAATAACAATAGAAAAATAATCATTAACAACTTATAAACATGTATTTACAAGCCGACTGTCTGAGGGACAGTGCATAGATAGTGTAGTGATCCTGCCCCAGATTTTAGTCCTCAAACTCTGCAGCATAAAGCACCTGCTGGAACTTCATTCGGACCTCCATCCTTTTTTTAATGGTGAGCCTCTTCAGTGAGGGCAGCAGGCTGAGCAAAAACAGTTCGTCTTCATCCCTGAAATTGCTGAATGCATCAGCAGAACTTGGCCCAGTTTCTGCGGGAGCTTGTCTTCTGCGTTTAGGAGAAGGCTCGATGATCTGGTGGCAGCTTGGAGTGGGCTCTGCAAGAGAAAAACTGGTGGTGACAACTGGGAGAGGGTCAAGCAGCCTCTTCTTGTCTTCCTCTTTTTCCATGTCGTCTGCTCTCCCAGTTGCCTGTGTGCCACAAAAACATGAAAAATTACTTTTTAGTGCCGTCAGTAATGTCAGCGGAACCTTTAGTTTTTTTAATATATTGACCCTTTGACACTATGTCACTTAACCATTCGAGGCGCCATGATGGACGTCGGAAGTGAGAATCGGGAGTATTGAACAGAGCGACTGAAATTGTTTCCCAAAGTTGTTTTTGTCAGTTTATTCACGGCATCCACTCGTTCTTGTCGAGCTAATTTGTCTGTGAACGTAACGCACCTGGTTGGGGCTCACAGACGGCGGTATTTACGAAAGTTGGAACCAACTAGCTTAGAAACCGACCCATTCCACCTCCGCCGTGATGTTTTGATCAAATTACAGACTTTGCCAAAATTCACACCACATGATTTATAGTACTGTGTCATAAACAGTATTTCCTTTTACAATGGAGCAACCTAAAAACGAGATGCTAACCAGTTCTTTTGCTATACGTTGGGACGTATGCCGGCGGGGCATTGTCTCCATGGTTACTAGTGGTTAGCCGCGTTCCTTCTCCATACAGCGATATTTGATATCTTTCTAATCATACTTGCTTATAAAGTATATGAACGTTAATCTTCTTACCTCGTAAAAACTGTTCGCTGCAAATCCGCGGTTACACCAAGGGCAGACAGGCATCGTTCTGTTACGAAGTTGTATACGTTATGCTTTCAGTAAGTTCATGTATGTAGGCCAAAACGGGGAAAGCCTGCCCTCCTGTGTTCTTTCCGGGAATTGCAACCTAGCTATCTTTTGTTATTTGAAACAAAACTTTATTGAACAGTAGTAATTGATGATATCTTGAATTATGATTCTTACTAGTCAGAATGTAAATGCAGATAACTTAAATTACCATTCTGGATAGTCAAAATTTTGTTTTGCCTAGTCAAAATTCATTTTTAGATATCTAGAATGTAATTATGGATAGTCAGACGAAACCAAATTTATGTTAAAACGGCTTGACGAGAGGAATAAGCACAGTAAAAAAAGAGTCAGTGAAAAAATAATTAGCTCCCATGTTATGGAGGGGGAACAGATTATTAAACAAGTATACTTTTACTAAACCACATAAAGCAACCAATTAAAGAATGCATCTTATTTTTACTTGAATATTCTTAAATCTCATATCAACTATTTATTGGACATTTGTTTATCTGCATTGATGTGCTGCATTGTAGTGTCTTTTTCAATATTCAATATGTTATGTACCGGTACATTTTTGGAAAAGTGATCCGACTTCGTTACATAACTCTTGGCTCATAAGTCCGATTTTTATTTCTAATAACTGCAAAGTATTTTCTGTTACAATAATATGCAGTATATTATTATTATTACCATCATTATTATTGCTAATCTTGATTTTTATTTTAAATAAAATGTTTTTAATACTTTAAGATTTTTTTTTCTTTTGTGAACCAGACTATTTTCAAGTAATAGTGGTTTAATAAAGCATTCTCAGATATAAATAAGTCTTCAATTTTAATAAACATTTAACACTACAACTGGAAGACATTTTAAATATACAAAATAAATAAACAGAAACAACAAATAAAATCCTTCAAAAAAGGTTCAGACCAACTGATGAGACTGAAGACTTTTATCATTCAGTTTGTGGTCGTAAGAGAAAAAAACGATGAAATTATTGACCTAATTTTAATTTATCATGCGATTAATGGATTTATTGCTCATTGCGACAGGCCTTTATCAAATATTTTCTAATAGTTATTGATTAATTCGGAAATTTGTTAAGGGCTTTTGTTTTGAAGGAACACAAGCGGATGTTGTCCGCCGTGATAACAGAAGAACGATCCGGTGTCTCCATGTCAGTTTGTCAATGTCCGATAAAAGACCGCGAAAACTCACTCAGACTCGGCGTTAAAGTCAAATACCAGCAGAAATCCAACTGAGAAACTCTGTAAATTTAACCCACCCACCTCCTGTGGGTCCCCCACGCTCCCTCCGAGCTCCGGCCGCAGTTTAACGTGCGCGGTGAGCCAGGCCATCTGGCTGAACAGCCCCGGGACCTGCACCTCCCACGGGAGGTCGCCTTCGTCCTGCTGGGGGAACTGCCGCCGCACCAGCCGCTTCCTCGCTTTACAGAACTTGTCGCGGAGGTTCTTCCACAGCAGCTTCACTTCTTCCTCGGACTTCCCCATGGCGGCGCCGATCTCTTTCCACGCCAGGTGTCCCTTCACGCTGTTTCGGTAGTCCCCGCGCGACTGGTCGTACAGGTTCGGGTGTTCGCGCACGAGCTCCGCCAGCTTCTCCTCGGTTGCGTTCATCGCGACGTCCTTTCGCTCGCACGAGACGACCTCCAGCTCCACCGTCAGACGGAAGTACGAAGCTCCAGCGAATTCAAAATAAAGTGTTTTGTTTTACTCAGTAATTTTATTAAAATATCTCGCTTTACACGCTGTAAATGTATTTTATTTAATTTAAAATATTAAAAATGGAAAGCATCTGTTCACGCGGTGTACCGCAGGGGTTAGTTCTAAGGTCAGTATTTTGTAAAGTCTGTGTGGGAGTGGATTTATTAGTGAGTCCAGTAAAAAGTAGTCATTCAAGAAATTACTCAAGTATAATAAAAAAATATTTTTTAAATAAAAAGTATTTGGTAAAGAGTTTACTCATATTGAGTAACTCATATGTAAAAATTATATAATTAGATGGACCAAAATAAAAAGTTCAGTGGAAATTCTGGTATTTTAAGGACCAAAATGATTAATTAATTCAAGTAACAATAAATCAGGGAATATATATTTTTTTCCCAAATCAGTTTCTTTCAATAAAAAAACTAATAAAACTTTTAACAAAAACTGCAGGTGTGTTTGGTGAATTTTAGGTTAAAACATTTTTCATTCAGTGGGTACAGAATCCAGAAACTTTACTCAAGTAAGAATAAAAATACTTAGTAATAAAATTACTGAAGTAAAAAGTACAGCATAGTAAAATATACTCCTAAAAGTTTTTTTTTTTTCCAAAAAAGTGACTCAAGTATATGTAACTAATTTCTACTCAATGCTGCACTTTACACAGTAAATTTATTTCACATAGTGACTTAAAATATTGAAAGTGGAACCTATTGCAGAATTGGTATTAACTAGTTACATTTACTTAAGTTCTTAAAAAATTACTTTTAGTATTTTTACTGTGCAGTACTTTTTAATTTTACTTCAGTAATTTTAATATTAACAAATATTATTAAAGTATTGCTACGATTGAGTAAAATTTACCTATTGAATGAATAACATGCTTTAACTAAAACTTCACCAGACACACATCTACTGTTTTTGTTTTCATTGAAAGAAACTGATTTGAAAAACATTTGTCTGATTTTATTTGAATTACTTTCATTTTGTTCTTTAAAATACCAAAATTTCCACTTAACTTTATATTTTGGTCCATCTGATGATGTAATCTTGAAATATTAAATGATTGATAATTTGATCAGTTACTCAGTACATGAATAGACTTTTTACCAAATACTTTTTACTTTTAATTCCTTCAACAGCTGCTTTTTACTGTTAGCTGAGTAAAGTTATGAATTAGTGTGATTTAATTGCAGAACATATAAACAATTTATGTTATCAAGGTTTCTCTCACCAGACTGGCCTCCATGCCACGCCGCATTGATGCAGTAATTCATGCTAAAGAGAACCCAACCAAAATACTTCTCAGAAGTCTGATATTTTTAATTAAATAAGCCTTTTCATTTATAGTTATATTCCAATTTTCTGAAAAAATATTTAATTAAAATTACAAGAAATAAAAACTTTAAATATTTTTATAGTGTGTTTGTATGTTTAGAAAGGGGAATTGGTCAAATTAAAAGGATATTGTTTTCTGTACAATACTGCAGAAAAAGTGATTATATTTCTAATTCTAATATTGGCCTCACCAATCCCCCATTTTAACAGGAATATTTACAGCCTTATTAATATTCCTCCTTCAGTTTTCTGAATCCTACCTGTTAGTAAATCTATTTTTTGTACAAGGTTTCTGACGGGACTGAATTAAGATTCGGTTTAGTTGAGCTTCATCTGCACTCCACTGACACACGAGGTTAAATTCAGGAAGACAATTAAATACAAAATTTATTAAGCAAATGTACAACAGCTTCATAGGCTATGTTACAGCTCAAATATAGAGATTTTCTTTCATTTCCACTCATTAGGAGTGAACAACATATTCAACTTAAGATTTAAATTCTGTAAAGAACTGTGAAAACATTTAATAAAAAAAAACACTCAATTATGAAACCTTTCAAACCAGGAAAGCTGATCTGAAATTTGTTTTTATCAGTGTCAGGATGATCTAACAAAGGAAATATTCTTACTAGAATAAAAAAAGAAAGCCTTTAAAAAACATCAAATATAAAGAACATCTTTACAACATATTCGTGTATTGTTTTCAGGTGATCACCTTTGACCTGTCTACACTGTCTTCCCACTGTGGTGTGGCATTTTTGTCTTGCATTTAAAAAAATAATAAACCACTAATCTTTGGGATGAACTGTTTTTTGTCACCATTAAGTGCAATTAGTTTCTATTAATTATAACTGGTGTAATGCTCCTATTGTAAAATGTAATGTAAATGTTTTCAAAGTCAAATTACAAAATGAAATGTACCTTTTCATTGCACTTTGTAAGTACGTCCTTTTGTATTTGTGATAAATTGTATTACAATACCCAAATATCATACAAAATGTAAGAAGAACAAACTGTCAAATACAAACATATTCAGCAGATACTAAATCGCTAATATCTTAGCAAAGAGAGAAAGTTTTGTCCTTCATCTTAGATCTTTAGGTACAGTGTGAAACCAGAGCTGCAGACTGAACTTCTATGTGGGGTGGATCTGTGTCACGAGTCTGCGCTAAATGATGTCGTTTGTGAAAGTCGATAAGCGACTTTCTTGTCAGTTCTCCTGCTTAGAAATGATATTGTAGTAAAACTGGTCTTCAGAGATGCAGACAGACTTCAGGGTGGATCAGAAGAGAGTCGGGCGACATCAGTACACGCCTCGTAGCCCGCCGCTTCGGGAGCCTCCGCCTCCTCCTGAGCTGCCGTAGTAACCGCCGCCCCCACGGCCTGAAACAGCGGCATAGAAATATCAGAAGCTTGTCAACTGAAGGTTTCTAGACTATGGACCCCTGCAGCATGACATCACATTTGTCTCAGCTGCTGGCTAATGATGATTAGCATTGGACTTAGCTGCTATATTAGCAATATAACTCACTACATCTTAAATGTACGCCTGATATATAAAAGAAAAAGTGACACGGTGCTTTGCCACACAATGACAATTAGATAACAAGGTCAGGAAAAAGTTTTAAGACAAAAATATGGAGGGAAAAGGAAGTAGTTCAGTTCTGCTAGCTTGACTTTGATAATCATAACATGTAGATGTGACGCGGAAGTCAATGTGTTTCGGTTCAGTTAAAAAATAAAAAGGCGACCTAAAGACACAACTGACAGATCATCAGTAGAGCAGGTGTTTAAATTAGCTCATCAACCACCGCTGTTATATTATCTAATAGCAGCGGCAGCTAATCTACCACAGCTAACTATCTTATTAATAATCACAAAATACACATCAAGCCTAAAAACAATACTGTAACAGACTGAATGCTCTGCTCTTTGTGTGGGAAATGTTTGAGTGCTTTTTGGTGTTGAATCCTGAAACATGTAGGGGTGTTGTTGACTATTGCTATGGCAACGAGTCTGTGCGTAACATACCTGACACAGAGAGCGAGTAAAAAGTAGTTTTGAGTTATTCTTTGACAGGTTTTGTGCACTATTTTTCTCTTTGTTGTGGCACATTGCACTGAATTTATCACAGTCTTTTACATGTTCAGGTTTAATTTAGTTAACAGAACAGTTTTACTGCAGCAGCGCCGCTACGAATGGCATGTAAAAGAATGGAGTCTTTTTGCCCTCCAGCGTGAAATTTCAGGATATAAACAATAACACGCAGGGGGTCCATAAGGGATGTGTGATTGTCTGAATAAGAACTCACTCATTTCTCCTGCTCCATTAGCCGTCGAGTTGAGGAAGAGCTCAATGTAGCGATGCTCTGTGGAGAAAACGTCCAAGTGTTAAAGATCAACCTCCTGATGATAAATGTTGCCTTCCTGATTCTTTTTTCCAGAAAATAAACATATAAAATCAGCAGGTGGCTGAAATCAACAATTACTTTTCAATAAACACACCTTAAAAATAGTAGCGGGTCACTGCAACTACATAACCCTTCATTGTAGATGTTGTTACTGAGAGAAGAATCAGTGAGCTGTTGATTTAGGCTGCAACTTCACAGAGTGAGGCTTCAACAAATAACAGGAAGGTTACATTTAACGCTTTTAGATATTTTAAACATTAAAAGTGTCCAAATGGCTGAATTTGAAAATGTTAGGAACCTTTCAGAAATAACAAACTTTAGGTAAGAATCTGTGTTTCAGATTCAACGTTATGATTATTTTTTTCTTATTTTTTAATTCAAAACTATTTTACAGGAGCTAGTTTCTCAAATATATTACGTTATATTTTGTTTTATTTTAACATAAAAGAAAGATACAGAAAAATTAAAAACTTTTTATTTCCTAACAGAAAAATATCAAACGGGTCAGAAGCTTTACAAACAGCAAAAACAAAAACAAAATCAGCAGATTTTGATCACTTCAGTATTCATTATTTCTTGCATCATCAAATTCTCGTACAGAAACAGAGACACATACGCATGTTGTGTTTGTCTTTGGACATGGCTGCCACAGCATCTTCATGGGAGCGAAACTCCACGTCTGCCTCTCCGGTCGGCTTCCCGTTCGGAGCCATGTCGATGTGGATCCTCAGCGGGTTCAGAGGAGAGAAGAACTGGAAAAAAAATGTAAACTATGGCTCCATTTTATGATTCTGCTGCAGTATTTCCTGGCAAAAGGACGCCTATTACCAAGTTTAGATCTACATGCAGTTGCTCTAATTCTACTACAACAAAGAAAAAAATTAAACCAACTGCAGGCAACAAAAATGGAAGAAAACCTTTTATTGCTACCACACTAGATACTCCAATGCATAATTACTCTCTGTAAAAAGTCTCAAATTAATTGTGTTCTTACTTTTGCAATGTCGCTCTCTGAGGCCCGAAAAGGTAAACCCCTCATGTGAACGTAATGGCCGCCATGGAAACTTGAGCTGCCATCAGATTGTCCGCTATAACCGTGGCCTCCGATTCCTAAAGACAAAAATAAAAAAAGGCTAGAAATTTACCAAGTGAGACATATTCAAGTAGCTTTCAAAAAAGAATAAAACTTCACATAAGTCAGCCTAACTTTCAGAAAATGTGTTTAAAAATGTGAGAAAACTGTAAAGTTATGTAAAATGTTCATTTATTGTAGAAACAAATTATCCGTTTAGCTGGACTGAATCATAGTTATGCATGTTTTCCACAGAGGAGGAATTTTACCTCGTCCTCCTCTGTCTCCTCTCATCCGGTCATCAAACATCCCGTCGCCGTAGCCGTAATCACCCAGACCGTTGTAGCTGTCAAAGCTACTGTAGCCTGAACACAGAGCGAATGGAAAACACAATATAGGAAACAAACTTTAAATAAAAGCTGTTCCACAGAACAACTTTTCATCAAAATCAACGGCAGAATAAACCTGTTGGCAGATCATCTCTTCATAAGGACTAACTCAAATAATGCATTTGGGTTTTAGTTTATAGTTTACTTATTTGAAACAATTCAAATGCTTTGATATACATTATTAATAATATATTATTATTTTGTTCTGGTTATGTATGCAGATTTTTCTCTGTCCTACAGATTGCTTGTTCTTTTGTTTTTAAAACCCTGTTTGAAATAAATAAATCGAATCAATGTTTACCTCCTCCGTAGCCGCCTCCACTCCTCATGTTGTCCAGCAGACCCACACTGCGTCCGGGCCCGTACAGGCTTCCCCGGGGAGCCGCTATGACCGGCCTGTCATAGGGCCCGGGCCTCTGGGTTGATGTTCCCCGCCGGGGGAGGTCATAGTGGGCTTTGATCTCCCAGCGACTGCTCTTAAAGATTTCTATGTACCTGCAACACGAGAGGCCCGGGGGACAACGGGGAAGTAGGTGAGAGGCTTACCGTGCAGAAATGACACAAACAGACAATAAAAACAGAAACTTACAGCCATAAAAACATAATCTGGACATTTTCCTGTTCTAAAGATTTCTACCTCACCACTGATGCTTACGGCTTAATCCATACAGGGTGTTTAGGTCTAGCTTTGACTTTCTGCTGCCTGAGCATCACTCAGATGCTCTGATGATCCTAAACCAACGCTGGCAAAACTATTCACACCCTCCAAACTTTTTCTATTTCTACTCTTTTAATACCTCCAAGTATTAAACCTGGATTTTCTTCTATAAAACCAACACAAAATGGTACACAACTCTGAAGTGGAAGTAAAATGACTGATAGTTTGCAAAAATTCTTCCATCAGAACAGATGGAAAGAATGTATGAAGTTTAATTTTCAAACCTCGCCAAAGACTCTTAGGTTTATGTCTACTTTGACTGGGCCGTTTTAACACTGTGATCAGGGGAAGAAAGCTTGCCTGTTTCTAGCTGGTTGCCTTTCAAAATTACACAAAACGTAACGAGAGAACGGCCCTCTGGATAGTGCGTTAAGGGTGATGTGCAGTGTTAATTTGTATGCAAACCAAAATGTTTAAATTGGTCCCATTTGGTCAGAGCAAATTCACTTCTTATCATGAGCCTTTTGGATGCTTTTATCAGATCTCTGTTCTCCTGGCCAGTCTGAGTTGGGCTACTGGTTGCTATGGGTTTTGTTCTAGGTACCAGAATACAGGCATGTCCCAAAAAACAATAAATTAATCAATCGCATGATAAACTAAAATGGGTTCAACAAATTTAATTTGCATAATTTATTGTTTTTCTCTTCTACCAAAAACTGGATATTAAAAATCTTTATTTTGGTGTTTTGGTCTCAACCAGACTTTATTTTGAAGGACAGTTTTGTTTACAAAGACTGTTTGTTTGTTTATTTAGTTCCAGTGTTAAATGTTCATTAAAATTTAAAATGTTTTGATATTGAAGAATGTGTTTCTGTGTTATTATGCCTTCACCGTTATATTACTTGAAAATGGTCTCAAAGCAACAATATCATCATTTATTACAATAACTTCTGGGACAATTTATCGTCCGGTAAAATTTGTTATCATGACAGGCCTACTAGAATATAGATGTACCAACATTATTTTGCTAATTTAATCAAAGAAAAAAAGAAAAACAAAATATTTCACTTTTTGTGTGCTACTTTGTGTTGGTTCATCCCAAACACATTTTTAGTTCAAATTCTGAAAATGTTCAGGGGTGTGAATACTTCCGCATGCGAATCAACTTCTGGTAAATTATCTATCATCTCCAGATGTCGCTGTCTCACAAGATTAATGTATAACAGCAGCTTCAAAATGTGCTTAATAACAGAAAAACCCCTTAAAACCATTTCATTAATATTTTGGAATTACACAACCCGCCCAATTTAATCACCAAGTTCCCCCCTTTTCTCCAGAAATGTTTTAGCCCACGAACCCACACATTCACCCACTCCTCAGCCCATCTAAGCAACACCACAGTTATTCTACAATGATCATAGAAACCCATCCCAGTCCAGCCCGTCCCTCTCCCGTCTGTCCCACCTGTGCCCTATTCTTTCCTTGTGTTTCCCCAGAGCCTTTTCTGCTATCTCCTTTGAGGCAAACTGCACGAAGGCTTCCCCTGTGCTCCTCCCCTGGTAGTCCACTGGCAGAGTTATCCCATTTGGCACGATTCTGAACCCTTCAACCCAAGCACACATAAATACATAGGTCGGTAGGTAGACTGGTAGGAATAGTTGAGAACAACACCCACTGCATGAGTAGAGCGTTTACGATTAGTGTCATCATTGATCATCATCATCAGTAGCATCTTGTAAAACGTCACAAACATTGAAATTTCAGGAGCCTGAGTTTATAATCACATGTCCCCAGCTGTGAGGGTTAAACAGGGAAATGACATTAATTAATTGGACCCAAAGTGCAGATGGCCACAGTCTGCTGGCCTTAGTTCCCCAAATTTTCATACCCAAGTGAAAATTTTTATACCTTAAATACACAGCAACAAAAAAAAAAAAAAAATCAGCCTTTGGATCATAAGATTTGATCAATAGCTTTTTGCAATATTTGGATTTTTATAGAGACTCACACTTCAGATATCACTAGTTTTTAGTTAGAATTGTTTTATTTTTGTCTTGAATCTTGACTTTACAGTCAAAATTATGGAGGAACTGATGCTCAAGAGAAAATTAACAAAAAAAAACTCACTTATTTGTAATATTCATTTGAATTTCAACTATTTCTAATTTCTCTTTGCACTACGATTGACCTTTTTGCACGCTACAATGTATGAATATAAATTCAACTTGGCTCCTAAATGACAAAATTAGATTAGAATCGATCAAATTCGACTGTAAACAGTTGAGAAACAAAAATCTGTTTGTGTAGTAAAGTGTCTTTAGATTACATTTGGTGTGAATTAGTGCTACATAATTAAACTGAATTAATATGGCCATATTGGCAACCAACAAAAGAAAGCTCACATTGTGCCTACATGCTACAGACTTTAATAATCTTTATGCACATAGCCAACACTTTCAATGACAACAACACACAATAACTTCAAATTTAAACACATTTTCTTCTACCAAGATGCAGTGTACAAGATTTCATCATAAAAGCTACAGAAACAATTTAACATTTGTGTACCTGAAAAGAACTGGACAATCTCCTCCTTGCTACATCCAAATGGGAGTCCTCTTAATTTTAGCATGCAGCCATTGCAGCTGTCAGGAGGAGGGCCGCTACGTCTCAGCACCCATTCCATTTCACTATGTTTTGACTTAAACACTGTTTTAAACACATGAACACACGGAAATATGAGCATAACACAAGCTATAAAAAAATAGAGTCATTTAATGGCAATCAGCACAATCACCACATGAATAGAAGAGCAACAATTTTTGAATAAAAACTGTTGCAGGAAATCACAAATCCCAACACTTACCTTCTACGTATCTGTGTCCCATGTATTTACGATCCTTGGCAAGAGCATTCTTGTAATCGTCAGCTGTTTTCAGCTCAATAAATGCCTCACCGGTGGATCGGCCCTCTTTAGTGTAGGTCAGACACACTCCACTCACGCCTCCCACGATGTCACAGTCTGCAGGAACGGATCATCATGTTGGAGAACAAGTTCAGTAAAAAGTCACCGCAGCTCATTGCATTTCAACAAAGGTATTCATAAAACACTGACTGAACAGAATTAAAACAATTTGTATTACAACTTATCAACATTGTTCACAAAAACACTCAACTGCTAAGAGAAATAACCGGACATGCAGTGGATTAAGTAAATGGGTAAAAGCAGTTTGTTTACAGCTAAAAAACTGAAACAAACACAAAATAGCAAAAAAAATGGAGATTCAAATTTAGGCCAAAATTTAGTCATTTTAATATACCGTTTATCCTGCAACACACAACTGTTCATTGTGACTAACAGAACTTAAAAAGTTAATAGTCGACTCAAGTTGACATGTGTTTATTCTCACCAGAAAAGAAACTGGCCACTTCGTCCCGTGAGCAGTTCCAGGGAAGTCCTCTGATCCGGACAACATACCCATCGTCACTCGAAGACATCCTTTCTGCCGAGAAGAAGATACTTGATTACTGTGTTATGTTACCGTCAGTGAGCATGTGATTTTTGTTCAAGTAACTTGATTTATGACTGCGCTGCTACTGACTTGTCCTGTCCTCTAAAAACTACTTTTATTTAGTTTTGTAGGTTAAAGTTTTCAGAATCTCTGTTAGTTACAAAGTTAATATGTTACTATTAATATTGTTAATAGTAAGATATTAACATTGTGGAAGTGCAGGGGAGTTGCTGGTGACTGCAGTCTGTATACCAACTTTAGGCTGAATGAAGAACTTATTTAATCAAACAAGTGCACAAAGGTCCTTTACAATAAACATTTACAAAAGATTTATTTGTGATAGTTGCACCAGCACTTTTGGATGGAAAAATTAGATATTTTTCCATCCAAAGAGATAAGTCTAAAAGAGATATTTGACATATCATGTATCAACACATTTCTCCATAGTTTCTATTACTGCCTTTAAAACTTTCTTTCTCATCATACATAAATGTTTATAAATTTGTATTTTTTTTCTAAGTCTTTCAATGCCGGTTTCAGCCAAAAATACATTTTAGACACCCAAAAAGCTAAAGTTAATTTCATTCCCTTATCTCATGTATGTAACGTATTTAAAAATGCATTTTAAATGATAGTCAATGGCATAAATATCAATTGTGCCGTTTAGTTCCAGCATGATGTTAAAATTAAAGGCAGAAAAAAAAATATTTTACCAAATGCACACGTGCTGGAAACTTAACCAGTGGCAAAGTCAAAAAAATATACACTGTTTTATACACGTGTTTAATTCTACAAGCCACAATTAAAGCAGGAAAAAATAGCTTCATAT